>CM035441.1:117286298-117513798 GCA_020310875.1 Ceratopteris richardii | reverse complement strand
AAGGTTCTATTGTTAGAAAAGTAATGGTTAGAATAAGGGTCGTTGTAGACCGTAGTTTCTGTTATTGAAAGCAATGGATTTCTGTAAAAGTTATCAACTTTTAGTTTCATGCCTGCTTTTCGAAGCCGCTCTCTTGTAACCACTCTTTTCGACGTAATCAAAAGTCCTATAAATACATGCACTCTGTGGACTGTCGAAACAGAGTGCATGGGGGGAGATTGCACCCAATCTTGCGTTCTGTCTCGTCTCCTGTTTTCTCTATTTTCTGTGTGTTTTTCTGCGTCTGTAATCTCTGTATGCGCGTTAGCAAGATCCTGACAACAGTGGTATCAGAGCTCTGCACGCGTCAATACAGAGGGTTCTGCTCTCTGTTCGCGATTCTGAATTCCGATTCCATCTCCATCTCCGTCTCCGTCTTCGGTTTCAGTTTCGGTTTCTGTTTCAGTTCCAGTTCCAGTTCCGGTTTCTGTTTTTGTTTTTGTTCCAGAACCAGAACCTACGTTTACACCTACGTTTACTCCTTCTCCAAGGCGTCGACTAAGGCAATAACTTAGGCACTAACTTAGGCAATACATTGGCAACATTGGCAACATTGGCACCCAAGGCTCCCTTGGCGACCGTTGGCAGCCGTTGGCTACGCACGAGGCAATTTTAATTTTTGAGTGGTAATAGAGAGGTTTAGAGTCCCTAAGGTAGGAGGATTTGAACCCACAACCTCCTACTTTCAAGGGAAGTACTTTGACCACTCCACCATCTCTTGGAGTTGTACTCAAGTCTCTCTCTCTCTCTTACTTGTGGAAGGCGCTCGCGGCGATTTCAAGGATGGACCCAACAAAGAATCAAGTGTAACTTTCAATCCGTAGGTCGGATTGAGGCGTGTAATATACCGTTGGAAAGCTCCCGGAACGAACTTTCCAATGAGCTAGCTTGGAAGTGTGAATTCCTTCAAAATCCTTGGGTGACACTTGATTGAGTGTTCAAGATACCAAGCAAGGTTGAGAACACGGGATCGAGACACCAAGGTTGCAAACAAGAAGGTTCAATACACTAAGGTTGAGAGCAAGGGACCAAGAGCACCATGGAGGATTACCGTAATTCACCTTTACCTGCAGTTTCATTTGAGCAAGAGTTAGAGATTATGAACCAAGAACTTCAAACACTTCAACAAGCCATACAAGGACGTTATGCTATGCTTCGATTCGACGGACGAATAGATGGCCGCTTTGTCTTATCATGGCTATCCCTATTCAACGATTTCTTTTCCGATGAGTTATATTCAGAAAATAAGAAAATCGAGTTTGCCACTAATTATTTGGTCAGAAGAGCGCAGCAATGGTGGAATGATCTTTCTCAGACTGCAGATTGTCCACGCACCTGGAAGGCTTTTCAAGAAGAGTTTAGGGATTCATTTCTACCTTTAAAGTTTATCCTACATGTTTGATAATTGTGATGCATTTACATATTGAATTTAGTTTATAGGAGCATATTCAAGTTTTGCTTGCCCAAATTCATTAGAAAGACTATGTCCACATCTCACAGATACTTTTAATAACTTAACACCTCCATGAACATTTCCATGCATGTGTTTTTACATGGAACATGCCCATGTTTTTTTTCGTTCATTGATGAAACATGTGACTGGCTATCCATGTTTATTATTTTATCAACTGAGGTCAGTTGTCTTTTCAACTGAGGGGCATGTTATGAATTATGGAATATGTTGAACAAGTAATTGTTGGAGTGTGTTAAATTATTAATGTATTATGGAAGATGTTGGCCAATGCATTGTTGGATTGAAATATAAAATAGCCAATGCATTGTTGGATTGAAATATAAAATAGCCAATGCATTGTTGGATTGAAATATAAAATAGCCAATGCATTGTTGGATTGAAATATGGAATAGCCAATGCATTGTTGGATTGTAACATGGAATATGTTAGCCAATGCATTGTTGGATTGTAACAGTAACATGGAATATGTTGAACAATGTATTGTAATTGTTAGAGTGTTAAATTATTTTATCAACTGAGGTCAGTTGCTTGTCAACTGAGAGGCATGTTGTATATTATTGAACAATACATTGTTAAAGTATTATGTTCTTAATGTATTAATATGTTTTTGATGTTTTTGATATATAGCAGCTGAAGGTTCGTGAGGAGCGTGCAAGGCGTGAAAGGGCGGACCTCAATAATCTGAATAATTATTATTTAGTTTGTAAATAAATCTGCGTAGAAGGTTCTATTGTTAGAAAAGTAATGGTTAGAATAAGGGTCGTTGTAGACCGTAGTTTCTGTTATTGAAAGCAATGGCTTTCTGTAAAAGTTATCAACTTTTAGTTTCATGCCTGCTTTTCGAAGCCGCCCTCTTGTAACCACTCTTTTCGACGTAATCAAAAGTCCTATAAATACATGCACTCTGTGGACTGTCGAAACAAAGTGCATGGGGGGAGATTGCACCCAATCTTGGGTTCTGTCTCGTCTCCTGTTTTCTCTATTTTTTGTGTGTTTTTCTGCGTCTGTAATCTCTGTATGCGCGTTAGCAAGATCCTGACAATAATATATATATATATATATATATATATATATATATATATATATATATATATATATATATATATATATATATATATATATATATATATATATATATATATATATATATATACACATACACACACACACACACACATATATACACACATATACACACACATACACACATAGACACATACACACTTACACAGACACATACACACATCCACACACATTTACACACATACATACAAATGCATAGACACATATATATAGATACACACGTATTTACACACAAACACACATTGACACACACACACACACATTGACACACACACATACGCAGACATACACACACATGGACACATACACACATATATATGCATAGACAGACACATAGAGACATACAAACATATATATGCATACACACACATAGAGACACATACACACACACATACACATGCATGCATACATATGCATACATAATGCATATGCATATGCATATGCATACATACATACTTACATGCATACACACACACATACACACATATGCATACATAATGCACATGCATATGCATACATACAAGTTTACATGCATACACACACTCACATATACACCTACATACACATATACACACATACATATGGACACGTATATATATTGATTTCTAACCCATTTTGTTTTATATGTTCATCATGCATGAGTACTCAGAGATGCCTGATGATGAGCTGGATTATACAATCTAGATGCTTACCCAGCGATCAGAGGAGGGCTCTTCTGCGGCTCCACATGCAGGAAGACAACTATCTACTCATAGGTATGTTTTTTTTTGCATAAACTTTTTTAATGATATTATAACACATATTTTTATTTATTTTTATCTATCTATTTTCAGGACACCTATACCACCTCCTGATCATGATAGCATAGCAGAGTTGTCTATGAGGACATGCATAGGCACCTTAGGGCTAGAGTGCGATATAGAGCCAAAGGGGAACATTGTGTACATAGGGAATGGATTGGAGTTCAAGAGAAGAATGCGAGCATTATGCGACTCTTACCTGTGCCTTGTCTACTTACCATGGAAGTAAGTATAAAAAATATATATATATATATGGTTCTTCAGTAGATTGCATTACCTTGGAAGAATCAATTTCCCAAAACCCAAATAATTCCTTTCTTAATGTGGAATTACTACCTTTATACTTGGCTCAAATCCAGTCAATCTTCAAAATGACCTGTCAAAATGTATAAAAGCAAAAACCCATTATTAGGTGCTTAAAAAAATAACTAACTCTATCATAAAAAATATAAACTTTTTTCTACCTGTTTGAATGTACGATTTCATAGATACCAACAATAGTTCCTATGTAACCAAGTTCGCAATCTATAAGGTTCGTGTCTTTTGAGCTAGCACGTGATAGTTGCTTGAAAGAAGCAACAATACTAGAATCCTTTGTTTTACGTAAAGAATCAATGGATTTGATTCTAATATGCTGTCCAAAAGCCCACATATTAGTGAACATTCGAGCCTGCAAAAGAAATTAAATTAGTAAATAGAAACTAGTATAAATATATGAAAAAATAAAATATTATTAAAATAAAATTACTTTTCGTTCACAACCTATCATTAACTCACTACAACATATCAACTGAATATCGATGGTCAGTGTACCGACGTGCAGCTATCGGCATCGGTATACCCCTCGGGAAATTTGGGAAAGCTGCATTGCCTCGGAATCATAGCCGCGTCGGTTCGGAATCACAGCGTCGGTATAAGCGTCGGTATATGCGTCGGTATTTTGCTGAAACTACCGACGCATATACCGACGCTCTCTTTTTAACTGGGCTCGAACCCGAAATTCGTCATTTTCGAATGTAGAACTCCCTTCGAGCTCGCGCGCGCCAACAGTAGAGCAGAACTCTGTTTGTTACCTCTCTCTCTCTCTCCCTCTCTCCCTCCCTTCCCTCTCTCTCTCTCTCCCTCCCTTCCCTCTCTCTCTCTCTCTCCCTCCCTCTCTCTCACTATCTCTCTCTCTCTCTCCCTCTCTCTCTCTCACTCTCTCCTCCTTTCTCTCCCTCTTTCTCTCTCCCTCTCTCTTTCTCTCTCCCTCTCTCTCTCTCTCTTTATGTTTTGGTTTTGCTAATATGTTCTTTGTTTGGTTTTGCAGGAGAATTTCGCATCAAAGCTTTGGAAATTCGACGAAGAAGCACTTCAAGTGGAATACCTGCACATACATCAATGTAAGTAAAACATATATCACTTTATATTTTTGTATATTTTTATCTTTCTTTATATTTTTGTTTTCTAATATCTTTTCTCTTTATTTTTGTTTGAGAGAGAGAGTTAGAGCGAGAGAGAGAGAGGGATATGCATATGCATACATGCACGCATATGCATACATGCACGCATATGCATACATGCACGCATATGCATACATGCACGCATATGCATACATGCACGCATATGCATACATGCACGCATATGCATACATGCATGAATGCACATGCATACATGCATGAATGCACATGCATACATGCATACATGCATGCATGCATGCATGCATATGCATACATGCATGCATGCATATGCATGCATGTGCATACATAAATGCATATGCATACATGCATGCATGCATGCATATGCATACATGCATGCATATGCATACATGCATGCATATGCATACATGCATGCATATGCATACATGCATACATGCATACATGCATACATGCATATGCATGCATGCATACATGCATACATGCATGAATGCACATGCATACATGCATGCATACATGCATGCATACATGCATGCATACATGCATGCATGCATGCATGCATACATGCATATACATGCATGCATGTGCATACATGCATGAATGCACATGCATACATGCATGAATGCATATGCATACATGCATGTGCATGCATGCATGTGCATGCATGCATATGCATACATGCATGCATGCATGCATACATGCATACATGCATGCATACATGCATACATGCATATGCATACATGCATATGCATACATGCATATGCATACATGAATGCATATGCATACATGAATGCATATGCATACATGAATGCATATGCATACATGAATGCATATGCATACATGAATGCATATGCATGCATACATGCATGCATACACATGCATGCATGAATGCACATGCATACATGCATGCATGCATGCATACATGCATATGCATACATGAATGCATATGCGTACATGAATGCATATGCATACATGAATGCATATTCATACATGAATGCATATGCATAAATGCATGCATACACATGCATACATGCATGAATGCACATGCATGAATGCACATGCATGCATGCATGCATGCATGTATGCATATGCATACATGCATACATGCATATGCATACATGCATGAATGCATATGCATACATGCATACATGCATGCATGCATATGCATACATGCATGCATGCATATGCATACATGCATGCATGCATGCATGCATATGCATACATGCATGCATACATGCATACATGCATACATGCATGCATACATGCATGCATACATGCATACATGCATACATGCATATGCATACATGCATACATGCATACATGCATATGCATACATGAATGCATATGCATACATGAATGCATATGCATACATGAATGCATATGCATACATGCATGCATACATGCATACATGAATGCATATGCATACATGCATGCATACACATGCATACATGCATGCATACACATGCATACATGCATGCATACATGCATGCATACACATGCATACATGCATGCATACATGAATGCATATGCATATATGCATGCATACATGCATACATGCATACATGCATATGCATACATGCATATGCATACATGAATGCATATGCATACAAGAATGCATATGCATACATGCATATGCATACAAGAATGCATATGCATACATGCATATGCATACATGCATATGCATACATGCATATGCATACATGCATATGCACACATGAATGCATATGCATACATGAATGCATATGCATACATGAATGCATATGCATACATGAATGCATATGCATACATGCATGCATACATGCATGCATACACATGCATGCATGCATACACATGCATGCATGCATACACATGCATACATGCATGCATGCATGTGTGCATATGCATACATGCATACATGCATGAATGCACATGCATACATGCATGAATGCATATGCATACATGCATGTGCATGCATGCATATGCATACATGCATGCATACATGAATGCATATGCATACATGAATGCATATGCATACATGCATGCATACATGCATATGCATACATGCATGCATATGCATACATGCATATGCATACATGAATGCATATGCATACATGAATGCATATGCATGCATGAATGCATATGCATACATGCATGCATACACATGCATACATGCATGCATACATGAATGCATATGCATACATGCATGCATGCATGCATACATGCATGCATGCATACATGCATGCATGCATGCATACATGCATGCATGCATGCATACATGCATATGCATACATGCATATGCATACATGCATATGCATACATGCATATGCATACATGCATATGCATACATGAATGCATATGCATACATGCATGCATACATGCATGCATACATGCATGCATACATGCATACATGCATATGCATACATGAATGCATATGCATACATGAATGCATATGCATACGTGCATGCATACACATGCATACACATGCATACATGCATGCATGCATATGCATACATGAATGCATATGCATACATGAATGCATATGCATACATGAATGCATATGCAAACATGAATGGATATGCATACATGCATGCATACACATGCATACATGCATGCATACACATGCATACATGCATGCATACACATGCATACATGCATGCATACACATGCATACATGCATGCATACACATGCATACATGCATGAATGCACATGCATACATGAATGCATATGCATACATGCATGCATACACATGCATACATGCATGCATACACATGCATACATGCATGCATACATGAATGCACATGCATACATGAATGCATATGCATACATGCATGCATACACATGCATACATGCATGCATACATGCATGCATACATGCATGCATACATGAATGCATACATGAATGCATATGCATACATGAATGCACATGCATACATGAATGCACATGCATACATGAATGCACATGCATACATGAATTCACATGCATACATGAATGCATATGCATGTATGAATGCATGAGGGATATGCATACATGCATGCATGCGGGATATGCATATGTATACATGCAAGTAAGCATGCATATGTATACAAGCATGCATGCATATGTATACAAGCATGCATGCATATGTATACAAGCATGCATGCATATGTCAGCAAGCATATGTATACAAGCATGCATATGTCAGCAAGCATATGTATACAAGCATGCATATGTAAGCAAGCATGCATATGTAAGGAAGTATGCATATGTAAGCAAGCATGCATATGTAAGCAAGCATGCATATGTAAGGAAGTATGCATATGTAAGCAAGCATGCATATGTATACAAGCATGCATGCATATGTATACATGCATGCATATGTAAGCAAGCATATGTACATGTATGTATACAAGCAAGCATATGCATACAAGCATATAGAAGGAAGCATATGTATATGTATATGTATGCACGTATACATATACAAGCATATGTATACGTGAATGCATATGTATACAAGCATATGTATACGTGAATGCATATGTATACAAGCATATGCATACATGAATGTATATGTATACAAGCTTAAGCATGCATATATATACATTGGATGAGATGAGATCTTCGTATTGCATCAGATGGGATCTCCACGTACACCATGGGGTGCACACGATCACGATGAATCAAAGATATATCATATCCGTAATGGAGCTCCCGTTATGGATGCGGCGGGGAAGTCAATGCAACAACGTATACGACAACTCTGCTCGATCGAATTCGGTCATTCAGTAATGTTAAAATGGACCGAACAGGATAGAGACTCTAAAAATCATATCACACAATGCATATATGAAGAGTACCGGCCAACACCTGGCAATCCAGTTGTGAGTTCTGATTGGATACAACATACAGCACACGAGGTGATGTCGCATCGACGATCGGAAGCTCGAGATGCTTTCAAAGCAGGCTTACCGAAGCCTGTATGGCTAGACGCCGAAGAATGGGAATCAATCGGTATCGACAACAAAGAGATGCGGCGGCCACTCGGTTAGATACGGTTGGAACGTCGCATTTAGGTAGCGGCGGATACGACAGTATGCACTACCAATTTGTAAGTATGATGTTAATTATTGAAGTTGTTTGTGTTAAGTATATTATGTATATTCATCTAACATTTTGCATATTTGCTATAGGAGTTGGCAGTGGGTCGTCCTCCAACGCGAGCAGAAGAATCGTATGGATATCGACATGGATTGACTGCACTGTTACAAGACATAGAGGGGCGCGGTGCAATCGTCTCATGGGAGAATATTCTTGATTAGGTAAAGTTATATCTTGGTTTCGTGTTTCTAGTTGTTTTTTATAAATGTCATGTTAATTGGTTTTATTTTATACATATGTTTTGTTGCAGGATTGTAGGTGTAATTATTTTGATCAATGCCACAATTTTGTATCACACTCGCATACGACAATCATGAACCATAATTTTGTATTCGATTCCTATATGGAAGTGTTTTGTCACATTGCCACAATTTTGTATTACACTCCTATGTGGCAATGATGTACCATAATTTTGTATTCGATTCCTATATGTAAGTGCCATTTATGGAATATATGACTTTCTGTACATGAATCATTGTTCATTTTTGTTCATATAAGTTTATGTTTTGGTTGCCATTAGAGTACATAACACATGTACTCAGTTGGGCAGAGTGTATTGTCTTTTGCTAAACAACATCATGCTGTAGCAAAAGACAACACACTCTGCCCAAAAAATTTTGTGTAGGTTTGGTCGTCGGTATACGCGTTGGTACATCCAGTATGGTCTTCGGTATATGCACCGGTACACCCAGCCGGGACGTCGGTATAAGCGTCGGTATATCCATCGGTATTTCCGACAGTTATACCGATGCATATACCAACGCTTATATCGGCGCCATACCTAAGCTTTCTTTTCGACGCATATACCGACTGTAACACCGATGTCACAAAGATTTCACGCCCGTTCATTTGCCTTGGTAGCAACCTCGGTATACCCTCGATATGTTGTAGTGACTCTCTCTACTCATCTGAGATTTCTTCATTATTTGTGTTAGCACGTTGCAAACGGCTATATAGCCAATCCGTGAAAGAAGATATATCTGTAATCTCATTATTATCAAGATTACGTCTATATCTTTTGTTTCTTGGCCTTTTACTTCAGAGATTTTGAAGTTCCTGTCCATACTCGCTAAGGAATGCTTGCATGCATTTGCTATTATATGCTACAAAAGTAGAAACATCATTTTTTTCTTGAAATGTAAATAAAAATGGAACTCCCTTATCTGATAATACCTCATCTGTTATTTTTGAAGAAGACTCATTGGTCCATGCATGTGGAGCTTCTTCATGAACTCTTTCAAGGTACTCACTAACGCAATACATGCACTCTTCAAGCATCCAACCCTTTGCCATGGATCCTTTTGGTTTCACTCTTTGTCACACATAAATTTTTAATATTCCCATAAATTGCTCGACCCAAAACATCCATCGAGTGTTGACAACACCTGCAATCTCTATCTCATCTACAAGATGGACAAATAAATGAACCTGAATATCAAAAAATGAAGTAGGAAGCTCTTTCTCCATCAAACATAGTAGCTCTTTGCATTCATGTTTTTTTGTGGGATCGAGTTTTTGTCAATCTCTTTTGATGTAATCCACCTATACATATCATTAAAAAAAATATAAAGAAGTTAATTCAAAAATAAAAGATATCCAATATTCATACATATTAAATATAAAAGTATCATAATTACCTTATAAGCGATCCAAGACGATAGATCACATCTCGTACTCTTTTCATTGTACATCCATCGATAACCAAAGGTAAAATATGTTTCAAAAAGTTATGCCAGTCATGGGTCTTCAACCCAGATAAGCTCTTATCATCCATCGTAAACATGTTTTGAAAAGATGCTCCATATCCTGTAGAAGTCCTAATCAATTGAATTCTATTGTTAATAGTCTATATCTCTTTTGTTGTAAGTACCCAAGGAGCAGGTGCATAAGTCGTTTCATGTCGATGTCTATCAAAAATTGGCCATAACTTTGGTTTTGATTTTTGATCTTTCAAATCATTCCTTGATGCTATGATATCTTTTAGTCCAAGAAGATGCTGCCATAGTGAATAACCAATATTCTTGAATATATGCATAGGATCAAGAAGATGACATACTTTTAACTTTTTTCGAATACTCCAAAGAATACCATATTGATATGTTCTCTGCGAGTGCCAATTTTCCTTTCCCTCTCTTCACATACTCATTATCTTCATCATCACTGAAGATTTCTGATTCTGGATCTATCAGAGGTCCATCTGTCCATTTTTTATACCAATCCATATGTGTCATAGGTTTTGGACACTGACTTGTTTCAAGCTTTCCATTAAAATGTATCGTTTCTCTTTTAGATTTTAATGGATCATCATCATGCAAGAATCATCAATGTCGAAGATAAATATTTTTGTTGAGATTCTTACTATAGATTGATCTCAACCAATCACCACAATATGGAAAAGCTTTATAACCCTTAGTAGATATTCCTGTATAGATAAAAATGTAATTAGATTAAATCATATTTATTTATATGCATGTTGAATAAAAAAAATACATCAATACCTGAACAAACACCATACCTTGGAAAATCGTGAATAGTCCAAACCACAATACGACGAACCGTAATATGTCTTTCATTGATGCTTTTCGATACATCAATGACATTAATACCTCTCCATAACTCTTGGAGATCGTCAATGAGAGGAGCAAGATATATATTCATATCTTTAACTTGTCTTTTGCCTGGGATTAAAAGTGAAAGCATTAAATGTTCCTTTTTAATGCTAAGATATGGCAGAAGATTGTAGTTTATGACTACCCCTGGCCATGTTGACCATTTACTGTATTTTATGAAGAATGGGTTAACCCCATCTAATGCAACTCCTAACTTTACATTCTGTGGATTTTGTGCAAATTTGGGCCATGTAGAATCAATATGCTGAAAAGCAACACTATCATGAGGAATTCTGATTATTCCATCAATACTTTTATGATCATGTCCCCATGTCAAAATCTTTGATATTTCGGGGCTTTGAAACATATATCTAATCTGTGCAGCCAATGGAAAATATCTCAATACCTTTTTTGGGATTTTACCTTCTTCGCCCTTATATCGAGGAGATTGACATTTGGGACATGTCATAGAGTCTGCATATTCACCTCTATATAAAATACAATCGTTAGGACATGCATATATACATTGATAATGTATACCAAGATTGTTGATTATCTTCTTCATTTCATCATGTGAGGTAGGAATAATATTCTAACTTGGTAAAAACTTTTTAGATAATAACCTATAAGTTCATAAAAAAAAAGATATGTGTATGCTTATGGGTATGTGTATGTGGATGTGTATATGCATGTGCATGCGTATACATATGTGTATGTGTATATGTATGTATATGTGTTTTATAGGTGTCTATGTATGTATATATACATATGCGTATATGCATGCATATATGTATATGTATGTGTGTATACATGTGTATGTAATTATGTATGTATGTGTATATATGTATGAATGTGTATGTATGTATGTATGCATGTGTAGCTGTGTATATTTGATTTCATTTTGAATTGTTTTTTGTATATTGTGGTTTGCATATTTTCATATATAGACCATTGAATCGTCTGGCGGTTTCCCATTTTATAGTCAATCTATTACCCATCTTGCTAAGTTGTTTACAAATATTAAATATTAGTTACCTATGAAGGTATTAAGTCGTCAGTACAATGGGAGGATCAAATTTATCGCAAATATTTTGAAAGACGCATTAATAGTTTTAAAAGATGGGTGGACAAAAAGTGTTCATTCAATGCAAGTTCTTGTTCTTACCTTAGCTAAAGTAAGAATAAAAACCTGCATTGAATGAACAATTTTTTTCCACCCATCCTTTAAAATTATTTTTTTCATCCTTCAAAATCTTTAAGATAAATTTGGTTCTCCCATTTTACTAACGACTTAATACCTGCATAGGTAACTGATACTTGTATGCAAAAGATTTAGCAACACAGGTATTAGGTTGACTAAAATAGGAGAAACATATGTGTCAAGTAGATTCTAAAGGTTGGGTGGATAATTCTAAAGGCTAGATGGACAAAACATCTTCATTTGAAACAGATATGTATAATTTGAGCTTACTCTCATAACATGTGTATGTGTGTATATGTTTTGATTGTTTTTTTGTATATTGTGGTTTGCAGCTTTTCATATCTAGACCATTGAATTTTCTGTCGATTTCCCATTTTATAGTCAATCTATTACCTATCTTGCTAAGCTGTTTACAAATATTAAGTATCAGTTACCTATGAAGGTATTAAGTCATATGTAAAATGGGCGGATCAAATTTATCACGAATATTTTGAAAGATGCATTAATAGTTTTAAAAGATGGGTGGAAAAAAAGTGTCCATTCAATGCAAGTTCTTGTTCTTACCTTATCTAAAGTAAGAATAAAAACTTGCATTGAATGGACACTTTTTTTTCTCCCATCCTTTAAAATTATTTTTCCATCCTTCAAAATCTTCGAGATAATTTTGCTCCTCCCATTTTACATATGACTTAATACCTGTATAGCTAACTGATACTTAATATTTGTATTCAAAAGAGTTAGTAGCACATGTATTAAGTCGACTAAAATAGGAGAAAAATATGTGTCAAGAAGATTCTAAAGGTTGGGTCGACAATTCTAAAGGCTAATCAGAGGACACATCTTCATTCGATACAGGTATGTATAATTTGACCTTACTCTTATAACATGTGTATGTGTGTGTATGTTTATATGTGTGTATACATTGATTTATATTATGTGTATGTTTATATATGCATATAAATATAAATATATATATATATATATATATACACACACATATATATATATATATATATATATATATATATATATATACACACACACACATATATATATATATATATATATATATATATATATATATATATATATATATATATATATATATATATATATATATATATATATATATATATATATATATATAGAGAGAGAGAGAGAGAGAGAGAGAGAGAGAGAGAGAGAGATAAAAAATTGAAAATTATACCTTAATAGTGTCGAAATAGATACATTAATCCATCCAAAACGATTTTGAAGATTGAGAATAAGAAAGCTCGCACTTATTCGTGTCAAACGACTTCCTTCATATACATGCTTTAGACATTCCTCTCGAAGATATTTCTCATTTTTAGAAATATCAATGCTCTCACTGTCATTTTGATACCAATCCTCAATAAAATCTACCATGCCATCATCTTCATCATTGTCGCACAAATCTTGTACTTTATCTTCTTTTGAATATAGATCTTTCAACCTTGCATATTCCACATGATCACTTTGGGGTAGCCTCCTCATAGAAGCTTCTGATAAATGAGGTTTTACTAGCAATTGTGAATGGTGTGTAGGAACATCATCAACATCATACATTGGAATCTACACATATAAATAAAATTCATTATTATTCCATAAATGAATAAAAAGTAAAGTTTAAACATAAAATTAAATATATAAGTTATTAAATATGGATATGAAATTTTTATTCTCTCTAGCTAAAAGGTGCTCTTGGAGGTCTACGCCATCCATAATTCACTAATAATTCATCACCAGCATGTAATGTAGTAATAGCATTGACAACTATGTATCTTAATACATCTCTACTCATGTATTGTGATTCATGACTATTTTCACGCTCTTCAAATGTGCAAATAGTCCTTAAACTATTATGTAACCCTCGGCTACTATTTATTAAATCTGCTATATTTCCACGCGTGTGAGGTCTTCCATCAATATATAATCTGTCATTTTCTACATGTAAAATCCTTCTACTAGTAAGGGATGCTGCGTTCAAGCATATTCCATAAGTACTCATGCTTTGAACATAACGTGAAAGTCCATGCCAATCTCTCCATCCATATATAGGACCACAAAATGACATAAGAGTGACTTTAGAGTTCGGAGGCACATACAGATCCTCTACAATAAAGAGACCACGATCAACATTAGTAATAGTGGATGGAGCAATCATATAGCGATTACCCCAAAAGTTGAAAACCTCTCCATCTAAAGGAAGTGGTCATCTATTCCATCCTCCATATCTTCTTCTATCATATGTTTGTACTAGAGAACGATCATGAGCTGGCAATGGATAATCTCCAGCCGTTTCAGTCTCTAAACCAGGAGGTAGAGGATTTCTAGAAACCTCTGCTTGTAATTGATGAACAACAAGTCCATGATGTGTACGAGGTATATTAACATTATTAGAAAAATTATCATCATCATCATCATCATCGAGCAAGTATTCCTATATATCAATAGTAATTTGATTTTGTATATGGTTTTTAAATAAAATAATGACATTAATTTATATAAAAAATACATACCCAAGCATTATCATGTTGACCAGGTGATGGTGCACGCTCAAAAGTACCTTACTCTACCTCATGTTCAATACATTCCAATCGTGTTCTTTGATACATGCCATAACAAGAGTTACACCAACATATAATATGCTTTTGATAGTAAAATTCATCATAATTCCTATCGGAGGACACGTGTGAAGTCATTACATGGGTAGGAGGGGTGGAGTACCCTCCGATTGATCAAAATCTGATTATAATAAGAAACAAAAAAATATATAAGTTATGTATCCATCAATTATATTTAAAATCAAATGTTTGATATACTTACAGTATATAGTCATTGCATGATGAGGAGACAATGGTCGAGTTCTATTTGATTGATCAGAATCTACAAATAATGGTATTTGATATTAATAATCTGATTATTTACATACATAAACATTCACATATACATATTTACACATATACACATATACACATACACACATATTCACATATACACAAATACACATTATTGTTGGATAAATTCATGTATTTTGTATGAATGAGTGTATATGCATGCATGTGTGTGTACATATATATGTGGATATGTATATGTGTGTTTATGTTATATGTATTTATATTTATATATGTATGCGTATATGTTTGCATGTCTATGTGTATGTGTATGTGTATGTATATATGTGTATGTATTGTGATATTTTTTTCTATTTGAGATTAAATTAACAGGAGATATTGTATGGTGGAAAAAAATAAGAGGCGACCTAACATACCACCTGAGACGTGGCAGTTTTTTCATAGACAGCTACGTTTTCAAGAGTCATTTCCTCAACAAAAGGTATACAAATTAATAGTTTATATTTATTATTTTAATATATTTTAGTAATTTTTTACATTTAATTTATGTATTTCTTTTTTCTTAATTAAACAGGCTGCTGCAAAGAAGAGAGTTGAATCGGGCCACACATCGCACCTAGGCCAAATGCGCCATCATGGTTTTGTAGCTACATTTGTAAGTATATGTGTTATTGTGAGTATATTTTTTATTTTAGTTAAAATGCAAGAAACTAATCTTTTTTATTTGTTTCAATGCAGCAAAAGGATTATGGCCGATATCCTACAAAACATGAGATTGAGTATGCTACACATTTTGGATATCGGCGTTTGAATTGTGTGTATGGTATTAAGTAATGAAAAGTTTTGTTCTATTTATTGTTATTATTGTTTATATTAAGCATGTGTTTTAGTACTTTAATTATATAATTCATTCATATGTGTGTACGCAAGTGTATATGTATGTGTGTGTATATATATGTATGTGCATGTGTATGTGTGTGTATATGTATGTATGTGCATGTGCATGTGTAAGTGTATATGTGTGTATATGAGTATGTGCATGTGCATGTGTATGTGTGTGTATATGTATGTGCATGTATATGTGTAACTCTATTTGTATATGTGTGCATGTGCATGTATATGTGTATATGTATGTATGTGCATGTGTATATGTGTGTGTACATATGTGCATATATATGTGTATATATATGTATGTGTGTGTATATATACATATGTGCATATGTATGTGTATGTGTATAAACATATACAAATGTATGTATATGCATGTGTATATGTATGAAACATGCATGTGTGTGTGGATGCATTTCCATTTGCATCCATGTGCATGCATATTGGATGTGCAAATACATGTATTTAAGTATATGTTAATGTGTGCATGTGTGTGTGTGTATATATATATATATGCAATAATGCATGCATGTAGGTCTTTTTATGTGGTTGTAGAAATGTTTGTGCATATGCATATGTATGTGTGTGTATGTGTAAGTGTATGTGTACATGTATCTATGTGTATATATGTGTGTGTATGTGCATGTGTATCGTAGAAAGAGAGAAACAGAGACAGAGAGAGACAAGAAGATAGAGCTTAGGCAAAACAAAAATTCTGCATATACTTGTTTCAGCTCGTAAGCGTAGTGCAATTGCGAATGTTGGAGAGCTCTTTGATCAGATGCGTGAAAATGCCGATCGAAGAGCCTCCAACATTTTAATTTTTTGCATCAACAGACCGTTGTGTAGGCGATGGTAACGCGTCATAAAAACCACTGGAATTGGCATCGAATAAGTGACATTTTTTAGCGTCGCTTATGCGATGCAAAAAGTGTTGCTTATGTGACACTTTTTTAAACCATCACGTTAGCAACGCTCTATGCGAGCATCACACACCCCATCGCACCACACATCGAAAAAAATGTCGTTTGGCTCATTGTTTAATCGACATTCCATGCTCGACGCTCCTTGCGATGCATTTTGCAATTTTATAGCGACGAAATTGTGTCGCCTTAACCGTCGCTATGCGCCCGTATTCCTTGTAGTGGGGAAAGGATTTGTAATTGCTATCGCATTTAATTTTCTATAATCCACGCAAATCCTCACCTTCCCATTCTTCTTTGGAACCACAATAACCATGTTACTTGATTAATTGGTTTGATGAGTCCAACTGCCAACAACTTGTCGATTTCCTCCTTAACATGTTTTTGCAAAATTAGGATTCGTTTTGTACCTTTGCTGCACAACCAGAACTGCATCTTTCTTTAAATTAATTCGATGTTGATGTAGATCTGGGTCTATGCCTTTCACTTGTGAATAATCCCAAGAAAACACATCAATATACTCCTTTAACAAAGAAATCAGATCTTCCAAGAATTGACCTTCTAACTCTTTACTTACTCTCACCATTTTTTGGTTCAACATCAATTCCCAAATTAACTTCTTGAAGTTCATCCTCCTTTACTCTACCTGAGCTTGCATATTTTTGTTCATATATTTTTTCAGCCAAATTAATTACCTCCTTTTCTTGCTGCTCCAACTTCTGCTCAGTTGGAATTTCTAGATTTTGTTCAAACATCTGTCTCATCTGTGTGCCTTCCAATGTGTCACCTACAGCTGGTTCACTTTTATTCTCCAATAAATCCTCATCTTTTGATAATATTCCTTTCACGTCTATCTCCAATACTCGTACCACTATTTAATTTGCCTTAAAAAATTCCTCCTCCTCCTCATCTTCTATCTTGTTTGCTAAACTAATGCTCTGAGCCATTAGTGGTTTTTCTCTTACCGACATATTCCTTCTACCTTTCATTGGTATTGTGACCTGCTTTTTACTCTTCGTGATCACAACCACATTTAACCCCCAGTCTTGTTTTACTTTAGCAAAACTGAACCATGGTCTACCTAACAACATTTCATACAGATAGGTAGATTCAGACATTCGAATTACAGCAAAATTAACCATGAATGACATCCCTACAATTATTATCTTTTGTTGCTTCAGAATGCCCAATGGTTGGACTCTCGTTTGATCTACCATCTTCACTTGAAAAGGTGCGAGTCGAAACCCAATTCCCCATTTCTTTAAATATATGTTCAAGTAATATATTCACTCCTCATCCGCCAACCAACAAAACCTCATCAAATCTTCTTTGCTTATACTGTGTCTGAATTAGTACTACAACGTCCAACTGGATCAATACTACTGGCAGATGTTGAAGGTATCTATGTAACTGCTGATTGTGACTATTGTCCAACCAGCTTCTTTAACAATTTTTCTCCGAAAGCTGGCATTGATGATAATAACTGATCTAAAGACAACTACAAAGGAGAATTAATTATTACCTCAAACCAATGGATAAATCTGAAATTGTACTTGCTTCTGCTAATCCTCTTAGATCTGCTTCTGCACTTGGTCCCTAATCTATCTTTGCTTTTTCCAATCAATAGGACCATTATTCTTTGACCTTGTAACTGCCAAAACATCCATATCCCTTATCAAAGCGCATTGCTTACAATCATGATTCCATTGATTTTCATGATCCTGATTTTGAGTTTCTGAAGTACTTGCACCTGGATCATTATGCAATTCCTGATCTGATAAATCTATTACTACACCATTCACCTAAGCAGCTTGTTGAGCCTGTTGTTGCTATAACCGTTGCTTGTTATTCTGATTATAATAAACAACCAGTTTCCTCTCCATGTTTAACCCATAAGGGACAATTAGGCCCAATACAATGATCTGGTGCCGAGCAATATCCACATGGCATCACTCTACTACTGCCTTGTTGATTCCCTTGCTGATTACCCTGATAATTTCTTTGCTGGTTTGCCTGATCTCTCCATGGAGGTCTTCCTTGCTACTGCCTCTAAAAACCACCACGTCCTTGAACTGGAATGGCCTGATTTGGTACAACTTCATTATTATTCCTATTATCCTGTCTTGAACTTCGTCCTCGATGCTTTGGGTTATACCAACATTGACTTGTAGTATGTCCTTCTTTATCAAAAATTTAGCAAAACCTTTTCTCCTTTGGAGCTATTATGGAGTACTCACGTTTCTTTAGTCTACCAATTAAAGCTTCCTCTTTACTATGCTTACCTTTGTGTTTGCAATGTTTTCTTACCACAACCTCTTCATCTTCACCCTCTGATTATGAATCAGTCATCCCTTTCTCTGACTCCGATTCTGAATTAGATTCAACATTTGAACTGGAGTCACTGTGCTTCTTCTTAGATCTGCCAAATCTTCTTTATATTCTTGGAGCTACTAACACTAACACATCAAAACCATTAGCTATATCCACACTTGCCACTGCATGCCTAATGCTACTCCTTAATCCATTTAGGAAGCAACCCACCAACATCTCATCAGCAGGTCTCTTGTTGCCTTGTAATCTTTCCATTAAAATTCTAAATTTCCCTACATAATCTTCCACTAACACGTTCTTTTGTCTAATTGCTCTCAACTTCCTCAAAACATCCGAAGGAGTTTTTTCCTTCCTAAATCTTTGTAAAAATGCTAATCTTAATGCATCATAAGTAGCAAAACAAGCCATATCGTATTGATTGAACCACCTCACTACTCTTCCTTCCAATGTAGCTGTGAATTGCTAGAGTTTTACTGCATCAGCATATATTGATGGATATCCATTTGCTATCCACTTTATTTCAAATTGAGCAACATGACAACCTGCATCCTCCTTTGAAACTCCTCTAAAATGCACTGCTTTGACTTTGGGTTTGGAGGTGGTTGCACCATGGGCACTGGTTCAGGTGTACACCTAGTTCTTTCCCTAGTCGTCCCTCCAAGTGGGTTGAATTGGAGTCGCCTTCTAACTCCTGCAACTGCTTCTGTCAGGATCAATGCTCCTAGTATGCTGCCCACCAACCTTGATTTTGTTGCACCTGTTTCTCCTTCTTCCTCTTCAATTTCCAGATTAGAATCCTCTTGTGCTTTGTACCAATCCTAAAATTTAGACGATGACTCCACGTTAGCCGCTTGTGCTTATACTCTTGTGTAGTAAACTAAATCTTCCTCTTCTTCCCGTCATGCATTTCTTGCTTCTTTAGCAAACACAGTAGGATCGCCAAATGTGTTGGGGTCCAACAACACATAACTACTTGCCCACACTACAAACTTCCAAGAAGTTAATCTCCACATTGATCTTTATTCACACAATAGAAATATTCACATACAAAATTATGATTCACCACTTTTATGCTGCATAAGCACAATATCTAACAAGGTTTTAGTCCAACAAACATAGGATTATACTTGCCCTGACTAGGAAAGACAAAGTACTTGATTAAGTTCTTTGAAATAATAGAGATTACAAGATTTTGTAGTAGTAACACTTCTCTGAATCGATAATACTCGAGAGTACTTATTCATATTTAACCTGCATAAAAAGATAGATAATGAGACTCTCACTCTTCTCTCCATTTGTCTCCTCCTCTAAGAGATGATTCCTCTTCCCATTACATACTTACAGGGATGAAATACCATGAACATAATCACATGATATCAATGCCTAACTAATTTTGTAATTGCTTATTAAAATCCCGAGTAAGCAACATTCGATTCAACAACATCCGACTTAGCAACATCCGATTCAGTAGACCTTCAGAAATTTGACTCGCTACTTATTCTTCCAATTTCTCTCCCCTCAACAAATATATATATATATATATATATATATATATATATATATATATATATATATATATATATATATATATATATATATATATATATATATATATATATATATATATATGTGTGTGTGTGTGTGTGTGTGTGTGTATAGGTAAATATATAGATAGACACATAGATGGAAATATAGATAGATAGATAGATAGATAGAGAGATAGATAGATAGATAAATAGATAGATGTATAGATACATAGGTAGATAGATAGATAGATAGATAGATAGATAGATAGATAGATAGATAGATAGATAGATAGATAGATAGATAGAGAGATAGATAGATAGATAGATAGATAGACACTATAACATATCAAGGGTATACCGAGGCTTCTACCGAGGAAAATGCACAGGTGCAATTTTACCCGGAGATCGGTGTAAGCTTCAGCATACGCATCAGTAACAAAGCATTGGTATAAGCCACGATATATGCGCCAGTCTAAGCATTAGTAATCTACTGGGAAAAATGATCAGTATAAGTGTCAATATGCACCAAGGCATAGCGATGCTTATACTGGTGCCTATACCGACGACCATATCCGTAAAATGTTCTTTGGGCAAAGTGTGTTGTCTCTTGCTGCAGCAACATTACCATGCCATTGTGTAGCAAAAGACAATACACTCTGCCCAAAAAGAAACCAAGTACATGTGACGTGTACTCTAATGATAACCAAAACATGATTTGATAAATCAAAAAATTTTTGGACACAAAAGAGATGAGCAGAATGAACCATGAACCATGTACAAAAGAGTTATATATTCCATATTTGAAGCATTTACAAGATTGTGGCAAACCACTACCATATATAAGCCAACTACAAAATGTGGCAAAGCACTACCATATAGGAATCAAATACGAAATTCTGGTGCACCACTTCCATATATGAGCCAAATACAAAATTGTGGCACACCACTATCATACACATGCCTGAAGGGGATCAAAACATCTATATCAGCAATCCTACAACAAAGAACCTTCATGAAATGAGACAAATTGACATGATATTTACAAGCAACAACTAAAAACACCAAACCAAGTTTATAAGCTTATCACCTCATCGTAGATGCTCCCATGAAATGATTGCACCACATCCCTCCAAGTCCTCCAGCAGTGCAACCAATCCATGACGATATCCATAAGCCTCCTCAGTTTGTGTTGGAGGATGATCCACTGCCGAATCCTGCAACAAATATGCAACATGTTAAATGAACATACATGATGTGCTTAACACAAACAAATTCAATAATCCAAATGATACTTACAAACTCGTGATGCATAGCATCATATCCACTACTACTCAAATGTGATGGTCCGATTGTATCTAGATGTGTGGCCTCCGCATCTCATTGCTAGCAATATTGGTCATGAGTCTGCTGCTGCTCATTGCGGATCATATCCCACTACTCATCATCTAACCAGACAGGTTTCGGTAAGCCTGCTCTGAAAGCATCATGAGCCTTGGATCATTGATGGTACATAACCTCACGTGTTATGTGCGATATCCACTTTGAGCTGACAATAGGATGCCCATGTGCTTGTCGAAACTTCTGATAAATCGTCTCTGTGATATAATTTTTGCGATCTTTATCCTATTCATTCCATTTCAACATGACAGAGTGTCCAAAATGTATGGAGAAAAGTTGTTGTGTGCATTGATGCATGGCCTTTCCGTCCATATCCATCACTGGAGCTCCATCACGTATACTAACCACCTTGGAGTCATCATAGTCATGGGCACCCCAAGATGTATGTGGTGTACCATGTGGCGTACCTACATTTGAGGTACTCGCTCTAGGAGTAGAAGTGAGAGACACAATGTTTGTCGCAATGCCTCCACAACATCCACCTTCTCCAAAGCCACCTGTAGATCTGCTCCTATAACCTCCTCCTCTAGAGTGTGACCTTGACTGATGAGATGGGCTGGCACCTGTATCGCACTGAGGTGTCGAACACACACGTCAACTAGTAGAGCTACTAGGGGATGTCTGAGAAGGCAATCATGGTGGAGTCATAAGAGACACCTTTGACCGGAGTAGCACCACCTGTAGGAGTGAGGCCAGCAAGGGTGAGGCCGAAAGGAGTGGGGTCGGGGGGAGTGCTACTATGAGCGATCCAATACTATGACATGACAACCATATACGTGGGAGGCACCTGAGATATAAACTCCAAGAACGGCTCCTCTATCATGGAATGTGGAGTGACCGGAGGACTATCTCCCATCGTGCTCTGTAACAGAAAAACTGAAATAATTAGCATACGATAATAATGGTAATATAGAGTAGTAGTATACAAAAGAACATAACAAAAAACAAACACAAATTAGTACATATAAGTGTTTGCTTCAAAATCCCCTATTCTAACATCCTCCTGGAGATTTGATGCATAGAGGATATCTATCTCTACATTGGTGACCTCTAGATCTCTTGGTATGCTAGCTCCTTCTTGATCATCATCTATTGCTTCATCGTGTATCTCATCTTCTTCAAAGATCTCTTCATCTCTGACAATGATCTCTTCCTTCTCTACTACCGAATGAATCTCCGAGTCCACTACAGACAGAATTTCTTCTACATCTATGTTCTCACCAATTTTTTTTCTACATGGGGAGACTTGTAAAAAAAAATCCACTTTGGTTGTTTTGAATGTGGCATAAAAACAACTTGCTCATAGTGTTCGGGAAGTACAAATGTATCTCTTTCATCTGCCCATAACTTTGTGGAGTCTACTTGAAGAAAACCACTCTTATCCTACCTCACTATTGTGTTTCTTCTAAAGGTAACTACTTTGAACCATTTCACATAAAAAAAAGAAAGTAATCAAACTTCCTGAAGGATAGATTCAAGATATCTTGAATCACTCCACAATAATCTAGCTGGCCTTCTTGAGCATTTTCCTCTCTTGCACTAGCTCTACTTTTTTGGAAAAACTTCACCATCAACCTACTATCAAAAGTAGACCTATTTTCATCAATTCATGTGAGCTGAAAGTGTTGTCCATGAGACCATAGCGCACCGTGTTTAGAATACTCCCAATCACACCCCTTTGCAAATTCTTCCTCTTCTTCAAAGATATCTTCACCCACTACCTTTGCTTATGAAACCATTGTATCTAGCCATCTGCTAGTTGGAAAGGGTGGAAGAGGTCGAAGACTTTTTGGAAGGGCTAAAAATTGAGTGGAACGATTCTTTCAAAATTGAGCTCTTTCCTTTGCATTTGTCTCCTTGGCAAGCTCATACCTTTCTAACCACTTCTACATAGGCTCAGAGTTAATGATGCAAAACTTCATTGCCTTCTCTTTGAAAGCTGCATCCATCTTTCTTTGCATTCCTTTACCTTGAGGTTGCCTACGAGACGAACATCTCTATCATTGCTCCATAAGCGAGGAATTTCTGGGGTCTGACATGTGTAGAAACTCAGTTATGAATACAGTATACTCTTGTATGAGCCATCCCTCTGCAATGTTGCCTCTCAACATGATCTCTACCGAACAAACCCTTTTAATGTCTTCATGAAGTGCTCTAAGAAGAACATCCATGGACTATGGACAATTCTTGCTATTGCAACTTCATCTACCACATGAACTAGTAAATGAAGATGAAATGATGGAATAATAGTGGAAAGTATTTCTCTATCATATAGAAAACCTCTATAGCATTGAGTTTCACACTCTCTATGCTATCTCTATTGATCTCTTTAGAAGAGATCCACCATACCAAGGAATTGATTTTATAAATGGTTGTTCGCACATCCTCCAAAAGATAATCTTTTAAAGCTATAGGGAGCACAAATTGTAAAAACGTGTGCCAATCATGCGACTTGATCCCTCCAAGATTGTCGTTTCGAGTGAAGGCAGTCTTTAGACACCTCATGCACACAATAGGTGTATGAAACTCTGAAATCAACTTCTTCACTTGTTGCTCTTCCATCTTGCAAAGCACCCAAGGAGCTCTTGGTAGCGACACTGTTCTCTTGGGCTTAGTAATTGTCCACAATTCTTGCATATGACCTCGCTCTTCCAAGTCCTCCCTTTGTGCTTTGCTTTCTTTCTTTCCAATCAAAGTCTTCCAAAGAATCTCTCCCACATTCTTGAAAATATGCATCGGGTCTACCAAATGATTCATCAATAACTCACTCCAATAAGGGAGTTCGTGAAAGATCGACAACCATTTCATGCCAAGGACTAGTGTTTCTGAATCCCTCAGCTCCTTCCAATCGCTAGCTTTCATTTGGCATTGCGCTTGTTGACCAATTTTCCCTTCATGTAAAACATGTCGATTAGGAAAATATCTATGATGTGCTTCATAGACAGATTTCTATAATTGCTTTGGAATAGCGTGCTTTGAGCCATGGTTTGCATAGGGGACAAGCATGGTAACCCAAAATCAATAAACCTGAACATTCACCATAATGGGGCCAATCATGCATCATCCACATAAGTATGCCTTGCACTCACATGTCTCATCTTCTTATAGGTTGAGACATGTCACGCACAGTAATCCCATTCCATAATGTGCACAACTGTTGGCATCATATGGGGAGAAGCAAGTACGGCATACATGCAGATCTAGCACTAAGGCAACCCATTAAATTTTTCCAAACCTTACACCATTTTAAAAGTGATTCTCATCACTAAAAACCCTTGTAAATATCATTTCACCTTTTTGTAGCTCCATTTTGTACAAGCCGAGGAGTCCTTGAGCTTGAGGAGCCTTAGAAGTAGTTGCCTGCCAATTTTCATATTTTTTAGATCTCGTTTGAGCCCTCGAATAAACCCTGGAACCTAATTTTTAACTAGGCCGGACACTAGGTCTGGACAGGGCCAAAGCTAGTCAAAAACTATAAATAGAGCTAGAGAGCTCATTTTTGAGAGAGCTTCTTGTAGTTTTGAGCTTGTATGAGAACTTTGTTGCAATAGAAGTGATTCCGTTGTCTTACTCTCTTTGTTCTTGCTGTGTGTGCGCGTGTGTGTGTATGTGTGTGCATGTTAGTGTGCTTCGCACTCACACATTTGTGCCTTCACTTGCTCGAGGTCTTCATACCATCCTCATGTCTTCCCGGATTGACATTAAAGGAGGTGTTACTCATCACTGAGCTACACCAAATTTTGGCGCCATTGCCGGGGATTGAGCTTTGAGGACGAGCGTGTGATGGTAAGACGTAGAGAGGACGCGTTGGAATGGTAAGTAGTAGGTAAATTTCTGATTTTTTTCCATCTCCATCTCCATCTTCATCTCCATCTTCATCTTCTTCACCACCTTATATTCCCACTTCCAAATCATTTCCCTCATTTGCTTTGTGCGAGTTTGAGAGAGAGCGAGTGTGTGTCCTTGTTTGTGTGTGTTTTTTGTATGTTTCTTGCAGGTTTCAGCTCCATCATCATCTCCAGCAAGCTCAGTAGGTACGGATTTTTGTCTGCGCAAGCCCCGAGGCATCGAACTCGAGCTATCATGACACTTCGAAAACTTCACCCGATCACGATTCTGAGTGCACCACGACATTGCGCAGGCCCAGAGCTCCTAGGATCACTAGACAGAATAGCAAAATTCACCATAACCCGACCTATCGTGACACCTCGAAGTATCGCGATACCCACGACTTATCGCGACACCTCAGAGTATCGCGACACACCGACCCCACCTATCGTGACACCTCGAAGTATCGCGATACCCACGACTCATCGCGACACACCGAAGTATCGCGACACACCGAAGTATCGCGACACACCGGAGTATCGCGACACTTCCGACCTATCGCGACACCCCGACCTATCGCGACACCTCGACTTATCGCGACACCCCGACCTATCGCGACACTTCCGACCTATCGCAACACCCCGACCTATCGCGACACCCCGACCTATCGCAACACCCCGACCTATCGCGACACCTCGACCTATCACGACACTTCCGACCTATCGCAACACCCCGACCTATCACGACACCCCGACCTATCGCGACACCCCGACCTATCGCGACACCCCGACTTATCGCGACACTTCCACCTATTGCGACACTTCGACCCAACCTATCGTGATACATGGGCTTAACGCATGGAATTTTAGAGTGAATTAATTGAGTGAATTGAGGTATATGTGGGCTTAATTTTGGACACATTGGGATAACATTAGAGCCTTAGGAGTGGGCAAAAGACCTAGAAACCAGGGAGAAATCTCCTGAACCCTGAGAGCCTGTTTTGACCCCTAAGTGCCTGATCGGTCATAACTTCACCATACAAACTCCGATTGATGAGATTTTGGTCTCGTTGGAAAGCTCGTTGGAAAGCTTGTTGAGAACATGTATTTTTAAGTTGACCTTTAGGTGGAACTAGGTGGTCATAAGATTTTGGGGGTACAGTGAGTTACTCCAAGGGGGGCCCATAATTGTTGATGTGTGTCTTTCAATTCATTGTGGTAAATGAGCTATATTAACTTGTGAAATTTTGCAGGAACATTGCGTGCACTCAAGGTATTCCAAGGCAAGCTAGCAAGGGTGAGTACCAAGCTTGGGAGAAGGCTTCCTAGGCTGGTGTAGCAGTCTGAGCAACCAGAGTATTGAGGTTGGGAGTTCTCTCAACCCTCCTTTGTCAATTCCTAGCCTAGGCTAAGTACGACTTAGGTGTGGTAATTAATGAGGTCAACGTCAGGCACGAAATAAGTCTAAGAGAACTAATCAACCAAGTGCAAGCATTAAGTAGGTCTTACGTGCGAAAACCCTAAGGGACAAAAGTAAACTTGAATCGATCACTTATCAAGTGTGAAATTCACTTAAGTATTCCTGACGACCTGATATCAGACAAGATCATAAACATAATAATCAACTAAAAAGAACAAAGTGATTGGTGCCAATTAACCTGCAACGAGAGTGTACTTGGGACCAAGGGGGTAGAGAAACCAGGCATATGAACCTTAGGTCAGGCAGACACTTAGGCCGAGACAGACAAAGCCTCAGATCTTCTGAAGCTAGTGTCAATCACAATGCTAGGTCTTGGGCCCAGCAGTTGAGTGATTACCCATACACTCCCCGATCAGAAACAAGTGATTCTGAGATGTCCTATAACATGGAGAGACATGTAGGCAGTTCAGGGGTGGCTTATCTAGAAAAGCCAGGACCTTACAAGACTCAATTGGAATACATCAGGACTAATCATCTAGGTGCTCGCATCTACAAAGACGGCCTGAGAAGATTTGTGGTCCAGATTAAGAACCCCGATCAACCCCATGGACTAGAACACCCGGTAGTCAAGTTTGAGAATGGAGTATACCTAGATAAAGACGGGACTATATATGTAGTCACCACTCTTCCTGATAGAACAGATGAGTTTAGAAATGTGATTGCGGAGACTGACATGGGTGATATAGAGCAAGGGAATTTAGAGAGAGAGCCAAGATCTCCCCGTGGTAAATCCGTCTTGACCAAAATCATGACTCCATAGTGGATTCCACAGGATAATAAAAGCATAGATTTTCTCTTAAACCGAGAAACGGATGAGGCTTTTTGGAGGTGTAAAACTGCCCAGCCTCAGGAAGTAAGTGCTCTCACAATCTATGAGTTTAAAGACCCTGATAGCCCAGGCAAAGTAACCTACCTAGACAATACATCAGAGAGGATCTTTGTGGTCACCGAGCATGGCAGACATGCCTACACATGGAAGGGTGAATTTGTTTTTCCCCAACCACGGTCCAATATGTCCTACAGTCACCAAGGAGCTGGCATCTCCCAAGCTCATGGAGCTCAAGGAGATAGAAGTAGAGATAGACCTGAAGTAAGCTTTGCCAACCCCCAGGGAAGAGAAAGAAGGAGAACAGGGACGGATAGAGAAGAAACCGAGAGATTTAGAGACCCAAGGAACCAAGATTTTCCTTTGCCAAGGCCGAGAGAACACACTAGGACCCTGAGGCCAACTCAATTGGTGAAGTCCATGAAGAATTACTTTGATGGCACTGGAGACCCTTATGACCATGTGGCAGAATTTAGGCAAGTCTTGAAAGCTGAACAGGTAGAGGACCTATTCACACAATATAATGCTTTTGGTCTAACCCTTAGGAACATTGCCCTTACGTGGTTTCAACCACTGAACGAGAGGCATTTCAGAAACATAGACCAACTCCTAGAGGCATTTATCATTGAGTTTTCTAAGAGCAGCATAAGGCACAACACTTCCTCACTAATTCATAGCTTCAAGCAAACACCTCAAGAGACAGTCAGACTAGCAGGAAGACGGTTTAGGCAATACCTAGAGAGGTGCCCGATGCCTGAGCTACCCACACCAGCCAAGCAAGTGGCTTTGTTCTTAGATGGATTGTTGAGCACCAAGCTCAGGTCATATGTGTATCTGAAGGACCCTAGAACTATAGAAGAGTGCGTGCACATGTGCATAGACATTGAGGATAATCTAGGTGAGGAGTTAGAACTATCAAAAATCTATAAGGATTCGGATAGCTCTAGTAGCCTCACATCTGGTCAATCCACATCCATTGAGGAACTTGCAGAGAAGGTAGCTCAAAAACTAGGTGTCTCTAGCAAACGAATTCGAAGATTTGCCCCAGTTAAGCGGTGCTACACTTGTAGAGGTGACCATATGGCAAATGTATGTCCCATTATGGCCCAACCCCAGGTGAATCCTAGTAGCCAGTACTGCACCATAGAGTGAAGGTACACCAACCACATTGCACAGGACTGCCCATATAGCAAACAAACTGTTAGGCAAAATTACCCTCAGCCATATCCACAACAGGGTAGATACCAGAATCAGTACCCTCCACAACAATACAACAGACCACAGCAACCTTATCAGCCACCTTATCAAGGGCAGCAGAGGCCTCAACCAGTCCTAGTGCAGCAACCCCCTGCTCCAACCAATGTGATCCCAGTGAAATATGCATCTGCTGAAGAAAATCCGAACAGAGCCATAGTCCCAGTCACCCCATTGCTATCAGACAGTGATCCAAGTGACCATAGTTTTGACTCCACACATATTGATAGCCCACAGGCCTACTACATGCAGACACCCGAGCATAACGAGTCATACTATTATGAGGACCCAAGTGAAAATAATGGGGAGCCTGAGTATGCTAATGTCATGTACACAAACCCCAACTCTAGACCTCCACCTAGGCAGGTATGACCCCATTTCCTAGAGGACCATGCTTCAGATGTCAGGGAGATCACCTTATACGTGATTGTCCACTGCCTACCCCTACACAACCCCAACCAGTGACAATTCAGGGTTTTTGTCAAGACTGCGGAAAAGAGCATCTCCTACGAGATTTCCCAAAGAACCCTAATAACATGCCTAAAATCACTCCCATCAACGTCATTGGGTTAGTAGTAGACTCTACAGGAAGTATAACTTCCACAGCCCCAGTACATGTGGTCACTAGAGCCCAAGTCTTGCAGCAAACTCAAGGAGTAGGGTAGGAAAAGAGTGCTGAGGTTAGTGAGACAGAGAGTATAACCAAGAAAAGGACAAGAGCATGGAGAGATAGCCGGGAGAGAATGAAAAGACAATGGTCACAGAAAATGAGTGAACTTGAAGCAAGCTTGAGAGAAACCAAAGCAAAGATAAGTGAACTCGCATCTCAAAACCACTCTCACACCACCCATCCACCACCTTTCCCTTTACCCGCCAATCTATCTTCTTCCATTCCCCAACCTTTCAATACACCACCCTTGACCCACCCACCACCCAAAGTAGGATCAGTCCTAGCCGATCCCACTCCTGAAGATCTAGATATGATGCTTAAAGCATATCAGGCCAGAATTCAAGAAGGGCCAAATGTGGTGGATGATGACAAGTGCTACCCTAGAGCTGACCTAGAGATAGAGAGAACCAAGCTGTGTGCGAAAATGGTCGCATTGGCTCAGAGCATGTTTGAAGCCAGTCGCCTTTTCAACTACTCAGGCTCAGCTAAGACACAATTGCACTTGGATGGACTCCTAGAGAAGTTAGAGAGCATAATTGCAAGATCTGCCAAGGAAGAAAAAATCGAGAAAGAGATGAGGCAAGCAAAAACATAAGCCATCCCCCACAGGAAGCTTATGTGCCTAATTCCACTGAACCAGACACCTCCTCTTCTATGAATAGGTTCACTCCAGAATTCCTACGAGAGATTCAAGAAGACAAATGGGCTAATGAAAGTGAAGCCCCTCCTCCCATTGAACTCGTGGATGACGCACATGATCAGTTCCCACAGGTCATCCCTTCTATTTATGAAGAACAAGAAAGTGTCCACTCTCATGAGAGGTTAGACTTTGAGTCTAATTCCTTGCAAGAGTTACCACATTTCACAGGCCCATGGGAAACCAAGTCTACTTGCCTGAGAGCACCCACAGTCATGATAAGAAACGAAGATTCAATCATACCTAGGAATACAGAGGTAGTAAAGAACACTAAGGTGCAGTGCAATCTCACTTTAGAAGAGCTACTCAAAGTTAAGCCAGAAGTGTGGAAACACGTAGCCAAGCAAGTGCCAGACATAGCGAAATCGCGTTCCCAGGTAGGATCTCATAGAACAGTGCCTGAAATACCATTGGATAAGATAGGAGACATGAGTGAAGGAGAAGAAGGAAATACCTATCTCCCAGTTACCCATCAGGGATACACAACCAAGGCAATTTTGGACTCAGGTGCAGGAGTTGCAATTGCTACAACTTCCCTTTGGAAGCGTTGGGGCAAGCCAGCACTCCGACCGATGAGAATGAAATTGCAGATGGCCGATGGCCATATTGAGAGGCCCTTGGGATTGCTAGAAGGCATAACTCTCACTACATGTGGTGTCGAGTTCGAGCATACATTTGCTATATGTGGTTTTAGCAAAAATCATGTATATGAAATGATCTTGGGAAGACCATTTATGCGACAGTTGCAAGTGGTATAGGACTGGGGAACCAACTCCTTGTACCTGCAACACTTAGGTGTTACGACCAAAGTGAATCTCAAAGATTACTCTCATAGAGATGTCCCTCCTATCCAATGGAATCCCATCCATAGAGCCAAAGATGATACGGAATCTATGCATTCCATAGGATCAGGATCCTCATGGATGCATGAAGACACCCACTTATGGATGTGCAAAGTGGCAGTAGAAGAAGAGAAAAGAGAAAAAGCCAGAGAGGTAGGTGCAACAGAAACACATAGATCAATTCAAGACCCAACCTATGCACCTCTAGTCTTTCCTGACGAGGAATTTGAACCCCACGGCTGGGCAGAAATCCTAGCAACAATGGATGTAGCCATCAATGAAGAACAATGGACACCTCACTGTGATGAAGATGGCTATGAAATTTCAGTCTTCTCCATAGAGCCAATCATGGGAGAGGCAGTGTTAGAAGAGTGTGAACCTAGCCCTGATGCATTTGAGGATGCAAGTGACTCCGATCTAGAGTCAATCATTATGGATCCACCCTTTGCATCAGATGAAGAATACTTCTATGAAGTAGAATTTCAACCCCAGAGACATGGAGAGCTTACAAATGATGTAAGGCTAGCCACACATGTGACCCTGAAGGAGGAAGGAAAGAAAAGAAAGAAGAGAGAAGTCACACTAGAAGAGGAAGAATCTTTGTTTGAGGTCCCGGAAAATTTTAAGAAGTATGAGGTAGATGACAGGAGAGTCATGATCAGAATGCCTAAACGAGAGGCACAACCGGGGGAGGCCTATGATAACAAAGAAACCACCAAGAAAATTGTGGTAGCGGTGGAAGAAGGAGAAGGGAGATGCACATACATAGGCCATGACCTGACGGAAGACGAAGAGCATGAATTGATAGCCTTACTGAGGGAGTACAGAGATGCATTTGCTTGGAGCTACAAGGACCTGAAAGGGGTAGATCCTGATATATGCTCACATACAATCCCCATGACCTCAGATGCCAGACCCTCTAAGCAGAAGCCCTACACATACAATGACAACTACGCCGCCAAGATTAAAGAGGAGATAGACCGCTTGGTGGAAGCCGGGTTTATCTATGAAATTGAGCATACTGAATGGGTATCCCCCATTGTAGTGGTGCCCAAAAAGAATGGAAAATTACGTGTATGCATTAACTTGAAGAAGGTTAACGCAGCCACTATCATGGATAGTTATCCGCTTCCTGTCACCGAGCATTTATTAGAAAGGGTAGCCAGCAAGGAAGTGTACAACTTCCTAGATGGGTTCTCTGGCTACAATCAAGTAGCCATTGCACCAGAAGATCAGCATAAGACGGCTTTTGCCACAGAGTGGGGCATATTTGCCTTTCGGGTAATGCCATTCGGGCTTACTAATGCACCTGCTACCTTTCAAAGATTAATGTGTCACGTGTTTAAAGAGTTCTTGAGGAAGAATTTGGAAGTCTATGTTGATGATCTTTGCGCTCATTCCAACATTAGACAGACCCATATACCTGAACTGAGACAAATTTTTGATAAATGCAGAGAATATCAAGTCTGCCTGAACCCAAAAAAGTGTGTTTTCATGGTCAGGCAAGGCAAAATTCTAGGACACATAGTGTCTAAGAACGGCATATCCATTGACGAAGAGAAAGTGAGAGCCATCGCAGAACTACCTAGGCCAAAGAACGTCAAGGAAGTACAGGCTTTCATGGGGCATTGTGGTTACTACCGCCGGTTCATTCACATGTATGCTGTCATTGCAAAGCCCATGTACGGACTTCTTACTAACTTTGAGTGGACTGAGGAATGTGAGAATTCCTTCAATGAGCTTAAACGGCGATTATGTTCAGCACCAATCTTGACCACACCAGATTGGAATAAGCCTTTTCATGTTCATGTGGATGCCTCCAATTATGCTATTGGATGTGTACTTGCACAACCTACGGGTGAAGGTAATATGGATCTTCCTATTGCCTATGCCAGTAGACAATTGAATGCCGCTGAACGGAACTATACAACCACCAAACGAGAAGGATTAGACATGGTGTACGCGGTTAAAAAGTTTAGACACTATTTGCTTGCAAATAAGTTTAGATTTTTTACTGATCACCAAGCTCTTCTGTACCTGGTAAACAAGCTGTGTAATACAGGCAGATTAGTAAGATGGTTTCTCTTACTAATGGAATATGACTTTGAGGTAGTAGTGAGGAAAGGCAGGACTCATTTGAGAGCAGACCATTTCTCTAGGCTCACATCTGGAGAGGCCCCACCAGGAGTATCAGATGACTTACCTGATGCTTACTTGTTTAATTTGGAAGTGGTGCTGCAGTGGGCTAAGCCATTAGTGCCAGTATTGACATACGCGCCTAACCACCCAGTACTAGCCACACATGATAGAGAGGTAGTAAAAGCCCAGAAGTACCACATCATGGCTGGAAGTATGTACAAGCACACAGATCAAGGGATCTTGGCTTGTTGTGTAGAAGAGGACGAGTACGCTAAGTGGTTGCAATTAGCACATGTAGGTGCATTAGAGCAACACTACTCAAAACAACGAACCCTACAGACCCTGAGGAGACTAGGAGTGCATTGGCCGACTATGGAAGCTGATGTCCAGAAGTTGTGCAAGGAATGCCCAATCTGCTGCACTAAACCACCTGTGGAACATGCCACTCTTTATCAAGTGTCCATAGTGCCGGATTGGAGTGAACCCCTAGTATCCTTCCTGAAGACGAAAACATTCCCTCCAGACATGACTATGACGAGGCAAAGAAGTCTAGAACAAGAAGCCCTAGATTACTCACTCATTGGTGATAATCTATACAAGCGTGGAAAAGATGGTTACCTAAGACTTTGTGTTCATGAGAGTGAATATCTAAAGATCTTGGAAACTGCTCACCAAGGTGTAGCAGGAGGACACTTTGGACCAGATCGGGTGATCAAGGCAATACTATTTGCGGGCTTCTGGTGGCCGACCCTTCACATGGATGCACATACCTATGTGAAACGGTGTGATGTGTGTCAGAGAACTCAGTATCCTATACGCAAAGATGAGATGCCACTGAAACCTATGATGGGTGGACGTGCATTCTCTAAGTGGGGAATAGACTTTGTAGGCCCTATTAATCCCCCAGCTAAGGGTTCACATGCTGAGTATATCATTGTGGCCACTGACTATCTAACTAAGTGGGTATAGATAAAAGCCACAACAAAGAACGATGCACAAACAACAGCTAAGTTCTTGTTTGAGAATGTGTTCACCAGGTATGGATTACCTATAGAGCTAGTCAGTGATAGAGGGACTCACTTCTTGAATGAAGTTATTGAAAATCTACTCCAAGAATTCTTGGTAGTACATAAGAAGTCTGCCCCCTATCACCCCCAAGCTAATGGTCAGGCTGAGAGTACAAATAAGATCTTATGCAATGTACTGATGAAATTAGTGAACAATAAACGCTCTGATTGGGACAAACAGCTACACCATGCTGTTTGGGCATACCGAGTGGCCTATAAAACGGTACTCCAAGCCACACCCTTTCAGATGGTGTTCGGTCAGAATGCAGTGCTACCCTTGGACTTTTTGATACCTACACTGAAGGTAGCACAAGAGCATGACTGGACATGCCATGAACTCTCCTCTCAAATCTTTGATCTTGAACGTCTAGGCGAGACACGATTGAGAGCTGCAGCAGGAATCTATGCAGCGAAGAAGAGGCAAAAGGCATATTTTGATACACATGTGAAGGATAAAGGCTTGAAATCAGGAGACCTAGTCCTAGTCTACACATTGAAGCAGCATGCACGAAAATTAGAGAAAAGAGGCTATGGACCTATGATCATAAATAGGATTTCAACTAGTGGGGCAGTACAACTAGCCACTTTGGAAGGCGATATTCTCCCTAGCTACATAAGCGGATGTAGAGTCAAGTTATACCAAGAACCCCTGACTGAAGAGATGTTAAATCCGCTCAACACTGCCAAGAAACGTAAAGAGGAGGAAAAAGGAATTCGAGAAGAAGCACAGGCAGAGGCCTTAGAGCGCATCCGACGAATGAAATTGAGGAGGCAAGGGAGAGATTAGCCTATGATTGACACTCAAGAGTCTCCAGGCTATCACATGGCCATGTGTGAGACTTCAGGTGAACGTACCCATAGGATAGTGGATCGGCAACCTTTTGTGACCCTAGAAGTTGGACAAGGAGACAGTACAAGGACCGTAAGAGCTTTAATTGATTCAGGTGCAGCCACTAGTGCAGTTCGGCTTTCTTACTACTAGCAGCTGCAATTGGAGGTAAAACCCCTAGAAGCATATCTGATAGGATTAGGAGGTGTTGAAACCCCTTGCATGGGTGAGGTGGAACTTCCCCTCTACATTCAAGAGGTCCTCATGCCAGCAAAAGTGCTAGTGTGTGAAGACGAGGATCTTACCGAACCTCTTATCTTGGGCCAAGATTGGATCTATGATCACGCAGTCAACCTCAACCTAAGAAGTGGAATTCTTCAGGCTTGGGCAGGCCAAAGTTATCTTACAATTGAATGAGAAAATCAAGCACTCAAACCAATAGGAAGGGCACCAACTCTTGGTCTCTCCAGGAATCCACATGAAGGTAAAAATGCTGTTCTTGTTCAGAGTTCTATGGTGTAGAGGAGTGTCCAGCTTACCGAAGGTACAGGAGCCAATAAGGAGTTCCCAGCTGATCCAAAGAAGATTCTAAACAGGCAGACCGAACATCACTCGACACGAAGGAGGCCGCTGATCAAGAGGCAGGAGCTCCAACCAGTGCAACACGGAGCACCTCGTGGCGTGAAGCAGATCTGGATACACAAGGATGGAAAACCCACAACTCTAATAGTAGGTTCTCGAGGAGCCAAAAAACAAGCCACACCATCAAGGACAAAATTGAAGGAGTACCCTAGGCAACCTCCTAGACGCACCACATCTATTTGGGTCCCTAAGCGGTTAATGAAGGCTAGCCCCAATGCTAGACACATATGGGTGCCCAAGGCCTGTTTACGAGCCCAAATAGCTCCAACTCTAGTTACTGGCATAATTCAACACTCACAAGTCCTCTCGACTAACAATGCAGGAACTCTACCTAAATACCACCCTGACCCACACTCAGTCAAACCGAGGAATGTCTGGAAATGGGTGCCCAAAAGGTCCCAACTCCATCACACTCTAGTTCATAAATCTCTACCTGTCTTTAGCTCTAAGAGCTACGAATCCTCTATCAAAGTTTGGAGACTTAAACCATGTATCAAACCCCCTGACCCAATTTTGTAACTCCATCCACTCTGACATAGGTGCATTCTGAGTCCATTGCATAACCAAAGTATGCCTCTAGGATGACACTGACCTCTAATCACCACTCACATCTATCACAAACACTTCACCTCTAACCACTAACCTTCGGGATTGTCATGTTAGTATTGTGAAGGGAACACCATTACATCCTGTTTCCTATGCAACACTAATGTGCCTTTCTTCTTCTAGCAGATAAGCACCTGATTCCCATGGCAGCCGCAGCAGGCACGAGTTCTCAGGCAGGCACTAGCACTCAAAGCAATTGGGATACCATGCCTGTGGAGGCTCCACCGACAGCTAGGCCTGAAGAGTTTTTGAACGTGAGAAGAATTCCCATTCCGGATCCACCAAGTGGCCTAACAGAAAGAGTAAAGGGGCATTCTCATTGGTTCAATGAGATGCCAGGAGACTTGGGAGACGCAGATCATATATGGGAATCCAAGTTGGAAATCGGAGGAGTATGGTGGACATTCTAATTCTTCTCAAGAGAATTTGAAACATTACAGAATGCAGCTCCTCTTCAGGATATCTGGCAGAAAGCGGGATTGCAAGATTACTTTAGTGCAGCTTTGCCTAGACCAGATTTTCTCAGGTGCTATTACTTGATTGCCACACTGAAGCCGACAAGAGATAAAGATCATTCAGGCACATTCCTGGTGCCCTCTCTATCAAACCAGGAAGAAATGAAGAGGTTTGAATTGAATATTACTTTAATCAGGGAAGCTCTTCAGATGTATGGCACCCATGTACCCTCCAATCGAGATCCCTTGATACCAGAGTCGATGAAGAACAACAAAATCAAGAAGTTGAAAGAAATGTGTGCCCTCACCCCCAACATCGCCATACCACTGCGGATGTGCCTTCAACACTTTGCATTTCCAGCTCAAGACTGCTTCACCCAACCTCATAAGAAAATATGGTATGGATTATACCTAGCAGAGACTGGAAGCTTGCCAATTAAAATGCCCGTATGGATCCTGGACCAGTTATATGAAGCAGGCAAGCGAGGTGTGAGGAAGCATACCTTGAATGGCTGCTGTGTGATTACCAGAATTATCTATAGATGCCTTGCCTATGATGTGCCGATCGCAAGGGCCCTTAAATACTCACAACTGGAATTCTTCAAGGAGCGGAAGTTAGGAGTTCAACCTGCGAAAAGAATGCGTGGATCACTTTCACAGGTCCTGATCCCTCGTGAGGCCACAACAGAAGCTTCCCCTAGAGAAGAGGCCCAAGTAGACCCTTTCACCATCCATCTCCAAGGAACACAATCAAGGGATATGGTACAACCCACTCCATCTGCCCCTCCACTACCCACCGATGTTGAGTTTGCATCCATGGCCACATTAGCAGAGGATCCAAATTTTGACTTTGAAAACTTCCTGCAGACTGCCCACTTATCTGATAGTGAGTGTTTTTCTGACAATGCCGGTCCCGGATCATCATCCCAAAGAGAACAGCCATAGAGTGAGGCAAGAAGGGTACATTAGGAAGATGAGACACAACATTCTCATGCTCAAAGCACACAGAATCAGGAAGAAGCACGGGGAAATGAACCAGAGGAGAGTGAAGAGAAAGCTCCTGCCTACACGACACAACTCAAACGGCTCTACAAGACAATCAAGCAGGTACAGAAAAGACACAAGTTATCAGAAGAGGCAAATAGAGCACTAGTGAACCAGATGCTGCAAGCTGAGAATGTCGACCCGCATTTCGTAGAATCATTGAATCTCTTGGCGGAAACATGCGGAATAGGGGAGGCCATGAGGACCATGGTCTATCGTAATACCCCTCCATATGACCAACGAAGGATCGATACAAGACCACGACGGGGAAAAATGATTCAAATGGAAGTCTCTACCGCACTGCCTACCACAACTTCAGAAGATGTTCACATGGCCAGCCCAACTCCCAGTGAGGAACCAGATGTAAATACACAGATACCATCTCCACCATCACCTCCCATCCAGCCCTCAGAACCCTTCCCCACTAGTCTTCCTGAACAACAGTATCCACCCATGATGAAACCATTATACACACCACTACTCATCTATCCTTCCCTTTACCTACATCCACCACTTCCACTCGATTCTTTGAACCCCATATAGGTCATCCTGACACCGATCAAACTATAATAGGTCACCCTTCATATCTCCCAGCCCTCGGACAACCACTTGCCACTAGCCAAACCTTAACACACCCATTTCCATCCACCATTACATTTCCTCCCTCCCAACCCCTATCCACTGTACCCCTTTTAACCCCCTCAAAATCAACCCAAATCACCCAACCTTCATTCTGGACAAACCTTGTAAATATACTCCAACAAGTTGAGAATTATAATAAAAAGTCCCTTCCCCAACCCAACTCCCCCACATTCACGGCCACCACTAACACACCACCTACCATTCCCGTGTTCACAATTCACACTTCACACACTATCACGTCCGAGCCCATGGACATTTCACCACCCACAGGAGCACCCACCACCACGGTTGTTCCAACATCATCACATTTCACTTCACTCATAGGCACATCATCCACTTTTCCCTTCCCCATTTCCCGACCCTTTGCATTTTCCACCTCTACCCCTGCATCCACATCATTTAGTAATGCACTAGACACCATGTTCGAAGCGGCCACTCTACTTAAGCAAGAATATAAGTTATTGGAAGAAAATAACACAGAGCTATGCAACCTCTCGGCTCAACTCCAGGCACGTGTCAATGCCTTGGAGCTAAGTAATACAACATTACAACACGAAGTGACTGTCCTCCAACAATCAAATGCAGAGATGGAAGCCAAGTATATGGAGACAATTAAGGCTATGGAGGAACAACTCAGAGATCAGTTGGGCCGCAATGCTAGACTACAAAGAAACATGACTCTACTTCGTCGCCACTTAGCAGCGTCTCAAGAAGAAAACAGAAGGCTACAGCAACAAAACCAGGAGAATCTAGAAGCAGCCATGGAAAATACCCTTGGAGCACCTATAGACCCCGCCAAATTCATGGCTATTCCCTCAGCACACATTCAGCAGGCATTAGAAGAATATGCTACCCTCTTGGAGGCACACGACCAGTTAGTAGAACAGGTAAAGGACCTACAAAGATCCCGAGTGCATACACCACAACCACCAACAGCTAAAGAGATGGCCAATGCTGCAACATCACCAGAGCCTGAATCATCAATAACCAATGAAGTACTGGAGCTACGACAGCAAGTGGCTGAATTAAAGATTAAGCTATTACAATATGAACGACTTCCCTCTCCACCTGATCAGCCAAACGAAGAGGAGACCATTGTCATTCCGGTGGAAGAAACATTTGAAGATAATTATGAGCCACAACCTCTTCCAGGAGGCAGAATCACTGAAGAGGGACAGGATACATATGAGGAACCCCCATCGGCATGGATGAAACAAGTAGAAGAAATGGGGCGGACTCATGAAGAACGTATCTCCAACCAGATGTTGGCCATGAAGACCATTGAAGAAACCATACTTCAATCAGAATACTTCAAACATCTGGCCCCTAGAAGACTGATAACTAGTTCAGAGTTACAGTATAAACCATATTTTGTACTGCTGGCTGACTATAATGCTGAAATCAAATGCCTCACCAACAAATACCCCACCTTCGCAACTCAGTTTGAACTAGAGGATATCCCAGAGGCAACCAAAAAGGGGGCCATATTCCAACCTATCTGGAGGCAGAAATTACTGGAAACATATCCGGAAATGCTACGGACATGGGACCATGCTCCCATGCATTTAAAATATAACCCTTGCTTTGGGCCAGTTCAAAGAAGGAGATCATGGAAGTCATTCGCCATCAAGGTTCAGAACAATGCAAATTGTAAACAATGGCTAAATTATCCCTCCATTGCACCCCCAACAGGCACACCTACAGTAGCATATATGATGGCTACTATCAGACATTGGCTTCCACGCCTCCACCCCATGCCAAACGTAGCTGCCCAGATGATGCTCAAAATATTGGATATGATGCAGGTAGTGCTTAAAACCTTCCGCAATGTATGTCACATTCAGCCTCCGATTCCCGGGTTCGTTAATGGTAATTATGACCTACTATATGATATGAGCACAACCCCGAGCATACGAGTTGCTTATGCATGGCACGCACGAATCAGATATCTCCCTGCCTGCTACAAGAAAACTTTTGATGATATGTTCACCACGGGGTTCTGGGAGGCACACTCAGAGGTGTTCGCGCCACTGCCCACTCATTTGCTATAGCTCTTCGCATGCGAACAAACGATGCATTCAGAGCTTTACACAACGCCACAACCGGAAATACCGGGAGCAGTCAATTGGGATGCCCTTCAGAGAGACCTGATCAGAGGACTACAGATCAAAGAACATGACTTGGCAACCGACATTCTCCAGAACTACATTGACCAAACCGCAGAGCAAAGGTCTGTCAGAGGCGATAGATGCTAGGGGGGGGAGAGTGTTGGCATCATATGGGGAGAAGCAAGTACGGCATACATGCAGATCTAGCACTAAGGCAACCCATTAAATTTTTCCAAACCTTACACCATTTTAAAAGTGATTCTCATCACTAAAAACCCTTGTAAATATCATTTCACCTTTTTGTAGCTCCATTTTGTACAAGCCGAGGAGTCCTCGAGCTTGAGGAGCCTTAGAAGTAGTTGCCTGCCAATTTTCATATTTTTTAGATCTCGTTTGAGCCCTCGAATAAACCTTGGAACCTAATTTTTAACTAGGCCGGACACTAGGTCTGGACAGGGCCAAAGCTAGTAAAAAACTATAAATAGAGCTAGAGAGCTCATTTTTGAGAGAGCTTCTTGTAGTTTTGAGCTTGTATGAGAACTTTGTTGCAATAGAAGTGATTCCATTGTCTTACTCTCTTTGTTCTTGCTGTGTGTGCGCGTGTGTGTGTATGTGTGTGCATGTTAGTGTGCTTCGCACTCACACATTTGTGCCTTCACTTGCTCGAGGTCTTCATACCATCCTCATGTCTTCCCGGATTGACATTAAAGGAGGTGTTACTCATCACTGAGCTACAACAACTCTTCCACAAGTGTTGCAAGGTATACATCCATGTTTTTTACTTTATACTTACTGGGCACACTGAGAGCTAATAATAAATGGTGCTTTTCTGTGGCTTGCCATGGTGGGATGTTATAATTGGCCAAACATACAATCCATGTGCTCCATGAAGAGCTATGTAAACCAAATGGATTTACTCCATCCATAGCTAGGTCTAGACGACAGTTCCATGGATCACTAGCAAACTATGGTCACTTACTATCCATGTGTTTTGAAGCATCAGAGTCAGTAGGCACTCGCATTACATCATCTGTAGACCTGCTCTTTACATGCCATGACATTAACTCAGCTATGTATTTACATCTAAATATGCTCTTAATTCTTGGAATGACAGGGAAGTGGTGAAGAACCTTTGCAGGGATTGCTTCACCCACAAGGTCTTCTCTAAACTTGTTCGTTTCACACTTCAGACATATGTGGAGATGCTCATACTCATTTTGAAAGAAAATGCAATCATTCAGACAAGCATGAATCTTGGTGTAGTCCATTCCAATGGATTGTAAAACGTTTTTTTTTTGCACCTCTACGTGTTGGAGGCATGTCATTTCCATATGGAAGAAACTGATCTTTAAGAAGCTTGCAATAAGCAATTAGAATGATATTAGTAAATAAAGTTATTTTGATGCAACAGTGAAAGTTTATTTCAACTCCACTTACCTGAACAGTTCACAGATACTACTATCTGACCATCCATAAATGGATTGAAGATTGAGCATCACGAGTGATGCATGTAGGACAAATATCTTTGCCCCAGTGTATAGTGGTAAATGGGCTAGTCTTCACATGTTCTCATATTCTTTGCTGGCTTTTGATCGTGGAAATTTTGTTGTGTCCATGGAACCCACGATATCTTCTCCACCATCGTGATCTTCGTCCATCTCATAAAACACTTCGAGCATTTCTTCCATGTGTTCATTCTGTGTAATGCTACTAGTATCTTTCACTTCTATCTCCCTCTTTGTTCTCTTTTGTCCATGAGGTTACTCGTGTAATGTCATTTGGGTCCACCTGCTCACGAAAGGGACCATGTGAATGGTAGCATAGGTTTTGTAGTCGAATTTTATCAAAGGACCCATATTCTCTAACATGTGCAGTACAAATTCATCATTTTCAATAAATTTGATACTTGCACTAAGTGCAAGGTCATGCCATTCTCTCCTCAAGATCCAAAGATGCCATTTGATACCATGTGGACATTTTAGAACATTTAATTCTAAAAACATAATTTTTCTTATTACACCTAAAAACCCTAATACTAAAGACCTAGACCTAGAACATGTAATGTGTCTATGCATGTGTATATACATATATATTTAGTTTAAAAAGAAAAACCTAAAATCTTATTTCTATATATTTAAAACACTAGCTCTTTTCCTTTTTTCTTAATTTTTTTCTTGTATGTATTTAATTTAATTAAAAACCCTTAAACCATATTTTATATATATTTGATTATATATATGTAAAAAACCTAAAGATCCTAAAGACCTATTTTTCATATATTCAATTATATATATTTTATTATATATTTAATTATATATTTAATTATGTATGCATGTGTGTGTATATATATGTATGTATATATATGTATGTATATGTATTATCTATATTTTTTCCCAATTTTTATAAATATTTGATTATATATGTTAATGTTAAACCAAAAACTCTATTTTTTATATATTTGATTACATATATTTAATTTGATAAAAAATCATAAAATCCTATTTTCATACATTTAATTTATATATTTAATACACTAGCTCTTTTCATGTTTATTTATCTATACAATGATCCTTTTTTTAATATATATTTATTTATATATTCTAATTTTTTCTTAACTTTAACTTGATTTTTTTCTTATATAAATTTAATTGAATTAGAAAACCCTAAAATACTATTTTTTATATATTTGATTATATATATGTAACAAAAACTAAAAGTCCTAAAGATGGATTTTTTATATATTTAATTATATATATTTATTTTTATTGTATGTATGCATATGTTTGTGTATGTATGTGTGTGTACGTATGTATATGAATATATTTATATGCATCTGTATATGTGTGTGTATGTACACATGTGTGTATGTGTGTGTGTAGGTATGCATATGTGTTTATGTGTTTGTGTGTATGTATGCATGCATATACATGACTATGTGTGTGTATGTATCTCTATCTCTCTCTCTCTCTCTCTTTTTCTCTCTTTATGTGTATGTATGTGTATGTTTGTGTACGTGTGTGTACATATGTGTGTGAATGTATGTATGTATATTTTTGTGTATGTATATGTGTATGTATGTGTGTGAATGTATGTACGCATATGCATATGTATGCATGTGTATATGTGTGCATGTATGTGTGCATGTATGTATGCATGTGTGTATATATGTGTGTGTGTATGCATGTGTGTATGTATGCATGTGTGTATGTGTGTGTATGTATGCATGCATATACATGAGTATGTGTGTGTATCTCTCTCTCTCTCTTTCTCTCTCTTTCTCTCTCTTTCTCTCTCTTTCTCTCTCTTTCTCTCTCTTTCTCTCTCTTTCTCTCTCTTTCTCTCTCTTTCCCTCTCTTTCTCTGTCTCTCTCTCTCTCTCTCTCTTTAATCTCCCTCTCTCTCTCTTTCTCTCTCTCTCTTTCATCTCTCTCTTTATCTCTCTCTAGATCTCTCTTTCTCTTTTTCTCTCTCTTTCATCTCTCTCTCTCTCTCCTCTCTCTCTCTCTCACTCTCTATCAATAAAGAATAAAACAATCACTTACAGGTATGTCCCTCTTTTGGATCGCTGTCATCAAAGCCAAATGAACATCATCCCTCGTCGAATTCCAAACAATTGATGCCAAAAAACTCTTGTGAAACCAAAAAGAAGAGAAATTATAAAATAGAAAACATAGAGAAAGAGAAAGGTTAAGAGTATGTGCACCACTTACCAAGATGCCAGATGTAGAGAGAGTGTGTGTGTGTGTGTAGAGAGAGAGATATCTGTATGTGTGTGTGTGTGTGCACAAGACAATGTAGCTCACAATTCAGCTTGCATGCACAAGTTTGATAGAAGCATAACTCAGTTCAAAAGATGCTCAAAATGTGGAATTTTTGCTCTCAGGTCCCTATATGTTTAAAACACAATGGCGATATAGGTGTCGGCATAGGCACCCGTATGAGCATCAGTAATGTCAAGTGATTTACGGATGCTTATAGTGATTTCTATACCGGTGCCTATACTAACACCTATATTGGTGATGACAATGGATACCGATGATACATTTTAAACGGTCATACCAATGCTCACTTGCCTAATGAGATCTTATAGGCATTTCTAATGATCATACTGATGTCGAGGGATGACCATCAGTATGGATAGTGTCGATATGACCCTCATATGTTGTAGTGTGATAGATAGATAGATAGATAGATAGATAGATAGATAGATAGATAGATAGATAGATAGACAGATAGATAGATAGATAGATAGATAGATAGGTAGATAGATAGATAGACAGATAGATAGATAGATAGATAGATAGATAGATAGATAGATAGATAGATAGATAGATAGATAGATAGATAGATAGATAGATAGATAGATAGATAGATAGATAGATAGATAGATAGACAGATAGATAGATATGATAGATAGATAGAAACATAGATAAATAGATAGGTTTATAGATAGATAGATAGATAGATAGATAGATAGAATAGATACAATAGAAAGATAGAACGAAAGAACGAAAGAAAGAAAGAAAGAAAGATAGATAGCTAGATAGATAGATAGATAGATAGATAGATAGATAGATAGATAGATAGATAGATAGATAGATAGATAGATAGATAGATAGATAGATAGATAGATAAATAGATAGATAGATAGATAGATAGATAGATAGATAGATAGATAGATAGATAGATAGATAGATAGATAGATAGATAGATAGATAGATAGATAGATGGATAGATAGTTTGAGGTCGGTATGCGTGTCGGTACCAAAGCATCGGTATAAGCGTCGGTATATGCATCGGTATAAGCGTCGGTATATGCGTTGGGCGTCGGTAATACCGGCGCCCATACTGAGGCCTCTGCTGGACGTACTCTCACGTATACCGTTGCCCGCTGGGTGTATCGACGCTTATTTCGATGACATTACTGGGAGTACGGTCGCGTATACCGACGACCATACCTGCAAATTTTTTTTTGGGCAGTGTGTTGTCTTTTTCTATAGCAACATTACCATGATGTTGCTTAACCAAAGAAAATACACTCTGCCCAAAAAAAAACCGAGTACATGTGATGTGTACTCTAATGTCAACCGAAATATGATTTCATGAAACAAAGTATTATTGGATACAAAAGAGATAATCAGAATGAACCATGAACCATGTACAAAAGAAGTTATATATTTCAATAATGAAGCATGTACAAGAGTGTGGCAAACCACTATCATATATGACGCTTTTACAAAATGTGGCAAAGTAATGCATTGCCATTTGAAAATCAAATACAAAATGGATTCACTCCATCCATAGCTAGGCCTAGACGTATGGACCGAGGCTCACTAGCAAACTCTGGCCACTTACTATCTATGTGCTTCCAAGCATCAGAGTCAGCAGGCACTGGCATTACATTATCTGTAGATCTGCTCTTTGTATGCCATGACATTAACTCAGCTATAGATTTGCATCTAAACATGTTCTTAATTCGTGGAATGATAGGAAAGTGGCGAAGAACCTTTGCGGGGATTGCTTCGCCTACAACGTCTTCTCTAAATTTATTTGCTCCACACTTTGGACATACGTGGAGATGCTCATACTCATTCCAAAAGAGAATGCAATCATTCAAACAAGCATGAATTTTAGTATAATCCATTCCAATGGACTGTAAAAGCTTTTTCGCATCTCCACGTGTTGGAGGCATGTCATTGCCCTCTAGCAAAAATTGATCTTTAAGAAGCCTGCAATAAGCAATTAAAACGATATTAGTAAATAAAGTTATTGTGATACAACAATGAAATCCAATTTGTTCTCCACTTACCTGAACAATTCAGTGACACTAGTATCTGACCATCCATAAATGGATTGCAGATTGAGCATCGCGAGTGACGCACGTAGTACAGATATCTTTGCTCCATTGAAAGTGGTAAACGACCTAGTCTTCACATGTTTTCATATTCTTCATCGACTTCTAATCCTGGAATTTTTGTTGTGTCCATGAAACTCTTGACACCTTCTCCACCATCATGATTTTCGTCCATGTCATAAAATGCTTCAAGCATCTCTTCCATATGTTCATTCTGTGTAATATTATTAGTACTTGCTTGTATGTCTAAGTCCCTTTTTGCTCTCTTTTGTCCACGAAGGTTACCGGTGCAATGTGGTTTGGGTCCATCTGCTCACCTGGGGGACCATGCCAATGATAGCATTGGTTTTCCAATCGACTCATATCAAAGGATCCATACTCTCTAACATGTGCAGTACAAATCCGTCGTTTCTGATAAATTTGATACTTGCACTATGTGCAAGGACATGCCATTCTCTCTTTAGGATCCAAAGAAGCCATTTGCTACACTATAAACCTTTTAGAACATTTGTTTTTTTATTAAACATAAAAATCATACTCTTAAAGACTTAAACCTGAAATACTAAACCTAAATACTTAAATATCTAAAAAACTCAAAACCCTAATCTATATAACTATCCTATTTTATCTATATATTTGGATTTTTTCTTAATTGATCCTATTTTATATATATATTTATTTATTTATTCATATTTTTTTCCTCTTAATTGAGTTATATGTCTGCCTAAACCCTAAAACCCTAATTTTAAAGATCTAGACCTAAATTATGTATATTTCTATACACATGTGTATATACATGTATATATGTATTATATATGTATGTGTATGTGTGTATATATGTTATGTAGGTGTTAAAACCCTAAAACCCTAATCAAAATGACCTAGACCTAAAACATGTATATATATGTATGCATGTGTATATATATGTGTATATGTATATATATGTGAATATAGATTGGTGTATAAGTATGTGTGTTTGTGTATGTGTATATATATTCACTCTATTTAAAATGATTAAAATTAAACCTATTTTTATATATTTTATTATATATATTTAATTAAATTATTTAAAACACTAGTTCTTTTTATATTTATTTATCTATATAATTATCCTACTTTATATATATATATATATATATATATATATATATATATATATATATATATATATATATATATATATATATATATATATATATATATATATATATTATATTCAGATTTTTTTCTTAATTAATCCTATTTTTATATATTTTATTATATATATTTAATTAGATTATTTAAAACACTAGTTCTTTTTATATTTATTTATCTATATAATTATCCTATTTTATATATATACTTATTTATATATTCATATTTTTTCCTTACTTAATCCTATTTTTATATACTTAATTATATATATTTAATTAAATTATTTAAAACACTAGTTCTTTTTATATTTATTTATGTATATAATTATCTTTTTATATATATATATATATATTTATTTATATATTCAGATTTTTTCCTTACTTAATCCTATCTTTAAATATTTAATTTTATATATTTAATTATATATATTTAATTAAATTATTTAAAACAACAATTCTTTTTATATTTATTTATGTATATAATTATCTTATTCTATATATATATATATATTTATTTATATATTTAGATTTTTTCCTTACGTAATCCTATTTTTATATATTTAATTTTATATATTTCATTATATATATTTAATTAAAACCCTAATCTTAAAGATATAGACCTGAAATATGTATATTTTTGTATGCATGTGTATCTACATGTATATATGTATTATATGTGTATGTGTATGTGTGTATATATGTTATGTAGGTGTTAAAACCCTAAAACCCTAATCTTAAAGATTTAGACCTAAAATATGTATAGTTCTCTATGCATGTGTATCTACATGTATGTATGTATTATATGTATATGTGTGTTTGTGTATATATGTTATGTAGGTATTAAAACCCTAAAACCCTAATAAAAAAGACTTAGACTTAAATCTGAAATACTAAAACCTAAATATTTAAACACCTATAAAAATCTAAACCCCTAATCCTAAAACCCTAATCATATTTATATATATATTTCTTTATATATTTAGATTTTTTTTCTTATTTTTCTCTATATTTTTTCTTAATATAAATATAATTGAGTTATGTGTATGCCTAAACCCTAAATCCCTAATCTTAAAGATCTAGACCTAAAATATGTATATTTTTGTATGCATGTGTATCTACATGTATATATGTATTATATGTGTATGTGTATGTGTATTTGTGTATATATGTTATGTAGGTGTTAAAACCCTAAAACCCTAATCTTAAAGATCTAGACCTAAAATATGTATATTTTTGTATGCATGTGTATCTACATGTATATATGTATTATATGTGTATGTGTATGTGTATGTATATATGTTATGTAGGTGTTAAAACCCTAAAACCCTAATCTTAAAGATTTAAACCTAAAATATGTATATTTTCCTATGCATGTGTATCTACATGTATGTATGTATTATATGTATATGTGTGTTTGTGTATATATGTTATGTAGGTATTAAAACCCTAAAACTCTAATAAGAAAGACTTATACTTAAATCTGAAATACTAAAACCTAAATACTTAAACACCTATAAAAATCTAAACCCCTAATCATATTTTATATATATATTTATTTATATATTCAGATTTTTTTTCTTATTTTTCTCTATATTTTCTCTTAATATAAATATAATTGAGTTATATGTGTGCCTAAACCCTAAAACCCTAATCTTAAATATCTAGACCTAAAGTATGTATATTTCTGTATACATGTGTATATACATGTACATATATATTATATGTGTATGTGTATATATGTGTAAATAGGCTAAAAACCCTAATCCTATTTTTATATATTTGATGTAAAAAAAACTTCAAAATAAAAATTTTATATATTTAATTATATATATTTAATTAAAACACTAGCATGTGTGTATATGTGTGTATGTGTGTGTATATATGTGTATGTATGCATGTGTGTATATATGTGTGTGTATGTATGCATGTGTACATGTGTGTGTGTATGTATGCATGTGTGTACATGTGTGTGTGTATGTATACATGCATGTGTATATATGTGTGTATGTATGCATGTGTGTATATATGTGTGTGTATGTATGCATGTGTACATGTGTGTGTGTATGTGTGCATGTGTGTACATGTGTGTGTGTATGTATACATGCATGTGTGTATATGTGTGTATATGTGTGTATGTATGCATGTGTGTATATATGTGTGTGTATGTATGCATGTGTACATGTGTGTGTGTATGTATGCATGTGTGTACATGTGTGTGTGTATGTATACATGCATGTGTGTATATGTGTGTATGTATGCATGTGTGTATATATGTGTGTGTATGTATGCATGTGTGCATGTATGTATGCATGTGTGCATGTATGTATGCATGTGTGTACATGTGTGTATATGTGTATGTGTGTGTATGTATGCATGTGTTTGTGTGTATGTATGTGTGTATGCATGTGTGTGTGTATGTATGTGTGTATGTATGTGTGTATGCATGTGTGTGTGTATGTATGCATGTGTGTATATGTGCATATGTGTGTATGCATGCATGTGTGTAGATGTGTGTGTATGTATGCATGCATGTGTGTATATGTGTGTATATATGTGTGTGTGTGTATGTATGTGTGTATATGTGTGTGTGTATGTGTATGTATGCATATGTGTATATCTGTGTGTGTATGTATGTGTGTATGCATGTGTGTAAATTTGTATGTATGTGTATGCATGCATGTGTGTATATGTGTGTGTATGTAAGCATGCATGTGTGTATAGGTGTGTGTATGTAAGCACGCATGTGTGTACATGTATGTGTGTATGTATGCATGTGTAAATGTGTGTGTATGTGTGTATGTATGTATGCTCTATTTTCCTATCTCTATCTTCCTTTCTTTCATTATTCTTTATCTCTCTCTCTCTCTCTCTTCTCTCTCTCTTTCTCTCTCTCTCTCTCTCTCTCTCTCTCTCTCTCTCTCTTTCTCTCTCTCTCTCTCTCTCTCATATCTCTCTCTCTTTCTCTCTCTCCTTCTCTCTCTATCAATAGAGAATAAAACAATCACTTACAAGTATGTCCCTCTTTTGGATCGTTGTCGTCAAAGCGTAATGTATGTCGCCTATTGTCCAATTCCAAACAATCGATGCCAAAGAACTTCTGCAAAATCAAAGAAAAGAGAAATTATAAAACCTAAGGCATAGAGAAACACAAATGCTAACAGTACATGAAGCACTTACCAAGGTGTGAGATCTAAGCCGAGAGAGAGTGTGTGCGTAGAGAGAGAGATCTGTGTGTGTGTGCATAATACAATGCAGGTCGCAATTCGGTTCGCACGCGCAAGTTTGACAGAAGACCAACAGTACTCAAACACGTGCAAAAATGTGAAGTTTTGCTCTCGGATTCGCAGTATGTTTAAAACTCGCCCTCGATATATCCGTCGATATATGCATCGGTATGTGTGTTAGTACCTTCGAGTAAATTACCGACGCATATACTGACACTTATACCGACGGATATACCGATGATATACCGATGCTTATACCGACGGCGGGGGGCCACACCGACGATCCGTTTAAAACGGTCATACCGACGGTCACTTGACCGTCGGTATCTCTAAGTGACATTTTCCAACGCCCATACTGACGCCGAGTGTGACCGTCGGTATATGCAGCGTCGGTATGCCCCTCATATGTTGTAGTGCAACAAACATTTAGAGGCCTATTGTTTGGGGGAATCACGTATAGGCACACCATGGATAAGGTTATTAGGCATAGCATCTTTAACTAGCCATCCTAAAGCATCACTAGCAATAGCAAAAAGGAGGGGGGCTAGGGGGCAAACTTCTCTAATGGATGTAACAAATTAAAGGGTTGAGATAAAGTTCCATTAATGGAAACCCCAAAAAAAACATTTCCAAAAAGAGTACTAACACATTTGATAAAGAATCTACTAGCATCAATATCATGAAGGGATTGGAGGACAAAATCCCACTCAATTTTGCCATAGGCTTTAACAAAGTTATCTTGAATAAGTAAAAGTCAAGATCATTCTCTTAAGCAAACTCAAAGGCTTCCCAAAGAGAAATGATGGCATCTAGAATGTATCTCCCATAATGAAACCTTTTTGCTTAGGAAGGATAATTTTATCCATTATAGGAGAGATCTTGTAAATAGTGGTAAGACAAGTAAATAGTGGTAAGACAAGAAATAGGTCTTTGATTGTTCAAATCTTCTATACTACCTCTTTTTTGAATGAGTTTGATCACTCCAATGTTGATTTCCATAGGGAGAGCATCTTTTCTAATGGCCTCCTTCCAAATCAAGAGAATATACAAAGTTAGAAAATCTTTCACTTCTAAGAAGAACTCATTGGGAATCAAATCAAGACCAGGTGACTTTCAAGGTTTTCAAGGTTTCAATTTACTAGTGGTTTCTTTAAATGCACCTACAGTAAGGGGTAGGTCCAGGATGGAACCCAAGCCGGTAGGAATTATTTTTTGCCTTTTAAGGGCAATAGAGGCATTAGGTCTTTAGATGTTCTTCCCCACTTGGGAGTGCTAGAGAAAACATTGGTAAAGAAGCTATAACCTCTTGTAGGTTCTCCTCAATACTAATAGACAAACCACCACATTCCTTCCTTAACATAGGTATGAAGTCTTTAATTTTCTTTTTCTTCATCAAAGTGAACTTACTTTTGTTCGGTTTATCAAGTTTTTCAGCCCAGAATTCACTTAAAGAAGCCAGGATACCACTAGCTTCAAGTTATTCTTCATACTTTAATCTTGTTAAGGTTGTTATGAAAATCCTTGATAAAAACTTGGAGGTTCCTAATCTCTCTCACTATATTACTCCTACTCAATCTTAGCATCATTTAGCACTAATAGAGGGCAATCCTTGATTAGATGGCCTTGCTTATAGCAACTGAAAAAGCATTACGGAGGTTTTTGTAGATCATTTACATGAAGAATCTTAGCATGTGAGTCCTTGATTATCAAGACATATTTAGCTGGTTTAGAAATACCCACTTCAATCATCACCTGTGGATTCCATTTAGGGTTTATGCTACCCCTAGCTTTCAGACGCAAAAATCTACCAAGTAAACTACATAGAACATCAAGCCATGGGTAAAATTCAACTGACAGGTCTTTGAATTTGATCCAAACCGAAACCTTGCTAGGTTTAGGCTCCCTTGGATTAAAGCCTAGATACCATTTAAGAAAGGTTACTAGGGTGTGTTTAATTAACCTCTGACCCTTGGTAATGACTTTAAAGCATTGTTTGAATCCTCGAAAAAAATAGTAAATAATTAGTCGGGAGAAACTGTACATGTTTCACATACAATCCCCTATTTTTCCAGCTCAATCCAATGCTTCAGGACTTCTTGGGTAGGTCTATGGCCGTGAGAGAGCCCTATAACCACTGATCGGTGACGTAACTCGGTTTGTGAGATGTCCAAAATATTACCTTCAGTAACCAAAGTGGATTCCTCTACATCATCATCTTCACAGTCATCACAGAGACTGTGATGTTCATGCTCAGCGTTAATCTTTTCTTTACCCTTGTTCACTGAGGCAGTAGGGTCAAGAACATTACATGTTGGGCCCGTGATATTGAAAAGAGGATTAGCAAAGGATGTTTCACGATTACTTCTTCAAGACCTGAACATTCGAAGAAACTCCATCTTGATTGTCCATATACAATTGCGTGCTGATTTTCAATATTTATTTATTGCCCCCATCTAATCAAGCTCGTAGAAACTTCAGATATCTCCACAATTCGTGACGACTCCCATCAACTTTATAACGAATCTCAGCAATGGCAGTACAAGATTGAGAATATTCTACAGCCATTAGTTCCATGATCTACAGCGACTCTGCACATAAACAGACAATTCAATGTTCTAAAAATGAAGAGAGCGTTTAGTTTCTCGTTTAGTTTATTTCAATCCATAGCGTCATATTACTGATGTTGTATGTCGATGGCGGGTTGCAGACCTCGCCCTGCTGCAGACGTCGACATTCTGTTTTATGTTCTTCTCTTTCTCTATCTTAAGGAAAGCTTTACGAAATTATTGGATATGAAAAAGGAAAGAGACATGGAATACTAGTACAATATTGCGCTGGAAGATTACAAGAGCAATGGCACGGACATTTTTTAAGTAGTGGACGGCGGGAATCATATATGTAAATGGCTATGGCACTGCTCGCTGATTTAAGATCCGGAACATCCACCTGCAATAGCTCTATATTTAATATACAAATCCAGATTTTCACAATCTGACGGAAAACATCCACAAATTTATGAATGGACTCTGTATGCACGATTGAATGTATCTGTGCGTACGTTGAGGATATTCAGTAATGTGATGGTTGCAGACGTATATGGATCATCAGAGTTCACCGGATGATGATGATGATGATGATTAAAGTAGAATATCTGGCATCACATTCGACTGACAATGACTATAAGTTCTTATGAGTGACGAATCTTGAAAGTCCATATATTGACATTATGCTAGAAATATATAGTGCATTGCATTTGCCTCCATCATGTCGCTTTGTCTCTCATGAAATTTTACATCAGGTTCTCCAACAGGTAGCCAGACTACTCTTATGTAATGACTGGTGACCAACTGCTGGTTCGAGATTTTCTGAACTTTTATGCTGTTTTGGGAAACCGCATTCGGAAGGACGAATGCGACGGACGATTCAGTGTTCACTGTACATGAAGCAGACAAGGAACACATACACATACAGAGATGAAGAAGAGGCAGTGCGCAGACATGGACAAAAAGGCTTGTGGTTATAATAGAGTGTAGACTCTAGAGTTAGACTGTAGGCTCTCCTGGACGAAAAGCCAATGGGCAATGAAACCTCGCAACATGTTTTGGTAGTTGACAGCTTCTTCTTAAACGCATGATATGAAAAGGAAGGTCGACAGGAGTCTGTATGCATGTCCAAACGAATGAATGTCTGCATCACTTAAGGCAGCGTCTTCTGAGCGGGGCGGCGGGGCATCGGGCAGGAGCCCCACAAAGCACAGACAATAGACATACAAAAATACAAAATCAGGCTAATAAAAAAAGGGGGAACTCAAACGTCAGTTGGGGTTTATGGATAGCACCATGGTCCATGACGAATCTGTCACTAGAGCACACAGAGAGAAGGACACTTCTCCATTAGAATACCAATATTGTGCAAGTCCCCTCTGAGAGTAGGAAGAAATACTTTTTTGCGAGACTTCACACAGCTTCATTCCTGCTAGTCGAGATATTCCACAAGATACTACTTCTCCATACATTCCAAAAGGTCAAATCCATGTTGTTGCAGTAATCTACAAAAATCTCCATTGTGCTAAGAATTTTAATCTTCTTTTAGTCCAGATAATACTAAAGCAGATGCCAAAATTTATTGGAATGCCAAGATTCAATGAACAAATGTGTAAAGTCCTCCAACCTGTGAGAATATGTACAATGCCCTTCAGTAGGTTTAATTAGTTTGACTCTATTTCTTATCCAAATACCATTATGCAAAATCAGCCACTAGAGAAAGGAGTGTTTGATTGGAATGGGAAAGGCAGAGATACATTTAAATTTGTATCTCCATTGGATATTGGACCACTACAGATTACACCTCTTAGTAAGCTTGGCAGAAATCTTCGAGATAGAGCCTATGCACCTCTTAAATGTTTTCAACATGTCAACATCAACATTAGCTACGTCTAGCTTCTTGGCTTGACATAGCTCCATTCTTCGCTTTAGGATATCCTTTGGTTTGCACCAAACCTCTTGATAGTCCACAAAAAGAGAATGAGTATTATTGAAATGACTATCAGGTACAATCTCACCTCCAATCAAGAGATTATTCCAAGAAGTGAATCGAGCCTTAAAACGTTTATTATTTCTAATGGATAGAGATAAGCAACCATGCCATGGTGATTCCTCTCTTGATCGAGGAAGCAAGAGACAAACTAGCTTCAAGGTACTTCTCCTTGTTCAATCTCTGGTGAAGATTAATACATCTTTGAGAGTTGGCATTCCGTTTAATCCTAGATAATTCACTAAGGAGTTCATTTCTTCTACTAGCTCCAAATGTCTTTGGCTAACTTCTTGTAGAACATCAAAAGTTTTGAATCTCTTTAATAGACTTTTCCCAAGCAAGGGAAGGGGAAATACTACAAGCAAACTATCTAGAAATGATCGTCTTAACTATATCTATGATACTTTGACACTTAAGAAGGTTGGAGTCTAAGCGGGGCCAACTAGCTTTGAAAGAAGGACTCCCATTCTTAAAAGTAATTAACAAGGGATTATGATCAGACACGAAAAGGGAGTTATCAATGCTACAAGTAATGTCGCAATAGTTTTGGATGTTGGCAACATTGAAATAACATCTATCTGGCTTAACAACAACATAAAAATTACTAGTTTGGTGGTTGTTCCAAATCAAACTAGTATTAATAAAAATATCCATCAAATCATGAATGTTATAATAATTATACCTAGCATTTTTTTTCAGAAGCACACAATAGTAACCATGTTAAAATCCCCCTCACTAATCTCTTTGTAGCAATCTAGTCTCAAAGTGCTATAGTTAGCAGCATAAACAAAAAAAATTGTAAGATTGAAAGGATTAGACAAGGGTAAGTCAATCCATTGGTGAGACTTGCTAATTAGCACTCTATTTACGAAGCGATGAAGGGAGGAAGTTACAACTCTAGGACCTTTTAGCACCAAATGCTTTGGTGGAAGAGTTCATGGCCATGGCAACCTGCATTGAGTAGGCTCAAGTTCACTTTAATGAGATTCCTTCCTGACAGTGATGGGTCGACAACTCTCTGATACAATTCAAAGGAGAATTTAATGAATTTAGGGTACAATAGAGTTTCATGATTTCAAAGGAAGATAAAGTCACTAGGCCCTTGCGAGAGCTTGAAGAGTTCAGGGAAAGAGAAGCAAGAGCTACCCTTTGGTGCACAATATTCCATTAGTAGGGACATCCACGCGCAAAATGTCCCAATGATATTATTTGTCAATTCTACGAGAAGATGGGACATGAAGCTAGAGGATGCTACTAACCGAAGGGGATGGCAAAATTGTAGGCCTCCGCATATTGGGGAGGACCAGCCATGACCCCCTAGAGCTCCATTCCAATGATGCAACCCATGGCTATAGCACATAGCTCCATCATGGGGAATGCTCTAGAAGTGCCACTATTCTATTCTTCTTTGTCCAACTCTAGCATGCATAACAACCCTTTTGATAGGTAGGTGGAATGAGAAATGAATCGAGGGAACCAATCATGTGTTACAGATGTGGTGAGTATGAAAACTTCCAAAGTAGGTGATCTACATAAAAAAAAGCACCACTATGTGCAAACTTCACCAACCTATGTGATCATAATACCAAGAATTGTATGAAGCATGCTTCCTTGAGCCAGGTAAATAAATCTTTCCATGCTTCCATCGACTTGATCCCACACAGTGCACACCACTCTGATTGCCCACCGCTAATGTTGTGCAACTACATGAGATATCACAGATAAGGGTGCACACTAGAGCCTAATGTGTGTCGGAGGAAGAAAGCAGAGCAGTAGAGACCAAAGAAACCAGACTGCAGGAGGACCAAAGTCAAAGAGTGATGGAATCCAGCCTTTAGGAGGATTTTTTGAAGGAAGGAGCATATCAAAAAAATCTAATAGAGAGTTTTGATTGAATTGCCGACATGCACAAGGAGAAGGTCAGGGAACAAGGTCTAGTGTAGAGTATAGAAAGTGCTTTCCAAACCAATCATGTCTAGTGTTGAAACCAAAAACAAGTTTCCTTGATCCTTGGCATATATAAAGCATCTAAAAATGTGAAAGGACTACTATCAATAGTAGTCAGAATTATCTTACCAACTTCCATTATAAAATAAGAGGAGTTGTTAGCACATGTGATAGTCTTCTATGTAGGGATAAGCTCAAGTGAATTGAAGAGACTATGATGCAAGGTAATATGAGAAGATGGTCATATCTATGAATAATAACAAATCTCATTCTTCACTTTGAACAAGATTAGCTAACTTTGTTTTCAGTGTAAAGGCCTCTAAAACAACCTTTCCAGCCTCTTTCTTCTTTGCCTCTCTTGCACCCAATTTTGTACTACTCTTAATGACATGATATGTTCCCTTACACTATTTGCAAAACTAATTCTGCTTTTCTATTTTCTTCTTATCTTTGTCTTCCTTCTTTGACTGTGCAACATTAGTAGATGTTTGCTTGCTACTAGATGAGATCCATTTACCTTTGCCTTTAATACTAGCTAAGAATGATTTATCTACAACACGCATAATTGATATGTTCTACCTCGTCTAATATTCTTGCAACAAAACACATAATAACTCCTCAAATGTTAAGGCATCTGGATTTTCTTTCATCCTCAATCAAAGAGTAGAAGTGAAACCTTGATATGATCAAGAAGACAACTAAGAACAATTTGCACAAGTAAACTATCTGGAAAGACTTCATAAGTAGAAACCAACTACTCCTTTAAATCTTTGATCTTTGCCACTTTTCTTGGTTTTCAAATTTGTTGATGATAGATGTAGATTTCATGATCTCTAAAATGGTGATGTTATTATTGCTTCTAAGATGGACATGCATAGGTAGCCTAGGGCTCGAGTGCGAGAGAGACCTTGAGGAGATTATATTATACTTGAGGCATGGTTGGAGTTTAAAAGAAGCATGAGAGCTTTATGTGACTCCTACTTGCATTTTGTTCACTTGAAATGGAAGTATACGTTTTACATATAAATTCAAATAAATATTTTATGTTTTACTAATATGTTTTTTTTTTCTTTTGCAGTGAGTTTGATGAGAGAGACAAAAAGTATGTACTTAGTTCATTGAAGACAAAATTTGGCATGGTCTCATAAGTGGTGTTTGAAAGAGATGCAGATACTTATGGCACATTTTTGTGATAATGCATGATATGCATTGCTAGGGGTTCTCGAAATCACCGGGAAGATCATCTTTTCCATACAGATTGAGACCTTTGGAAAGGCCGAATGGCTACGCTTTTTCATATTCATGGATTATTCAATCCTGGAAAAAGCAAAAATCCCACGTACAAATTACTCGCTACTACCTTTAGATCAACAAAAGGTGCGTAGCGAGCGATCATGCCATAATATATATATATATACACACACACACACACATGATTCCTTTCTGGTAACTGCGGAGCATTTTCATTCTCTCCTTCGATGTACTTCCAGTAGTCTTTTCCCATCACGAAATTCGTCATTCTGAATCTCCAAGCATGGAAGTTGTTCTTGTCCAGCTTATCGCTCATAAGCTGACTCATTCCATCTGCGTTTTCCATTTCTGCAACAATTCACAACACTGCAAAACACTACAAGAGGCACTTCTGCTTGAACACTGTCGCACTATGACGTGATAGTTTGATCTCAAAAAAACATTGTTTTCGTGTATCAACAGTACACGGAACCTCTTGAGATTCTGGATCTAGAATATATGACTGTCGTCGAACACAACACAAGTTACAGTTTCTGAAATTGACCTAGTTTTTCTATGGGCCCCACCTTGTGGGCTTGAAACGGAGGTTGAGATGGCTCCGAAACTTTGATTTGACAAAAACAAGTGATCCTAAAGGGGTAACTCTCGAAAATATTTTGAGGTATTCTACCTTCACACCGATTTTCATAGCAAACGGAGGCCATTTGTGAAATTGCATTTTCTCCACGCCTTGTCGCGTAGTCTTCACCGTCGCCTTCTCCACGAGCTCTCTACAGCCACACTGGCTCTTATACCATGTCATGAGGAAGGAGATAAGGAAGAGAGCTCACACACACACTCTCACTCTCAAGGAGAAGCACACACATAGAGATTGAGGCAAGGAAGAATGAAAATCTTCTTCTTCTTCTATTACATAAAAGGAATGTACAAGAATGACCTAAAAACAAGAATACAACAAGTGCAATATATAAAGATCAATACATAAGGAAAAACCTAATGTCCGAGAATGAGTGAGCTAGCAAGAAACAAATGTGCCATCACTCTCGGTAGATAACTCTAATAAAGCTCAATGAAGTATCCCTGACATATACCGGCGTGACCACTATACATGTCAGAGAAACAGAAAACTCGTACGTGTCATCCTGGATCATCACATGTTGAGCTTGATATCTCAACATGTTTTACATTTAATCTATGTATTTTTGTTTCATTAAATAAATGCAGTCTCCTACAAAGAAGAGAGTTGAGTTTGGTCATACATCACACTTAGTCCAAATGAGCCATCATGGTTTTGTAGCTTCATTTTTAAGTATATGTATTATTGAAACTATATTTTTTATTTTAGTTAAAACACTAATCATTAATCTTTTTCATTTGTTTTAATGCAGCGAAAGGATTATGGTCGATATCCTACGAAAAAGGAAATTGATTTTGCTACACATTGTGGATATGGATGTGTGAGTGAGTACATGCAAGGTCATCCAAATGCTTTTGTGAGTACTATTAAATTTCATATAATTATTTTATTTTTATTGATGTTTTATATGTTTTATTTACTTATGTTTGTTATATGTAATACATGAGTATTATGGAGAGGTAAATATGGATGAGGTGGAGGAACATACACATGCGGGATGATCTTGATCATCATAGAGTGCTCACACCCTTGAAAGAACTTGGAGAAGCTTGTAGGAGGTAGCAAATTCAGTTGCGAAGCGCCGAAGTTTGGTCTAACCAACCGACACAAGACCAACCCTTGAGCTTATGGAGACTCAAATAGACCTTATAGGAATGCAATAAGTACAATAATATGCACTATGTAATTTGGAGCATCAAGGCAAAAGAGTTGATACAAAATAGATAGGATTGCACATTGACTAGCTAAAAAGACTTACTAACTTTGGATGAGACAATGAACTTGAAATGCTCATAGCGACGAGCGTGATTACAATCAGAAACAATCCTTTACGGAAGTGATAAACATAGGGTTGAGTGTATAGAATGCACAAGAGTGTAAAGAATAAGCAAAATATGCTTTAGGAATGAATCAGACACTCAACAGTGGTACCTCCTATTTCTCAAGAATACGTAGATATTGACCCTGAGACAGAAAAACTAAGTTTTCTCCCAATCTACTGAACCAAATACTATGAACATTTACCAACATAAACAAGACAATAATATCTTTCCAATGAGCCATGTCGGATCCAATCAAGAGCTCTATAGAGAGAGCAGCAACCTCTGCAAGTTTAATGTTGGTGAAGAAGATGATGCAGAAAAATGAAGGACCAAGACAATGATGGTCACAAGTGTATGTATATTGCTTCCATGTATTTTACAAGTGTTTTGAAGTCTTTATTTAGACTCTAGAAGTGATCCATGAATTCTACAAGTGGATTTTGAATTCAAATGAAGGTGGTAAGAGTTGTTGGAGGGATTTCTTGAATTCAAATGAAGGTGGTAAGAGTTGTTGGAGGGAATCAGTTCACTTTCTTACAATCTAGGAAAAGTGAAGATCTAGTTTGATCTAGTTTTAGGTGATTGATTGCAACTCAACTACCACAAATTCGTGGAATTTGGGATCTCTTTCTCTACTTTTACATGTGTAAAGCTCAAGTATTTTACAATGGTAAAAGATCCATGAAAAATATTTTTAAAAAAATACAATAAGTTAGCATAAGTAAAAGAACTCTCCAACATATATTACTTCGATGTAATCCAAGTGATAGTTTTTGATGTAGATCAAATCCACCTCAAGCATAGAGTAAGCTTGATGTTTCAATAGCTCCCCCTCAAGCTAAAGTATGCTTGAGTCTTCATTTTCTAATAGGTTGAATACCTACAATAGCTTTGAATCTACAAAGATTTATTCCATCAAGTGCCTTCATCATCATATCTACAACTTGCTTTTCAGATGGAACAAAAGAAATGTCAATCTCCTTTGCCATGAGCTTCTCCATGATGAGGTGGTAATGAACCTCTATGTGTTTGGTTCTTGCATGGAAAATAGGGTTTGCTGCTAGATGCATGGAACTTACATTATTTCCAATATTTGGGGTTTGGAACTTACAAGTCCCAAATCTATATACAGTGTTTTTAACCATATTGCCTCTTGAGTTGCTATGGTTAGATCTCTGTATTCTACTTCACTTGAGGATAAACCAACTATATTTTGCTTCTTGGAACTCCATGCCACTAGCTTTGAACCTACAAATGCTAAGTAACCAGAGGCACTTCTTCTATCATCCTTAGCTCCTACCCAATTCACATTTGAATAGATTTTGATATCCAAATTTGAAGAGTAAGGATAGAATATACCTTCATTGATTGTACCTTTGAGGTATTTAAGTACTCTCTTAGCTGCATCCATGTGTGGTCTTCTAGGTGAGTGCATGAAGCTCCGACACTATATGAGATGTCTACCCTTGTATGAGTAGCATATATCAAGCTACCTACCAAGCTTTGGTATTCTTTCATGTCTTCAAGTTTCTCACCTTCATAAACACTAAGTTTATGATTCATCTCCTACACCTGCTGGTTTAGCATTCTCCATTTTGAAAATGAGAAGTAGATCTTGAATGTATCGTCTCTCAGTCAAATACATTCCTTCATTTGTGTATAGCACTTGCATACCTAGGAAATATGTGAGCTCACCTAAGTTACTGATTTTGAGCTCCTCTTGCATGTGTCTCTTGATCCTTTGAATGCCATTTAAATCATCACCTATCACAATAATATCATCTACATATACACATAGATAGATAACCTCATTGTGATCCCTTTTGATGAATAGAGAAGGATCTGAGTTGCTAGGTTTGAATCCCTGACCTTGAAGGTATGTAACCAACATGTAATTCCAAGCTCTAGGGGCATGTTTCAATCCATACAATGCTTTCTTAAGTCTGCAAACATAAGATGGATGATAAGGGTTTTCAAAACTTGGTGCTTGTGACATGTATATCTCTTCACTTATCTAGCCATTTAAGAATGCATTTTCCACATCAAGTTGGAGGAGTCTCCAGTTCCTTGCAGTAGTTACACTTAGCAATCTTCTGATTGTAGTCATCTTTGCAACTGATGAGAATGTTTCCTCATAGTCTATACCATGTTTTTGTGAGCATCCTTTGGCAACTAATCTTGCCTTGTACCTGCAAACTGATCCATTTGAGTTTCTTTTAACTTTATATACCCATCTGCAACCAATTACCTTTTGATTCGGTGCAAATGCTTGGATATTTCTCATCAATGTGCATTTTTAAAAGCTTGGTCAATACACATGATGAATTGAAGCAACTAAACCATCCAAGAAATCTGTGATTTCCCTAATTGCTTGAATCGGTCGTGTAAAAAATTCGAAGCTGTAGAGTTCCTTCATGTGTACTCCATGACACTTTTTATATCCTTTCTCTAATTAAAGTTCAAGATTTTTTTAAAATGCACATGACCGACTCATGTGATTAGGCTCATCCAAAAAACTATGATTTTCCCTAGTCACTTGAATTGATCGTAGAAGTTAAAAAATGGTATTACCTTGCACACCAATAGGCTTCAACAAAAAGAGAGTTCAAGAAGGTTTGCAGAAGAGGCTTGAAGAATGAAAACTACAAGAACTAAAGGGTAGAAGGCAAGTCACAAGAAATGGCATAAATGAAGTGAGGAGCTTTTATAGGTCTCTAGGTTGTGTTGATGATTGGTGCAATATGACATCCTTTGATTGGTCCATGTCATTTGCCATTGCGAATTTCAACATACATTTCTATGTTTCATGTTCTCAATGGTCCACATCACTTGATCATTGAAAATTTTGAGGTAGGTTTCAACGTGTTGCACGCTCATTGGTCCACGTGACTTGACAATTGCTATCCCCTATTCTCCTATAAATATGAGGTCCCTTGGCATTTGCTCATTTTCTACCTTCAACAAATTTCTACATCCATACTCTAGCACTCTTACCTTGACTTCTACATACAATGGATTCAAGTGATTATGTTAGTTTGACCATCTTTGACTTCCTCTATTCGCTTGCATCAATCGTCTATTGCACTACTAGGAAATGCACTCATTGATTTCAAAATGGAAGATAAGAATGCAATTCTTAGTGTCTCTCCATCTAAGAAACTACTAGATTTCATGGTTCAAGAGGGGTTGAGACTAAACCACTTTCTAGATGCAATGAAAATGTTCAATCCACTTTTGATTTTGAAGCACTTGGGGAGAGAAGTAAGGCATTTCTTTTGGATGAGTGGGAGAGTTTTCTGAAGATAGTCAATGGATAGGAAGTTATTATCTCAGGGAAGAAAATATATCCACCCAAGAATCTTTGGGAAGGATCCGTTGGACAAGGCCAAAATAACTAGAAAGTGTAGGAAGACTTCCCCCTTGCCAGGGAGGATGGACTTTTGCCCATAACATGAAAATAATTGTTGTTTACTTCCATTGAACATTGGGTTTTTTATTTGGCTTGACCATATCTCAAGTGACAAGAATGAAGTCAAAGAACTTGTATGAAGAGAAAGAATCATCTCTAGAGCTTTCTCTTGAGAAATATTCAGATATTGAAGTCAAAGGAATTGTTGAAAGAGATTAACCGTCAAGCAAAACAAGAGGAGGTTAAGAATTTTGATATGGAAACTTTTAGAGCAAAGACAACTAAGAGAGCTAGAAAAAGATGTAAAGATCTCATAAAAATCACTTCTTCTCCCAAACCTTCCATATTACTTTATCTGTGGGAAGGACTTTGTTACTCTATATTGCATTCAAGAGCTCTTCAATCTAAGAGAAGGCTATTGACTTGTTGCAATAGCTGAATGTGAAGAAGTTGCAAGGAACTTTATAAATGAGAAGGAAGAAAATAAAGAGGAATTTTTGGGCCTAGACTTGAGATTTTCAAATGACGCATTTAAAGATTGGCCCAAAGCTCTTTCAAGCTGCTATGATAGGGTACTTTCACAAAAACCAAAACTTATAGATGAAGATTTTTACCAGTGACATAAAGATCTGGGGATTTAATCATTTGGATGAGGATACTCATTTGTGGAGGTTGGTGTAGACAAAGGAACAATAAGAATTGATGTGAAAGAACCAGTTCAAGATGAAGATGAGGTTAAGGTACGTTCAAAATTACTTGCATTACAAATATGATCATCTGTGAGACATGATCGATCCAAGCGATTAGGCCCATCCAAGACTTCCTGATGAGCCTATTCACTTGAATTGGTCATGTCCTAGATTTATTCATTTTTATGAGTTTTTTGCTCGAAGTACCTAATTGATCATAATAATTATTAGATGCTACCTCTATTTTTATGACCAAGATCATTTAGTAGACATGGACCAGTTCAAGCAATAAGGCCCATCCGAGACTTTTCTGATTACCCTATCCACTTAAATTGGTCGTGTCCTACTTTTTATCAATTTCATGAGTTATTTGGGTTGCTCCTCATGCAATTCCTCATTACTCATCCTTCTTAGATGTTGACATCAGATTTAGGAAAAGTAATGATAATAATAATCTAGGAGACACATCGATCAATTCAAGCAATTAGGCCATCTGGGAATTTCTAATGAGCCTATTTGCTTGAATTGTTTGTAGATTTACTCAATTTTATGTGCTATTTGGGTTGCTCCTCATGAAATACCTAATTCCTCATCATTCTTAGATGTTGACATCAGATATAGGCAAATTTACTTCTATTTGTAATGGTAATGATCATCTAGGAGACACGATTGATTCAAGTGATTAGGACCATCCAAGCCTTTCTGATGAGCTTATTTGCTTGAATTGGTCTTGTCCAAGATTGATTCAATTTCATGAGTTTTAGGTTGCACCTTATTCAAGACACTTATCACTCACCATTCATAGATGTTGACATTAGATATATACAAATTTACCTTGATATTGAATTATTATGATATATAAAGGGTTCAAGTGATTAGGCCCATCCAAGATTTTTTGATGAGCCTACTCGGTTGAATTGGTCATGTACTACATTGGTTTCAACAATTTTTTTTTTTGCTTTTTCCATATACGACTCAATGTTGTCTCATCATTCAAAGGTTGTTGTGATCTCTCTCTGATCTTTATTCGTTGATGTTTTTGCAGTTATCTATATTAGATGAAGACAACTATCTTGGCATAGGGAATGTCATAAGGAAAACTTTAGAAAATAAAGGAAAAGCAAAAGTGGATATACATTCATTTATTCACTATCTTTCAAAGTTGAATCCAAATTTACTTTGTGTTGTACATAAGCAGTACAATGAGGACCTTGATTTTTCATTGTTCTCTCTAAAGACCCTATCTAAACATATGGGCTTTTCCTCATTTCCATTTTTCTTGAGAGAACAGAAGCATTCAAGATATTTGGTTTTGGCCCAAGGTTCAATGCTTCTAGAGCTAGCTAATTCATCTATTATTCAAGCTATGCATTGGCTACAGATGTCTCAGATGTACAAACTATTGTTGGCCATAGGAGGAAAGAGTACCTTAGATACAGAGGAGATTCACCAGAGTCAAGCTCATTCAAAAGACTAAAAGAAGAATAATGACATTTCATGTCACCAATATCATAATTTCAAAAACTCTATATACATCCATATGTATTTGTTGGACAAAAGAATATAAAGGATATTCCAAATACTATAGCTTCACATTGGAATGACATGTCATTATTTTGTGTATTTAATCCATCTATCCTAAAAGGAGATTATACATGGTCATACTTTAATGACATGATAGGTATAGTTTATCTAGTGATATTATCTGGCATGTGCTCCTTTGTAATTTTCTTGTAAAGAACCAATCAAAAAGCTCTTTGAATGTATTACTTTTTGTGACTCCTCCTCCTTTCCTTGTGCATCTAAAGAAGCATGTTCTTGCTTGATAATGAGACTTTTCCATGCGTGAGTGTTCCATGTGGCAAGTGTTCCCTTTTTTGCAAAGAATGGACCATGCAAAAGAAGAATATGTTGTAGAAACATAAAGGTAAATATCATGAGATGTTTATTTCAAAAACTAATGGTGGACTAAATAATATCTTTGAAACTCACCAAGTACTAAGTTATGTCTTTGACACTCCAAGCCTCTGTGATTGCCCTTTTGAATTCAATCACATAGATATAAAAATTACTTGTTGCCTCATGAGCTTCGAAAGCTTATCTACTTTGACCCACACATCCATTCTTTTTTTTGCTATTTTTGGATTGTTTTTTACATTTATTGTAACCTTGTAAAATTTTTCCCAACAATTCGACATTGCATTTAGTTGTTTTCCATCATTGTTGTTGAAGAATCTTCTTTCTTTTGCACCTCCCATTGACACATTCTGTAGTACATCACCTGTATTTTGTGAAAGCTTTGGATCTTTTCTTAGATGAACATCAACACCATGAAATCCCATTTCTCAAAGCAGAGCTTCACATTTTTTATGCATTCATCTACAAGAGTTGTAGGCTTGATGGAATATGCATAATCCAAGTGAATACAGACCAACTTGTCAATGATCCTCAACTCTGCATGCAATGTACATATGTGTACATTAGTCAATTCTATTGGTAGTATGGGATCAAAATCATGGAAAAAGATGAATAATTATGTAGATTAACATTTTTTCTGGAAGGAGCTTCCCCAATGTGAGTTCTAGCAATGCACCCTCTTGTACCTAGACTTTGCATGGAGTACAAACAAGGGTACTTACAATTTGCACCCCTGCTTATACCAAACATGCATTTTAGAGTCTTTAAGTCTCCACTCAAACGCCACTCAATTTTAAACTTTCCACAATGGTTAACATTCAATTATTCTCTTGAATGATGTCTTTGCATAACATTTGGAATGTAGTTCTATAAGAACAACCACTTAAGTATTTTATGATTCTTAAATGGAACTTGAGCACACCAAACCCTCCACAACTCCATTCTTGATTGTACTTTGAGAGATGGAATATCCACTTTCCCAAGGCTATAGTCCAAAGCTCTATTCATTAGTGCAATACTTATTCTCTCCATCTTTCGATGTTTTTTAATCTCACCTTCATCAAGATTTGTTACAAATTTCAAAAGACCAGAACATTCATGTTCTTTAATATCATAGAGCTGAATCATGAATGTTTGGTCTTATAATATCTATCCATATATTGTTAAATGCATTGTAAGTGAAATGTAAAGTTTTTCTTCCTACCTCATAATGCATGTTATCGTGAATGTGTTTATAATCACCAAATATAGACATGATTTTCTTATTCAAGAAGGGTCGATACTTTCCTAGATGATGAGATTTAGGCAATCCAAAGCTTTTAACTTTATTAAATTTAAGAAATTTACACCAAACTTTTGAAATTGATCTATAACCATTTCTACTCACTCTAGAGCTCTTCGGAATACCTTTCTCGTTATTTCATACTCATGATTGATTGCAATATTGATATGGAACTTATCACATAGAGTTTGGCTGGATGAAAGTTTAGTGGGAATGTTTGGATTGACGTTCTCGATGGCAAAAGTGTCTAGAATTCTGAGAAAGAGAGAAGCGGGTCTGCTATGGAGAGTAGAGTAAAAAAGTGCAAAACATCCTAAACACACATTATATTGGTTGGAGAACAAAAGGGAAAACTTCAAATTTGACGAAGACCCAATGGGCACAAACTTTGAAGTATATAAATTTTCATGATTTTCACACGAACGTCCTCTCTCTTCCAAAACTAATATATTTTTGTAAGATGGATTTTAATTGAACCTACATGGAATTTTTTAAAATGATTTGATAACATTAACCTAGATTAAGCATAACTAATTGAAATCCTTACACAACCCTCTTTTTGCCATTTTTCACCCTAATGAGGTGGGTTTTACCTTCCCTATCAAGTACTTAAAAATCATACTTCATTACTAAGAGAAACCATCTTACGAACCTACATGTATTGCAAGGTTTGTTCACCAAGTATAATAAAGCTTGACGGTTGTTGATATATTTAGGTAGTGATGTGTATGAACACACTAGGACCGTCGGGGCACTTTTTTCCCTCTTTAGGAGGTTTTTTCCCCCGGCTTGTATATACGCCTATTGCCCTAATGGACTACTTATCTTTGTACATTCTCTAGTAATACATTCAGTATTGTGTGTTTGTGCTCCAAGCTTCTTCTTCTTCCTTGTGCTATTTGTGTGCTTCCGCAGACGTCTAACTCCAACAATTGGTATCAGAGCAGGTCGTCGCTTCATCTAGGGTGCCGTCGACACTCCTCTGTTTGCAGTCTCAAATTCGCACGAAATTTGGTGAGCATACTCAGGGTGTTTCAGAGATCAAAACGGCTTCGCTCTGTCGTGCCAAAATCGCGATCTAAGCTCGTTTCGGCCTCCAAATGCACTATCGTAGTGCTTGTGCAGGCTATTTCATCTTTTTGTGCCAAAGGTATATACTAGTTTCTGTTCGCCAGTTTAAGCGTCTCGAAGTCTACTACACGTGTTGTAGAACTCGTCTGGGTAGTTCTATTCAACTTTTTGAGATACAGCCAATTTTCTGCATCAAGGTATTTTAGTCACCGGCCATGGCTGAAAGCAGTGATGTATTCCGTATGTTGGCTGTTGAGGATAAGTTGGATGGTACCAACTACCCGTTATGGGCTTATATGATGCGACATGTATTGGTTGCAAAAGGATTGTGGAACATTGTGTAGGGTGTTGAAAGACGTCCTGTTACACCTCTGACTACAGGTACTGCAAATACAGGTGCTGGACCTGATGAAGATGGTGTCGAAGATGATATTCCACAGATTCCTGTTCGTGTTGCTGTTTCTGCCGCACCTACTGCAGAGCAGATTCGTTGGGATGGCAGAGATGCCCAGGCACATGCATTGATAGCTTTGTCTGTCAAACATGCCATTATTCCTCAAATTCGCTCTTGCAGAACAACCAAGGATGCTTGGGATACACTTACCACATTGTACCAAGCTAGGAATGAGGCTCATGTTGCTTACCTCCGAAAACAGTTGGAGAGTGAGCACATGAATGAAGGTGATTCTATGGACAGTTTCCCAACGAAGATCAAAGACTTGAAGGAACAATTGATTTCTGCTGATGAGGTTATACTAGATAGCACACTTGTGCAGACCATTCTGAATGGTCTTCCTGATTCATATGAGAGTTTTGCTTCTACTCTTCGTTTGATGATGAAAGCCAATCTGAATGCCTTATCATTTGAGGAGTTAGTCTCTGTTCTATTGCAGGAAGATCAGTCTAGGCAGAACAGGTCCATTATGCGAGTTGCAAATCAAGCTTTCCTAGCTAGTCAGAAGGGCAAAGGAAAATGGAGCTCTTCAACTAGTAAGCAGAAATCTGCTAATTCTGCATATTCGAAGAAGGAAGATAAAGATAAGAAGAAATTAGAAAAGCAGAATTTGTTTTGTAAGTATTGTAAAGGGAATGATCATATCATAAAGAAGTGTCCAAATTTGGCTGCTAAAGAGGCAAAGAAGAAAGAGGCTAGAATGGTTGTTGCAGAGGCCTCTACACCAAAAACAGAGTCTGCAAATCTTGTGCAGGAAGAAGAATGGGCGTTTACTACTGTCTGCAGTTTTGACCCATCTTCTCATGATCACTGCATGTCTGCAACAGACTCAGATGTTTGGTATTTTGACAGTGGGGCAACCAAACATATTACCTCACAGCGTAGTTTCTTCTCTTCACTCGAGCCTGCCCCTACAAGGAATACTGTTACATGTGCCAACAACTCCTCTTATCCTATTATGGGAGTTGGTAAGATCCTTTTGACTACTGCTGATGGTAGTTCTTTCACTTTGTCAGATGCTTTATTTGTGCCAGGGATATAAAAAAGAACCTGTTATCAATTTTTGCATTAGCCACGATTGGCTTGGTTGTGAAATTTGTTGATGACACGTGTACAGTTCATGATCTATCAAATGGCGATGTGATTATTGCTTCTGGAATTTTATGTCGTGGGCTGTATAAGCTCATAGACTATGAAAGATCTCAAAATGATTTGGCATGTGCAGTAAATGATTCTCAGGCTATGTCAGATGCAAAGCTTTGGCATGCACGCTTTGGTCATCTAAATTTTGCTAGTTTGCTATGCCTGTAGAAATCTGAAATGGTGTCCTCTTTGCCCAAACTTGAGGCACCTAGAAAACATGTTTGTGAAGGCTGTATTTTGGGCAAAATGTAGCGTTGCTCCTTTCCAAAAGATAGTTCAGTTCGGGCTACACAGAAATTGCAGCTTGTACATAGTGATGTCTGTGGTCCTATGTAGACACCCTCTTTTGGAAATTACCTTTACTTCGTGACTTTCATTGATGATTTTTCTAGGCATGCATGGGTATATCCACTCAAAGAAAAGTCTGAAGTGTTCATGTGCTTCAAACAGTTTCTGGTTTTGGCTGAAAATTTGTCAGCATGTAAAATGGGCACCCTCCGTTCTGATCGAGGGGGGGAATATATGTCTTCTGATTTTAATGCATTTCTGGCTGCACGTGGGATAAAACACCTGTGTACAGTGCCGTATACACCTCAACAAAATGGAGTTGCTGAACAAAAGAACAGGTCACTCATGGAGATGGCGAGGTGTATGGTCAAGAGTCAGGATTTACCTCATAGTTTCTGGCTTGAGGCTGTCATGTGTGCAACATATGTATTGAACAAGTGTCCCACTAAAGTGTTGTAGTCTATCACTCCATATGAGGCTTGGCATGACCGCAAGCCATCTGTTGCTCATCTGCGTGTTTTTGGTTGTTTGGCATATGCACTAGTGCCTGAACAACATCGCAAAAAATTGGATGATAAGGCAGTAAAATGTATTTTTGTTGGGTACAGTTCTGAAAGTAAAGGCTATCGTCTGTATCATCCACAAACTAAATGCATTTTGGTTAGCCGTGATGTTGTCTTTGTGGAAGATGCTATTCAGCCATTGCTTTCATGTACTAAGGAGACATTTGTTAGCTCCAAAGACATGTATGATACTTTGATGCCTCTTTTTATAGGCGGACAGTCTAGTGTTGGTCCTAATGAGGCAACTTCTTATCCTTTGTAGGTTTCATATGATGATGCAGATCATTCCATTTCTGATGCAGATTTACATGATGCACTTGTTGATGAGAGGGCAGATATTGAGCACGCAAAAACTATGCCAAAATGGCTGGTGCAGACTTTGCGTGACAGCAAATTAGATGCACCTTTGTCATATCGTACCCGTTTAGGCTCTCATAGTGCCTCCTTTGCATCAGATTGCTATGCTATGGCTGTGTCTAGTCTTTGTGATGAGAATGAGCCTGTTTCTTTTGATGAAGCACAGAATTCAGAAAATTGGATGGTTGCTATGCAATCTGAATATGATGCTATAATGAAGAATGGTACATGGTCTTTATGTGACTTGCCTCCTGGCAAGAAGGCCATTGGCACTAAGTGGGTATACAAGCTGAAGCGTAAACCTGATGGTACAGTTGACATGTATAAGGCTAGGCTTGTTGCAAAGGGTTATGCGCAGGAAAGAGGCATTGATTTTGATGAGACCTTTGGACCTACATGCCATATGACTACTGTTCGGAGCATTTTTGCACTTGCAGCCCATCATGGTTGGAATGTAGATCAGTTGGACATTAAAACAACATTTTTGAATGGTGACTTGCATGAAGAAGTGTATGTTTTTCAGCCCCGTGGCTTTGTGCAAAAAGGGCATGAAAACCATGTGTGCAGGTTAAAGAAGGCATTATATGGTTTAAAGCAAGCACCACGTGCTTGGTATGAGAAGATACATGCCTATCTGGTTGCACATGGTTTTGAGAACAGTCCAACTGAAAGCACCTTATATGTTAAGCGTGCTAATGATGTGCTTCTGATCATTGTTGTCTATGTTGATGACATGCTGCTCACTGGTCCTATTGAGAAGCATATTGCTGATTTCAAGGCTGATTTGCATGCCTCATTTGAGATTTCTGATTTGGGGCATTTGCATCACTATTTGGGCATTCAGTTTATGCAAGTTGATGGTGGAATGGCTTTGTGTCAAATGAAATATATTGACACATTATTGCAGCATTTTGGCCTTGAAGACTGTAAGCCTATTGCCACTCCTATGGAGACAGGTTTATGATTGAATCTTCATGATGGTAGAGATGCATTTGATGCTATTCTCTATCAGCAGGCTGTTGGATGCTTGATTTACGTATGCATTACTCGTCCAGATATTCAGTTTGCTATCTCACAGATGACCAGGTTTATGCATTGCCCAGGAGTCACGCATTGGAAGGCGGTTAAGCGCATCTTTCGCTACTTGAGTGGTACTCGGCTACTCGGGTTGTTTTATCCCAAGGGGGGATCACTACCGCCAAATTTGCATGCTTTTTCTGACTCAGATTGGGCTGGTTGCTATGACACTCGTGTGTCCACTAGTGGCTTTTGCTTCATGCTTGGTAGCTCATGTATATCTTGGTTAAGCAAGAAGCAGCCTACTGTGGCCACTTCCAGTTGTGAGGCTGAGTATAGGGCAGCTTTCACAGCTACTGTTGAGTGTGTGTGGCTCAGACGCCTTATGGCTGATTTGGGTGTTGGTCACACTTCTGCCACCACCATCTTCACTGACACTCAAAGCGCATTGGCAGTTGCGAGGAATCCTGTGTTCCATGCATTATCACTATTGAGGTGCACTAAGCACATTGAGGTGCATTATCACTATGTCAGGGAGAGGTTGTCTGCTGGGGAGATCAGCTTGGCATATGTGCCCACGCAGGAGAACATTGCAGACCTTTTCATGAAGGCTCTGCCTAGGGAGAAGTTTGAAGCTTTCTGCAAAGCTTTAGGCTTACTTCCTTTTGTGGAGTGATTTCCACATAGCTTGGCACTTCCTTATACATGAGTGCCAGCTGCTTGTTCACCGCATCACTCCTAGGGGGGATTTGTTGATATATTTAGGTAGTGATGTGTGTGAACACACTAGGACCACCGGGGCACTTTTTTCCCTCTTTAGGAGGTTTTTTTCACCCGCTTGTATATATGCCTATTGCCCTAATGGGCTACTTATCTTTGTACATTCTCTAGTAATACATTCAGTATTGTGTGTTTGTGCTCCAAGCTTCTTCTTCTTCCTTGTGCTGTTCGCGTGCTTCCGCAGACGTCTAACTCCAACAACGGTCTGTAAAAAAATTGAACTTGTTTGCAAAAAGTAATGTCCAAACTTCTTGACCACATAGGCCATACTTAATTGTTCTCTTTCAATCATTGTGTAATTTTGTTATGTGGTATCTATTTGTCTACTTGCATAAGCTATGGGAAGGTCGATGTTTCCTTCACCTATAAGTTGTGTTAGCATGTATCCAATAGTGAAATCAGAGGATCCACATGGAGATGGAATGGCTTATTTGAGTCCTCTATTGTCAATAAGGGGGTTGAGCACAAATGTTGTTTCAACTCTATGAACAATTTCTCACATTCTTCATTCCACTCAAAATTCATCAAAAGGTTGTACAAGGGATTTGCAATGATTGCATACGTGTGGATAAAACATTGATAGTATCCACAATGACCCATAAGGGCTTATACTTCCTTAACTATCGTCGGTCCTGGTAACTATGCTACTGTTCTCACCTTGTGCTCATCTATTGATATCCCATTCTTTGACACAATATTACCCAAGATCTTTCCTTGCCTGACCATGAAAACACATCTTTCTGGGTTCAAGCATACTTGATATTCTCTACATTTTTCAAATATCTATCTAAGTTTTGGGATGTGAATTTTTCTTATGTGGGAATGAGTACACAAATCATCCACATAAACCTCTAAGTTCTTTTTCAAGAAGTCCTTGAACACATGACACATGAGCCTTTGAAATGTGGAAAGTCCATTTGTGAGCTCAAATGGCATAACTCAAAATGTGAAGATTCCCCATTCTATGTAAAAAGCCATATTGTGTTGATCCTCAAGGGATATGGCTACTTGATTCTAATTAGAGAATATGTCAAAGAAGTTGTAAAATTCCTTGCCAACTACACATTCCAATAGATTTTCATTGATAGCAAGCAAATAAATATCTCTTATAGTGGCAGCATTAACTTTTTTTAAGTTAATACAAACATACAATTTTCTATTCTTCTCGTGCACAACAACTATGGGGAGTACCCATTCTTTATGCTGAATCTCACAGATGAATCAAGAATCTAGCAATCTTTCCATTTCTTCCTTTATCTTTGCTGCATAGGTGTCATTGTATGTGTATATATTTTATTTTGATGGCATGGATTCGAAAGTCATAGAGATCATATGGGAACATATGTCTAGATCCACTGCTTTCAAGTCCTTATATTAAATTGAAGATATCTTTATACTCTCTTACTAGACTTATCATTTCTCATTCTTCTTCTTCACTCAATTCATGACCTATATATGCACGTCTTTCTTGATCTCCATCTTCAATCATCACTATTAATTTCTTAGTCTGTTCTTTATTATCATAAGGTTCTCACATGAGAGATTCTCTTTTTGGCATTCTCGCCCTTATTTTACTATCTTTTATATCATGTTTCTTGAAGTTCTTTGGTACTTCAAATATGCATTCTTCTTCTTCTTCTACGGGGGTGTTCTTAGCCTTAGCCGCAACCAAGTGTAGGTACTTTTCTTCTGAGGAGCAAAAAGGATCCATGATGATGGATTCCACGTCCTCATTGCTCTCTCCTTCTAGTATATCTATACTCATTGCACATGCCTTGATTATGGGTTCACAAATGAATACTGAGAGCTCATAGCCATCCTCATCACAATGGAGGTTCATGTTCTTCATTTACCACTATGTCCATCGTCGCTAAGAACTCTACCAAACCATGGGGTTCAAACTCTTCCTCTGCAAAGAACAAAGGTGCATAGGTTGGGTCTTGAAGTGATCTATGGACCCTAGAGGCTCATATGTCTCTATTTTCTAGTCTCTTCTCCTCTTCTATTGCAAGTTTGCACATCCATAAGTGTGCAACCATGAAGGATCTGATCCCAAGGACTTCACCAAATTAGTATCCTCTAGTGTTCTATGGGTTGTTTTCCACTATAGGGGTGGCACATCGTGATGTATGTAGTCTTTGAAGTTGACTTTGGTAGTTACCCCTAAATGTTGTAACTACAAGGAATTGGTTCCCCAATCTTGCACTACTTGTATTTATCTCAAGAAAGGTCTAACCAAAATAATCCCATATACATGATTCTTTCTAAATTCACATATGGTGAAGGCATGCTCAAAATCTGCATCACAAGTCATGAGAGTGATTCCTTATAAAAATCCTAGTGGCTTCTCTAAGTGTCCAATGTGTGTAAGAGATGGAGTTTTATATGAGAGTTTTGCTAATTTTGTTTTCTTTTAATTTAAGGATTTCTTCTAGCTCAATCAATTTTCTAGCCAATCGTCTTTTCATCCTTTCATGGATATCCTTCCAAAGCCTACTTTTGTTCTTGCTAAAGCCTTACAATTTACCACCCTTAGATTTGTTTTCTTTTTCTATGTCTAGAGTCTTCTATAAATCTTGTGCTCTAGTGACTACCTATAATGGGGCAACATTTTCCACACTTTCACTTGGTTCTATCACTAAGCCAATTACATTGATTCGGGTAATCTTTTGAGCATTGGTTCGATTCTTAGGGGAATATCTAAGAAGACGTTCCTTTCCAAAATTAGGATAGAAATCTTGAATCATTACAAATTGAGTTTCCCTTGGTCAAGGAAGTGGACATTCACAAATAAAGTGATTGTGAAGAGATGATGGGATATATGCAGAGATGAGTGGGTGTTTGCAAAAAGTTGCTCTACACAAGCCAATGTAACTTTAGGAATGACTAATGTACTTCCTTAACTTTCCAAATATGCATAAAGATTTGAAGAAACCCTCTATTTCGGGAAGTGAAGGTCACAGAAAAATGCTTAGAGCTCTCAAGCTGGTATGAATTGACCAAATAGATTTTTCACACATCTAATTGAGGTGTATGGCTAACTGAAGAATTATTTGATGAATTTAGCTAGACCATATAGAGAGAAATGAAATTCTTGGGGGTCACCCTCACTTTTAAGGAAAAAGATGAAGTGCAGATACAATCACCTTTAAACATTCATAACGTGAGATCTATTGATCCTCACATTTAAAAAAGACATAGAATTTGGCTCTGCCAATCTATGAGATTGCTATTTTACTTTTAGCTTTTACAAATGACCAAGATAAGTACATGAGTTTTACTCTTGGGAGTTTTATAAACATGCATTCACATGGCCATATCCATGTGCGCTAAATTATGAGAGTAGTCCATGAATTAAGGCAAAGCTCTTAGGCTTTCTTATTGCACCAATGATGATCAGCTTGGCATCTATAACATGGTCCTCTAGGTCCTTGAGGCCTATATTGTCCCAATGGACATTTGGGTTTGGGGATTTGTGTACATCACCTACGTGTAGTCAGTCTCCCAACTAGGTTCCATCAATGATGCATTGTATTGATATGCTTCATTGTTCTCTAGTGATTTGGTGTAATACACCGGTGGGCTATATCTATGTGTCGACTCAAAAATTTGCTTATTGGGATCACTTTTTGAGATTAATGGTGATGTTAGCACTAATGCCCTGATTAGGTTATCTTTTTCCACCACATAATTTACTGATAGTACATTGGCAAGGGGTGCTGATTGCTATCCTAGCACCGGTTGGGGTCTAGGTTGTGCTTGATACTTTGGTTGGTAATTTTTTTGCGGCCTATAGCAAGGCCACTACTTGTATTGATTATGATATCTACCTAGATGCTCATATGGCTGCTTGTAGTTCCACCTAACTACTTGTTTATTATAGGGGAAATCCTAAACCACATGGTTTGTGTATTTTCTCTCTATTGTGAAATATTGGGCATTTAGGTACCCTAAGTTCTATGCTTACATTGGACATACATTAGCCATGTGATCACCTCCACAAGTGTAGCAACGCTTCACTTTGATCATTCTCCAAGCTTGTCGATTCTAAACTCCTAACTTTTGAGCTACTTGCTCTACCAATTCATCTATTGATGTCATGGGTTTGGTTGTAACACAACTGGAACATTCTAAATCCTTGTGGAGTTTAGAGAGTTCTAGTTCTTCACCCAAGATATCCTCCATATTGATACACATTCTTAACTATTAATCCAAGGTTTATGGCTCCTTCAAGTAGATATATGACCTTAACTTCCCGCTCAATAGACTATCCATACCTCTCTTGTTTCTATGTCCTCTAGATCTTTATCGTTTTGTTAAGTTTGTGTCTAGTCCTACTCTTTCTATCCCTCTAGTATGCACAAAGCTCACTTCAGATTGTTCCTTGGATTTTTTTTTTTTGCGCTCCTAGGATATGTGAAGATCCTGCTCCATTCTGACTATGAGGGGTAGTAGACTTGTATGAGGGAAAAATCTTTTCACCTTTCCAAGTGTGTATGTGCTTACTATGCTCTACAACAACATACATTCTTTCCAAAGTGTTTTCCAAATATATGGAATTGCCTAGAATGTTAGGGTCCTTAAACTCATATATGATCCCCCCCCCCCCATCTACATCACTAGGTTTGTTTGGTTTGAATATCCAAATGACTTCCTCAATCTCTGAGTTAATAAAAATATCTATGTGTGTGTTGTCTTGAGGAGTCCATTCAGGCGTTATGATCCTAGTTATGATTAATTTACCTCTAGGGGGTCCTAAGTCTTCATTCTTTAGTCTTGTGTTCAAGATCTATATTTCAGACTTAGGCATGAATGATCCAAATTCATTCATTCTATCTAGTAAGTTGGTTACCACATACATGTTTTCTTGCTTATCTATGTATGACCCTTCTTCAAATTCAACCATAGGATGATCAATTCCAAAGGGCTAGTTTGGATTTCTAAGTTGAATCACTAACATCCTTAAACCATCGCATGGGTATGAGCACCTATCAAGATAAATCTTATAGGGTACTTATGGGGTCTTCAATTTCACCACTCTTGAAGTGCCTACATGTCTTTCCATGCTAAATGACATTTCTAAGTTGCTGGTTTCTGACCTCACTACATAGGGGTAATTGTTGAGCTGTTGAACCAAAGATCTAGAACTGATATTGATGCTAGCTTCATATGATATGAGGCTTTCCCGATCAGTCTTTCCTATGTGTTTACCTGATGTAAGGTTCATGAATTTAACACACTTACTCTTCCAATTATTGGAGTACACACATATTGCAATGTCCTTTTATGTATCAATCACTTGTCCTTTTTAATTTCCTTGTGTGCATCTTCTCTTTAGTAATGCACCATTAGGAGTACTTCATTTTCTCATTTTTCGATTCACTAGATCACTTGATTATATTTGTTCCCTTAAGGTTATCACATTTTTTTACTCTACTTATCAACCTTGAATTTCATTTATTAGAGCATCTTGGACTTAGTTTGTTCCTATGGTCACCCTAATTAATCAACACCTATGCAACCTTATCCTAAGCTAGAATTGATTGAGGGGTTTGAGTAATTCTCCAACCTCAAGTCACGTTCTCTAGAATTTCTCTTGTGCTCAAGACGCTCACCCAAGCCTCGCTCTATGATTGCACCTTGTCTTGCCTTTGGACACTCACTTAAAAAAATCGCCCAATTAGCCTCAAAATAGACCAAAATTTAATTGCAAACAAAACTCAAAATTTCCTATCCGTTGTGATAGATGGTGTCTTTCACGATTTCTTTTTGTTGCTATGGATAGATGTCTATCACGAAAGATCAGTCTCTTGGTTATCACGGAATCAATATACTGCGATGGATGGTCTATTTTTCATGATAGATGGGAGTCTATCATAATAAATGGTGTGCTTGTCATGAAGGATGGGTCTCTTATCTGTCATAAAAGGCATCTATCATGATAGAAGGTGTTTGTCACGACTGATGGGTGTTTGTCACGATTGATGGGTGTTTATCATGACCGATGGGTGTTTGTCATGATAGATGCTATGGCTATTGCGATAGACGGTCTTTGTCATCTATCATGGGGTGTGTCTTTTGTGACAGATTGTCTACCTGTAGCAATAGATGGGTGTCTGTCATGACAAAGAGCCTCTGTGTCTATCATGATAGATGTTATGTACCATGGATTTTTTCTATTGTGATAGATGATTTCTATCCCGAAAAACCAAAATAACACAAATTTTTTGGTGCATCATATGTTTTGTGGAGGCCCTAGGGATCTGTCTATCATGGAATGCATGAAATTAAAAAGTAACAACTTTCTTTGTCTTTCACAATAGACACATATGTCACCTCGAGTTGCGTGCACAATGACTGTCGTACCTCTTGATGGAGATGAAGTTGATGCTAAAGCATATTCCTACAAGAAACACTAAAAAATATGCAAAAACAACACACACACACACACCACACAATCTCTCTCTCACTCTCTCTCTCACAAGTGAAATGAAGTAATGAATGTGAGAGGTGGGTATATGCCTAAAATCTAAATTTTTCAGGGAAGGTGGAGATGGAAGGACAAGGAGAGTGGAGATGTTGGAGATTATGATGATGATGATGATGAAAAGAGTAAAGAAAATAACAAAATTACCTACTTGGATGATTGCAATGTCAATACTCTACTTCTTGCCATCGCATGCTCACTCTCGAGTCACGCTCCCTCGTAACGGCCCCAAATTTGGAAAGTACCACTATGGTGAGGATCCACCCCATAAATGTCAATTCGTAGAGATGTGAGTATGTTGAATAGTAAAGAAGTACAAAAAAGGGAGCCCCAAAAATTTTCAAGTTATGGGCACAAATTTTCTTCTTCAAATTCCTATGAAAATCCTTTGAAGCCATGTAAATGCACTAGAGGAGTCCTCTAGATGCTTAAACTCCAATCATTGTAACATAATCCTTGTAATATATTAGGACATAAGAGTTTTTTTCAATAAAAGTGCCGGTCTCTCGTGTGAAAGGACCAATTTTAGGGCACATGTATATGAGTCACTTGGTGACTCTTGTAAAGAACTTTTTTCCATTGTGAGAATTGAGGCAGAATTTCAAAATTGCCTCTTTCCTATTGATTTTCTTCTTCTCCAAGAGCTTTTGTGTGTGCAAAATGCTTGAAATGTGTGTGCACAATGCTTGAAATGTTTTCTATCCCTTCCGATCACTTGCAAGCTACTATAGTGTGTGTGTGAGCCATAATGAGTTGTGGAGTAGGTGTTAGTGTTTCCTACCATTCACTATTTTGCTCATAACTCGAAGCACGTTTGTCAGATTCGACTAAAAATATCATCATTAGATGTTCTCATCGAGAACTTCGAAATGAACCCGCTATTGACCATATTCAAGTTTGGAACTGAGAGAAAAGTTCGAATTTATGCTTACTATTGTAAATGGTATTGGAGTGTGCATTTTCAAAGAGTTAGTGAGTTGCTGAGGTAGTTGAGAAAAGTGACATGCATTGTAGCATTGATAATTCACCTACCATCATGTGTGCACATGTATTCATACATTTGGTACGTCCAATTCCTCAGATTGATAATTAAACTTGTACTAATCCACCACTTTATGCACTTGTGCGGCGATTGAGGTACAGTCTCATCGACACAAGTCCCTAAGACTTCACGACTTAGGTACACATGTTTTTGGCTCTATTGTCGGGGAAAGCCCAACCAAGGTGCCTTCGTGATGGTTATAGCTATGTAGTGAATGAGTCATACTTGTAGAGGTGAATTCAGTTAGTGGCAAGCCATTAAATATTTCAACGCTTGTTACTTCACACTTTAAGAGTGTGTGTAATAAGTTTTTAGCTTCAGGTTTAAGAGTGAGGAAGTGAGGAAAGAGTTAGGGTTTAGGGAAGAGAGAGGAGTAAGGATAGGAGAAGTAGGACACCTTAAGAAAATCCCAAAAAATTTCTAGTTCAGTTCAATGTAGGCACTTGGGCAGCCAAGGCCTTAAAACCCAAAAAATAGTCATTTCTCAGTCACTTGTTTTGAACAAGTATCGTGGAGAGCAGCAGCGACTGGTATCGTGAGAGTAGTATCGTGGCGAGTGAACACGTAACCTACATGGTGAGCACAAAAACTCTAGAACCTCAAAAAATCAAAAGACCACTCATAGACATGAGTGAACACACACACGGTATCGTGGGGTAGGACAGAAGGTTTTGAGTGATTTTTTGAGTGGGACAACTTGCTAAGAGTGAAGGGGAGAGAGAAACACACACATTGCACTAAAAATTGCTAAATTTTAGTCACTTTTGGTTGTAGTATCACGATCAGTTGAGTTTTGGTATCGCGATACCAAAATCCCCTAGTATCACGATACTCGCGTGGTATCATATCGTGCATACCGCCTTTGAGGTATTGCAATACCATCAAGGTATCATGTATCGCCAAGTGCTAGTATTGTGATCATGATCCTTAGGTGGTATCGTATCACGGTCCACCCGGTATCATATCGTCTAGGTCAAGGTATCCTATCATGGATGGCATTAGTATCATATCGTTCTCATAGTGGTATCATATCATTCCAATTATTGATATCGTATTGTGAGTTAATCTGGTATCCTATCGTGTCGAGAATTCTAGGGTATCATATCATTTGTCTATGAGTATCATATATTGAGGTTGGTAGCGTATCGTGACTGATAGAGGTATCGTATGGAGAGCAAATCTAGTATAGTATCATCTTGCTCAGAAGTATTGTATCGTGTCAATAATTGGTATTATATCGGGGTGAGCTATTGGTATCGTATCACCTCAAGTGTAGTACTGTATTATCTGTGAGGTATCACCTGGAGCGGTATCGTATCGTGTCTACCAATATCGTATCACCCATCATTGGTATCATCCAGAGCAACCTAGAGAGACTAAAACTAAACTCTGAGTGATTTAAGATATAATTAAGGGAAAGAAGAGAGAAGATATAGACCTATGAGGTGAATGAACTTAAGATCACGATGGGTTCTAAGTAGTAGATGGTGTCATCTCATCAGTAGGAAGTGCAGTCCAGGCAAGCCATCACTCAATTTACTCAAAGACATCAAGTGATTTAGAGGAGGAACTACCCATGGCCTCAGAGGACATGCATGGTTCAGCTCCAAGAGAGAAATTCATGTCAACCATAGAAGGTGACTACCAGAATTCTTTACAGTATGTATCCACTAATCAACAGGGAATACCTATTTACCTTGATGGCATAAATAGGTCGGTAGCAAGGATGGTAAACGTATTAGTTTTTTGTTTCTTTGACATGTATAGTGGTCACACCCGTATACGTCAGGAATACTTCATTGAGCTTTATTAGATTTATCTACCGAGAGTGATGGCACATTTGTTCCGTACCAACTCACTCATTCGTAGACATTAGGTTTTTCCTTATGTACTGGTCTTTATATATTGCACTTGTTGTATTCTTGTTTTAGGTCATTCTTGTACATTCATTTTTATCTAATAGAAGAAGGAGAAGAAGATCATTCTTCCTTGCCTCAATCTGTGTGTGTGCTTCTCCTTAAGAGTGAGAGTGTGTGTGAGCTCTCTTCCTTATCTCCTTCCTCGTGACATGGTATTAGAGCCAGCATGGCTGTAGAGAGCTCGTGGAGAAGGCGACGATGAAGACTACATGGCAAAGTGTGAAGAAAATGCGATTCAAAAACCACCTCCGTTTGCTACAAAAATCAACGTGAAGGTAGAAGTTTCGGAGCCATCTCGACCTCCATTTCGAGCCCACAAGGTCGGGCCTAGAAAAAAACCAGGTTAGTTTCAAAAATTGTAACTTGGTCTGTGTTTGACAACACTCATATATTCTAGATCCAGAATTTCAAGTGATTCCGTGTACTATTGATACACAAAAATTGTGTTTTTTTGAGATCGAACTCTCACGTCATAGTGCGATAGTGTTCAAGCAGAAGTTTTGCTTGTAGCGTTTTGCACTGTTGTGAATTGTACAGAAATGGCAAACGGAGATGGAATGAGTCAGCTATGAGCGATAAGATGGACAAGAACAACTTCCATGCTTGGAGATTCATACCGATGAATTTCCTGATGGGAAAAGTCTACTAGAAGTACATCGAAGGAGAGAACAAAAATGCTCCATAGTTACCAGAGAGGAATTGGACTGCAGACCAGTTAAGAGCATATGAGGAATGGAATTAAGGAGCATGAAAGGTAATGTATTGGCTATTTGTTAGCATACAAGATAGCATGATTGGGCACATAGAGGATGCCAAGACTCCGAAAGAGGCTTGGAACAGTTTGGTCACTTTGTATGAGACTAATACAAAGGCACATAAATTGCGACTCAAGAACGAGCTACATACATTGGAAAAGGAGAGCATGTCGGTAACTGAATACACTCTGAAAATCAAAAGGATATGTGAGTCACTTGCATCTTTTGGCGTGAATGTAGATGATGATGATAAGGTGGAAGTGTGCCTTCGTGCTTTAGAAGGTGCATATAAGCAGTTCAGAACATCTATACTGACCCGAGAAAATATTCCGAATTTTACTAATTTGGTATCCATGCTGATTATTAAAGAAAACAATCTTGGTGAGGATTCAAAATCCCAAGGAAAGCCTAGTTTTAAGCAGGTATTCTACTCTTGGAAATGAAGAGGCACAGGTAGAGGTTTCGAAAGTGGAAGAGGAAATAGTAGCCAAGACCAAGGTCAACAACAGAATCATGCAGGAGGAAGAGGACAGTTTCAAGGCAGGGGGAGCCAAAGAGGTCATAGAATTTTCCAAAGAAATGATTCAGGTAATGATAGTAAAGGACATTGGAATTGTGGTAAACCTAGACACTTTGAACGTGATTGAAGGTTGAAGAATCAAAATAACAGAAGGCAGCAAAACAATTATGCATCCACAAGTGCAGATGATTCTGAGAAGCTATTCATGGTTCAACATCACATGATGAATATGATGTCTGCTAGTATTTCAAAATCAAATGATAATGTCTGGTATGTTGATTCAAGTGCTTCAAATCACATGACCAGTCATGCAGAATGGTTTAGTAGTTTGCAGAAAATGTCAGCTCTTGGATATGTTGAAATAGGTGATGATACATCACATCCTATCGAGCATACAGGAAACATAGCATTGTCTATCGAGGACGAGAAGGTAAAACAACTTGCTGATATGCTGCATGTTCCAAACATAACAAAGAATCTGGTTTCTGTTGGCAAATGGTTGACCAGGGATTACAAGTTAGGTTCAATGCTGATGGTTTATATGTAGAAGAATACAAACATGGTGGACGATTGATCGCTAAAGGAAACAAAGTGGGTAGGATGTTCACCTTAAATGTGAAAGTTCTTGAAATGAATGCAACCATGTTTGCAAAAGGTGCAGGAGTTATTGCTGATATAGAGATCTAGCACAAATGAATTGGACATGCAAATTTGCAAAGGGTGAAACTGATGTAGTCAAAGGAGATTGTTCATGGACTACCAAATTTCAAGGTTTCAGAGATGCAAAAAGTATGTGCGGCATGTGAATTTGGTAGACAGTCAAGATCATCGTTTCCACATGACAAGCATGTTAGTGAGAATGTGCTAGAAATAGTACATACAGATGTTTGGGGTCCTACAAAGACCACATCTATGGGTGGTTGCAGGTTTTGTGTTACTTTCATTGATGATACACAGAAAGTGTGGGTATAGTTCATGAAAGAGAAGAGTGAGGTATTCACTCACTTCCAAAATTTTAAAGATATGGTGGAAAAGCAGATAGGCAAGTATATCCAGACATTAAGATCTGATGGAGGAGGTGAATACATGTCAAATGAGTTCAACAATTTTTTTAAAAGTCATGGAATTCGACGTCAGTTTTCATGCAGGTACACACCACAATAGAACGGTGTTGTTGAATGCAGAAATAGACATATTGCAGAAATAGCAAAAGCCTTGATGGTTGAAAAGAATATGCCTCATTGTTATTGGGAAGAAGCTGTGCATACGGCTATATACATCATGAAGAGAACTCCAACTGCTGTTGTACATCAAGTTACACCTGAAGAGAAGTTCAGAGGTAAAAAGCCAAACTTATCACATATGAAAGTTTTTGGTTGTATTGCATATGTACATGTTCCAGATGAGTTGGGGATGAAGCTTGATCCAAAAGTAGAAAAATGTGTCTTCATTGGATACTCCCTTGAGCAAAAGGGATATAAATGTTATACCCCACTCACACGACAAGTGAAGGTGAGTAGAGATGTGGTATTTGATGAAATGTCAAGCTTCTATGCACATGCCAAAGAAGGAGTGAGTCTTGAACCAAATGACAAAGAAAATGCTAAAAAATCAAGTGTAGAATCTCAGGTTCTAAGTGGACCGGATGCATCACCAAGAAATAGTTCCAACTCAAATCCATGGAGTGGAATACGTGGAAATTTCAGTCCAGCAAATTTATCAAATACATCCAAGAAAGGTAAAGAAAAGCTTTTTGCTTGTCATAAAACAAGTGCAGGTTTTAAAGACGATGGAGATTCAAGCGGTTTAGAAAAGATTCTTGATGAGGAACTTGGATTGCCCTCTCTGAAGACCCCAAGAGTAAGAAAGGCATATCCAGATGATACAAGGAGAAGTGACCCAAGAACAAGAAGATTTGGAAGGATGTGGAATTCAGTGCAACGATTGACATATGATAGTTATATGGCTCCTCATTGTGCCTACATGACACAAGGTAATACAAGATGCTGAACCCTCTTGCTTTGAAGATGCAATTGGAAATGTAGATTGGAAAAATGCTATGGATGAGGAGATGGTTGCACTTTATGGTAATGATACATGGAAGCTGGTTCCATTGCCGCAAGGAAAGAAACCCATAGGCTGCAAATGGGTTTACAAGGTAAAGCATAATGCTGAGGTAGCATAAGTAGGTATAAAGCACGATTGGTAGCTAAAGGATATGCACAGACATATGGGATTGATTATGAGGAAACATTCAGCCCTGTAGCTAAAATTTCTATTGTCAGAACACTTGTTGCATTAGCTACAGCAAAAGGATGGACTTTGCATCATATGGATGTGAAGAATGCTTTCCTACATGGTGCATTACAAGAAGAAGTATATATGGACCAGCCACAAGAATATGAAGATTCAAAGCATCCAGAATATGTTTGCAGGTTGCAAAAGGCTTTTTATGGGCTCAAGAGAGCTCCACGTGCATGGCATGCAAGGTATGGTACTCGCTGGTCCTAATGAGAAGCATATTTTTGTATTCAATGATGGTTTGCATGCCTCTTTTGAGATGTCAAATTTGGGGAATTTTCATCATTACCTGGGCATTTAGGCTATGCAAGTTGATGGGGGAATAGCTTTGAGTCTAAAAAATAATATTGGTACATTATGATAGCATTTTGGCCTTGAGGATTGCAAAGCTATTACCACTCACATGGAAACATGTTTAGGATTGAGTCTTCATGACCTTGAAGATGCATTGATATCATTCTCTATCAATTGGTTGTTGGATGCTTGATTTACTTATGCATAACTAGGGTTGATATTCAATTTTTTGTCTCTCATATGAGCAGGTTTATGCATTGTCCATGTGCCAAGCATTAGCACGTGGTGCATATCTTTTGCTACTTGAGCAATACTTGACTACTTGGATTGTTTTATCTCAAGGGTAGATCATTGGTACGAGATTTACATGATTTTTTTGACTCAAACTAAGTTGGTGGCTATGACACTCGTGTGTCCACTAGTGGTCTTTTCTTCATGCTTAGTAGCTCATGCATATCTTGCTTGAGCAAGAACAACCTACTATGGCCACTTTTAGTTATGAGGTTTACTATAGGGTGTGTGTGGCTCAGATGCCTTTAGGGTGATTTGCGTGTTGCTTACTCTTCTACCACACATTGGAGTTTGAGGTCTATGGCATCACGTGAACAACACAAGGAAGAAGAAGAAGCTTGGAGCACAACACACAATATTGAATGTGTTACCAACTGACACACACACACACACACTCAATAATCGTTGTGAAAGTTTCCCTAAACTCAACCTCACAACTAGAAGTGGCCACAATAGGCTTCTTCTTGCTCAACTAAGATATGCATGAGCTACCAAACATGAAGTAAAGACCATTGGTGGACACATGATTTTCATACAACCAACCCATTTAGAGTCAAAAAAAGCATTTAAATCTCGTGGTAATGATCCCCCCTTGGGATAAAACAATCAAAGTAGTCAGCTACCACTCAAGTAGCAAAAGATGCACTTAGTCGCCTACCAATGCTTCACATGTGGACAATGCATAAACCTGCTCATCTGAGAGATAGCAATTTGAATATCAGGTTGGGTAATGCATATCTAAATCAAGCATCCAATAGCCTACTGATAGATAACAACATCAAATGCATCTCCAACATCATGAAGACTCAAATGTAAAACTTGTTTCCATAGGAGTGGAAATTGGTTTGTATTCTTTAAGGCCAAAACACTACAATAAGATGTCAATATATTTTTTTTGACATAGAGCTATTCCACCATTAACTTGCATAAACTGAATGGCCAAATAATGATGCAAATGACCCAAATCTGACATCTCAAAAGAGGCATGCGAATCAGCCTTAAAATTAGCAATATGCTTCTCATTATGACGAGTGAAAAATTTCATCAACGTAGACAACAATGATCAAAAGCTCATCATTTGCATGCTTAACATATAAGGTTCTCTCTATTGGATTGTTTGGAAAACAATTGATCATTACAGGAGTGGTATCCATATCATAAAACCCTTATTTTGTATGTTGTGGTCGAGAGAAAACCATTTACCCCCATTGTTCATTATTATCAATAGACATCAATTCTCATGATCTTGCTTTGCTTGCTTTCATAGGAAACTCTTAGTTTTGGTGCTCTAGCAAGATGCTTGAATGAAGGTGTAATGAAGCTCATCCATAAGAAAAATAGTAAGAATAGACTAAAAAATGTGTGGCCTATCATCATGCTCCAAACTAGTTACAAAATTTTTGCCAAGGACTTGGCCAATCATATTGGGGGTCATCTTTATTCATGGATCCACAAAGATCAAAACGATTTCATTAAAGGTAGATCCATCGTGGAAGCTATCATCGGTATTTTGGAGGGTTTAAATTTTCTAAAATGGGTCCTTCCAAAACACTCTACTTCTCAAGATCAATTTTGAGAAAACTTATGATAACGTAGAATGGAACTCCATTTTGCAATCCCTTAAGGACCTTGTTTTTGGTCTTAGATACATTAAGATGGTTGCTATGCTTGTGGGAAATGCTTCTACTCAGATCAATATTAACGACCATTTCTTCTTGACTCTTACTTTAAAATGTTCCATCATACAAAGGTCTCCACTGTGCCTTCCTTTATGGCATTGTTATTGATGGTCTTAGTTGTCTAATTAGAAATCAATTGTAATTGGGTCCTATTCAAGATCTCTCTCCCATACAGTCATGATCAGATGATTCTTAAACTCTTTGCTTGTGATATCACTTTTTTTCTCCATAATGATACTGATAATCTATTTTCTTTCTATGAATACTAGGATATGTTTTGTGTAGCTTTTGATTCTAGAAATATTGAGTCAAAAAAATTCTTCAATATGCGTTCAAGCCCTCCCACTCAGCAAGTTTTGAGAGTTCAAGGCTTACAAGAATCCCCTAATGATCAAGTATTTAGTTTGATGGGGATCATGTTGGGCTTCAGGGTCTTGATGGGGTAGCAATGGGATTGGATTCTTGCCAAGCTTGATAATAAGATCCTTTACGAGAAGGGTATGCAACTTAATGTGGCAAGGACATTAACAATGTTCAATAATTTGCTTATCTCCTCTCTCAACCTTTTGGAGGTTGAGTAACAAGGAGTTATAGAAGTTATAGATGATCTAGATAATTTCTTTTTTGTGGATGGGTGATCCCATAAGGGTGCTTGTGTTGAAGATCAAATGGGAAATTGTCCTAGCCCAATGGATTTGGGTGGTTTGGGAATTTATGATGTGGAAGCCTTAGCCAATAATGTGGTGGAATAATGGGTGATCAAAGCCTAGGGTAACAACAAGGACTCTTGGGCCAAGCTTATCTTCAAGAATAGCAATTTCCATCCTCTCATCGGGATCCCTAGATGGAAAGGGCTCCATCATATCATGCTCTTTTTTTCTCCTATCCCATTTGTCCCCAAGTATTTTGATCTCATTTGCTCCCTATGGAAAAAATGGAACAAGGTGATGTCATTTTTCTCCATGAATAATGCCTAGAAATGAAGTGATGACATATCAAAAAACATGATTCCATTTGGTTCTTGATTACTAGTATCATATGAGTTGAGAAAGAGTACATCTAGAGAGCCAAGATACTTTGAAACAAATTTTCATGTTTGTGGAAACAAATCAAGAACCAGTACATAATAGATCCCATCAAGTTGGAGCACATTTTCCCAAACTACAAAGTTGATGAAGAAGATTCATGTCTATTAAGATGCAAAATTAAGGCTTGAGAAGACTCTAAGATGCACCTCTTTCTCGACAAAAATTCTTGCCACTTGATTGATTTTAAGTGTCACAATGGCAAGAAGATGGAAGATATTTAGATAATAAAAAAAGATACAAATTTTCATCTTTCTTTAAACAAGAAGTAGTGCTTGCATTGGAAGTATTTAAGATGGGATTTTAAGTTCAAGAATTGTGTCATTCACTTATTAAGAGCAACAAAATGGTCCTCATGTGGAAGATTCTTCATGGGGGATTCAAGAATTGTGTCATTCACTTATTAAGAGCAACAAAATGGTCCTCATGTGGAAGATTCTTCATGGGGGATTTAGAAAAATGTCAAAGATAGTAAAATTTGAAGTGCTCATCCATGGCATAAGAGATGATAAGTGGCACTGAAAACTTGGGTCACATGTATTTCTCCAATCTTAAGTGCATCATGATTTGGAAATGTCTGAGCAAGATTCTTATGATGGCTCACCAAGTTAACTGGAACCAGGCCTTGCTCAACAACCTTATGGAATGCCATTAGAAGTAAAGTGGTTTGGAAAATCTGGAAGGAAAGATGTAAGGAAAACTTCAACAAGGCTGCCAGAGAGTGGTCTCTAGAGAATTTTGTTGTTAATTTAGTTGGAGGAATTTTTATTGTAACCCCCCCTTTTCAAAACCTCATTAGGGTGGTTATTCTAGCATAAAAGAAATCTAAAATGCAAGCATGCTCCTCATGAAGCAGAGAAAATGTTACTAAACCCTCTCTCTAACTCTCTCTAAAACCCTTGTATCTTTTTTTGTTTATAATTTAAAGAATTTTTATGAAAAAAAGATTAAATGTGGGCCCATAACCCATAGAGTCAAGTTCAATGTTTTTTTTTACGGAGGTTTGGCAAGAACCTACTCCCCCGGTGTTAACTTTGAAACTAAAGCTATAGAGATGAATGGGAATAGTACCCATTCATACCCCCGTATCCTACAAAGGAGGGGTTAGAGAAAGTTAAAATTGGTTTCAAATGGTTTCAAATGACCTTAGCCATTACATGTTCAGCCCAATGGTTGAACACAAGACCTCTGCCTCAAGAGAGCAATGTCAAACCAACCCATCGGCATGGACAATCAGGTTCAATGTTGTTGGTGCAATTAAGCCCAATCCAACATACTTGATCACTTCACATTAGCTTGATGTATTAGCATTATATTTAGAAAGCTTCATATGTACAACCTCTTGTAACTTTGCTTCTAAAATTACAGTTGTAAAAGGTCATCAAACCCACGAGGAGTTAAGAAGCATATAAACTCGTAATTTTTGGTAGCTGAGTCAAGAGAGAATCAATCCTATACTTTAGGATGCACTTTATTGGTAGAGATTTGAATTTGAATTCAAATCTTGGGCTCAAACAAAAGCTATAAAAGAGGACATCAAAAGCCCGGGTGTATCTCGAGGTTCAGAGATCATTTCCATGAACTTTCATTGAGAAGAGGAGCTCACCTCATAGCTCACTCTTTCCACACTCATTAAGCAATGACTTATTGCCAATGACATTGTACTTTTACATGATTTAATTCATACATGATCATTACTTCTTACTCTCATATCTCTGTCACACTCCATCAAAATAGTGAATTTTTCTGAGCTGTTTCTCACTATATAGTGCATCATTTTGTGTGATTCAAAGCATAACATCTTCAGCATACTATCTGCTTTAATCCTACAAAGTTTCATTACTAGTGCTTCTTGTGATCGTCAGATATCAATCAATCTTTGTTCACTAGTCTGTGACTATCAAGGCCCGTAAAAGTCGGGATGGAGGCTTAACTTGCTAAACATATTTGTCTACATATAGTTTATCATTTTAGATGATTTCACTTAAGATTGGTAGCTTTTTAAGCTAATTGAAGTTCCCCAAAAGAAATTTTATTAGTTGCTGCTGTACTCAGAGAATTGTACAAAACTCTGAGTAGGTGTCTCAACCAAAATAGCAAGTTCTAGACCTTTGATCATATGCCTACCTATCTTTCTTGATCCTATCATTTGTGCATCATCTTCCAAGCAACATATGTGATCATTTATGCTTATTAGCTAGCTAAAGAGGCCCACAACACTCTCCAACCATTACTTATAGCAGGTGTGAAGTAGGTTTTAGCTACACCAACTCATCTCTTTTGATAATCCACTATCTCGTTCAATAGTGGTATCCGAGCAAGTTCAATCAAGATGGGAGATGGATTTCCATCCTTCATTGACAAATAAGATAGGAACAACTACTCATCATGGTCCCTAAGGATGCAAGCATACCTTCAAGGGAGAAGCTTATATGGATATATCTTAGGAGGTGAAGACATGCCAATCTTCAGGAGCAAGAACCAACCAACAATGGAAGAGCAAGAGAGGCTAACCACATGGTGTGCAAAGGATACTCTTGCAAGGTCATATCTACTAAAATCAATCTCTGATTTCTTGTTACCACATGTTAGAAATTGTAAAACCTCCTAAGAAACTTGGGAAGTGCTTTCATCTTACTTCTCCTCCAACACAAGAGCTAGGAAGAATCAATTGTGGATGGAATTCACAACTCTCAAGAAACAACCAAAGCAAGGAGTGGTTGATTATGTAACAAAAATGAAGGATGTAGTAGAGCAGCTTGCAAGCATTGGAGAAGAGATAGAGGAAGAGCACATTGTGAGGCAGATCATCAATGGGATAAAAGCTGATGACAAGTGGGAGTCCTTCACCATAGCTATGGATCTCTACATGGATATGCAAATACCTGATCTCCACACCTTGATGGGACAACTCTTCACCCATGAGGCAAAGCTCAACAGAAATGGTGATAACTCAAGAGGTAACCAATCTTCTGACCTTTATACAAATAAGAATAAAGCTAAGGATAAAGGTAAAAGTAAGAAACAGGATGAAGAGGCTAGTACCTCTCAAGCTAATTATGTAGGAAGAGGAAGAGGTGCTAGAGGTAGGGGCAGAGGAGGAAAACTAGGTAGGGGGAGACCCTACAAAAATTCACCATGCAACATATGTGGTCTGAACAACCACACTACAAAAGAATTCTACAAAAATACAAGGAACCAAAGGGGAAAATGATTCCATAGAGGAGGCTATGGACAAACTAGAGGCAATGTACAACAATGGTGGAGGCAACTACAACCATAATTACAATCAAGGCTACAAAAATAACAAATATCAAGTGAACATGACATCCAAGCAAGGTAAAGATGATGAGCATCTTTTCTACATTGACTCAAGTTGTTCCAATCATGTGGCACAAAATGTAGCACTATTGTCTGATCTTGAAGAACCCAAGGGGAAGCATGAAGTACAAACACGTGATGACACTAAGCATTCTGTAAAGCAAATTGGAAATGTCAAAACATCTGATGGTAGTATGAACCTTTTAAGCAAAGTTTTGTATGTGCCTACTATAACCAAAAACCTAATTAGTGTTCAGTAGATTGTAGAGAAAGATCTACAGGTTAGATTCACCAAGCATGGAGCATATGTGGAAGACCTCCCAACAAGGATTCAAAAGGATTGCCAAAGGTGAGAAGTCAGGTAGATTGTTTACTTTTGAAATTGAAGACACAAGGAACATAGCACTATTCATTTATAGAGACCAAACCTTATCTGAGTTGAAAATATGTCACAAAAGGCTGGGACACATAGGAGAGAGAACTCTAAAGCAAATCTGCAGGGATCAAAGTGTGCTTGGCATTCCCAATTTGACCAAGAAGCACATGATTTACAAATATGGAGCTTGCCAATTTACCAAAGCTCATAGGCAACCATTTAACAGGAAAGGATACATCCATGAAGATTATTTGGATCTTGTACACACTGATGTGTGGGGTCCTAGCAAAGACCCATCCATCTCAGGTTCAAGGTACTATGTCTCTTTTATTGATTATTATAGTACGTGGACAATTCTCTATTTCATGAAGCATAAGGATGAGGTATTCACATGTTTTAAGAAGTATTTGGCACTAGTTGAAAATCAAACAGGAAGGAGCTTGAAGAGAATTAGGTCTGATGGAGGTGCTGAGTATTTTTCACATAAGTTTGATCTATTTCTATAGGATAGAGGCATAAAGAGGGAAGTAACAATCGAGTATACTCTTGAATTGAATGGATTGGTAGAGAGAAGGAACATGTTAATTGTTGAAGTAGCTAGGTCTATGTCAAATGGGAAAAAATCACCTAATTATTTATGGGCAGAGGTTGTATCTACAGCTACCTATTTGTTCAACAGGCTTCCATCCAAATCATTAGATGGTATGACACCATATGAAGGATGGAATGGCAGGAGAACCTCATTGGATCATTGAAAAATATTTGGGTGCATTGAATATGCACACATCCCATCACAAATCAGAGGGAGGCTTGACCCTAAGGCTGAGAAATGTGTATTTATTGGATATGGTCAGAATCAAAAGGGACGTAGACTTTATAATCCCACTAACAAGGCATTCATAATAGTAGGGATGTAGTATTTGATGAGAATAATTCTTGGTTTGAAGATGATTGTAGGAACGTCAGGTTACCATATGATTTGGAAAATGATTTTCCAACTCTAACTCAAGAAGATCAACACCAAGCAAAGGACATCAACTCAAAAGATGAGGAGCATACTGATCTCAAAGCTTAGAAGTCAAGAGGCAAGTTCAAATAGAAGCAATTAGAGGATCTACCTGAGTCTTCCAATCAAGCTTTAAAGATATCACAAAGAGAAAGTAAGAAGCCCATAAGGTATGGATATGATACATCCTTAGTCACAAAGCACTCTGTGTACATCACTAAAGATTCCATGACAGAGGAGCCTTCTTCATTTGAAGAGGCTAAGAAGAAGAAAGAGTGGAGAAAATCCATGCAGGAAGAAGTGGAAGCATTGCAGGAAAATCACACTTGGGATATAGTTCTTTCTGTGATGTAAGGTTCCTTTTTTCAATTATGGATATACAAAATTAAAAATAACTCTGATGGATCCATAAATAGGTATAAGGCAAAATTAGTGGCAAAAGGATCTACCCAAACACATGGAGTAGATGATGAAGAAACATTTTTGCCTATGGCAAAGATGCCAACAATCAGGGTATTGGTAAGTCTTGCTGCATCAAAAAATTGGAATTTATATCAGTTTTCTTTTTTGAATGGTTGGATATCAGAGGAAGTGTATATGGCACAACCACCAGGTTTTGAAGATGAAGAAAAAGCAGGGTATGTATGCAAACTCAGAAAAGCACTCTATGGTCTCAAGCAAGCTCCTAGAGCTTGGAACCATAGGCTTGTTACCTATTTGCAGGATCAAGGCTTTTTGGCAAGCAAGGCAAAATCTTCTTTATTTATTAAGAAGAATAAAATAGAGGTCATCTACTTATGTGTCTATGTAGATGATATCATTATTATATGTAATGACTCTGATGGTATCAAGCAGGTAAAAGCTCAATTGATGAAGGAATTCAAAATCAGTGATCTAGGGTTATTGACCTACTTCCTTGGCTTAGAACATGTGTATACAGATTCAGGTATATTCATCACACAAAGCAAGTACATACATGATACATTGGTAAAGTTTAAGATGGAGAACACTAGTTGTAGGGATTCCTATGGAGATCAATCATAAGCTAAGTTCACATGAAGGTGAACTAGTTGAAGATGTTACAAGTTATCAACAACTTGTGGGTAGTCTTAATTATGCAACTTTGACAAGAGTAGATATTGCATTTGCAGTAAGTACATTGAGTCAATTCATGCATGTACCATGGAAGCCACACATGGAAGCTGCAAAGAGGGTGCTTAAGTATCTTAAGGAACAATGAATGAGGGATTGTTCTATCCCTTTACTTCTGACATAGATATAGACTTATATTCTGATGCAGATTGGGTTGGCTCCAAGGATGATAGGAGAAGCACTTCAGGGTAACTATCTTTTGAAGGTCTAAAACACATATCTTGTGTTGGAGCAAGTCTATGACAAGCCTAAGTATTGGCTTGAGTCCCACAAAGTCATAGAAAAAGCCTTAAAATGAAGACTATGTAAAGTTCACTTGTGAACTACCTCTTGTAATTTTTTGAAGAGTCTACTTAATGTAAAAGTAAGAGAATCTTAAGTGGTTGAGTCCACTTGATCAAGAATGGAAAGAGGAGCCACAAATTCGTGATTTGTGGTAGGTAGAGAATCAAATCAATCATTGATTGATTGGAGAGTGATTGAGGGAAGTTAGCCTCCCAAACTCAACTATAAATAGATGGCAGTTTTAGTCGTGGTTAGAGAGACCTATGTGAAGACCTCCAAGAGCTGAGCTTTATGCCATATCAAGGTGTGATTACAAGGCACACATATGTATCAGTAAGTCATTGTATTGTACAAGCAATATACTTTCATCTTCATGATTATTTGAGTTCATCTTTCCATGTTCTTGTGAAGTGTACTACTCACTGCCATTACTCTCAGTTTTTCTCAGTCAGCTTGCAGAGATGTTTTCTCTGAGCTTGGTGCATCATTTTCCGTGATTTAACTTGGTAAAGTTAGCTCTATAAGTCTACTATATTCTCACAAATTTTCATGTCATTTGGATGTTGCAATCTTCAGTTATGTTCAGTTGAAGTCAACAGCGTCTGTGCATTTTTACTTCTCTGTCAGGTACCCGACTTTTTCACGCATCTTGTCAGAGGTGTTTCTCAGTGGTTACTTATCCAAATTCAGTGATTTAAAGCTTTTTGGATTCAGATTACTGTCTAGTATAACCATACAAATTTTCATAATCATTGGATTCCTACATTGTGAGTTATGTTGATTTTTTTGCTCACTGGTCTCAAACTTTAGCAGCCCGTGAAAATCGGGATGATGTCATCACTTGTTAAAACTCATTCTCAGTGTGTGGTTTATTATTTTTAATGAGATTACTCTTGAAAGTTAGCTCTGTAAGTTAACTAGACTTCCCCAAGAGGAATTAAGCTAATTGCTGCTGTGCTCAGAGAATTATATAAAACACTGAACAGGTGTATGAACCAAGAATAGCAAGTTTTCACCTTTGAGCTAACTCCAACTTATCTGTTTTGATCTATCTTTTTGAGAGTGATCTTCCAAGGTACATAGGGTGTCTAATACATCCATTGGCAAGCTAAAAGGGCCCACCATATACTCCTGGAGTTCATTTGGCTAGTGTAGATCAAGGATTTTGCAACACCTCTTCATCTTCAAGCACATACCTATCCATCTCTTCACAGTGGTATCAGAGCAAGGTTGGACAACATGGCAGATGGATTTCCTTCATCAATTGACAAATCGGACAGAGGTAACTACTCAGCTTGGTCATTAAGAATGGAAGCTTATCTCCAAGGTAGAAGCTTATATGGTTATGTGGCTGGAGATGAAGTTATGCCAAGTTTCAGGAACAAAAGTCAACCAACACAAGAAGAGCAAGAAAGATTGAGCACATGGTGCTCCAAGGATGCACTTGCAAGGTCTTATCTCCTCAACTCTATCTCAGATTTTTAGTTGCCTCACATTAGGAGTTGTAAGACATCTCAGGAATTGTGGGATGCACTTGAAGCTTTCTTTTCTTCAAGTACCAAAGCTAGGAAGCATCAACTATGGCTGGATTTCACAACTCTCAAGAAGGCTCCCAAAAAAAATGTGACTGATTTTGTCACAAAGCTCAAGGACATAGTGGATCAGTTGGGAAGCATTGGAGAGGTAACAGATGAAGAGCAAATTGTAAGGCAGGTCATCAATGGCTTGAAGGCAGATGACAAGTGGGAAGCATTCACCATAGCTATGGATTTGTACATGGACATACATGTACCTGATTTCAATACACTGATTGGAAAACTACTTACTCAAGAGGCAAAGCTTATCAAAAATGGAGAAAGCTCTAAAGGTAATCAATCTTCAGCTTTATACATTGATAAAAGCAAGTCCAAAGATAACAAAGGAAAGGCAAAGAAAGTGGATGATGAAGCAGGTACATATCAAGCTAACTATGCAGGTAGAGGAAGACATGGCAGAGGTAGAGGAAGAGGAGGTAGACAAGGCAGGGGGAGATCCCAAGACTCCAACTCATGTTCTATTTGTGGATTAACTAATCATACAACTGAAAATTGCTTTAGGAATTCCAGGAATCAAAGAGGAAGAGGATACAATAGAGGAAGTTATGGCTACTCAAGAGGAAGGTTCAACAACTATCATGACAACTACAACAACTACAATCATTCAAACTATCAAGGAGGCTACAAAGGAAGGAGAGACTACAATAACTACACAGAAGACTCAAACAAAGAGGATTCATTATTGATCATGAACATGGCTATGCCACAAGGTAAATCTGATGAGCATGTTTTCTACATAGATTCAGGTTGTTCAAATCATGTGGCAGGAAATGTGGCACTCCTATCAGATTTAGAAGATCCAAGGAATAAGCATGAGGTACAAACAGGAGATGATACAAAACATCCTGTGGAGAAAATAGGCAATGTCAAAGCACCTGATGGAAACATCAACCTACTCAGTAAGGTACTCTATGTCCCTACCATTACAAAGAATTTGATAAGTGTTGGGCAGATAGTAGAGAAAGGGTTGCAAGTCAAGTTCACAAAGGCAGGAGCATTTGTTGAAGATCCAAGTCAAGGATTCAGAAAAATTGCAAAAGGTGAAAAGACAGGTAGATTGTTCACATTTGAATTACAGGACACTAGAAACATTGCTCTCTTTAATTATGGTAGTCAGACACTCACAGAATTGGAAGTATGGCACAAAAGGTTAGCACATATTGGTGAAAGGTCATTAAAGCAAATCTGCAGGGACCAAAGTGTACTTGGACTTCCTAATTTGTCAAAACAACATATGATTTATAAGTGTAGTGCATGTCAATTTGGAAAGTCTCACATGTTACCATTCATGAAGAAAGGTTATATGCATGGAGATCTCTTGGAGTTGGTTCATACAGATGTATGGGGACCTAGCAAGGAAGCTTCAATATCTGGATCAAGGTATTATGTTTCCTTTATTGATGATTGCAGCAGATGGACTATCCTATTCTTTATGAAACACAAAGATGAAGTTTTTTCATGTTTCAAAAGATATTTGGCTCTTGTGGAGAATCAAACAGGTAAGTCACTAAAAAGGCTAAGGTCAGATGGAGGGGGAGAATACTTCTCCCATGAGTTTGATTCTTTTCTTCAAGAAAGAGGAATCAAAAGAGAGGTAACTACAAGGTACACTCCTGAGCAAAATGGAGTGGCAGAAAGGAGGAATAGGACAATTGTTGAAGCTGCAAGGTCTATGTTAAATGAAAAGCATTTACCTAATTACTTATGGGCTGAGGCTGTATCTACAGCCACTTACTTGATTAACAGGTTGCCTTCAAAATCCCTAGATGGGATGACTCCATATGAGGCTTGGAATGGAAGAAGACCAAGCTTAGATCATTGTAAAATTTTTGGATTTATTGCTTTTGCTCATGTTCCTTCACAGGTTAGAGGCAAGATGGATCCAAAGGCAGAAAGGTGTGTATTTATTGGATATGACAACAATCAAAAGGGCTACAGGTTATTCAACCCTACCAACAAAGGATTCTTGGTAAGCAGAGATGTAGTTTTTGATGAGAACAAATCATGGTATGAAGATTCATGCCGGAAGATCAATTTACCATATGATCTTGAAGAAGATTTTCCAAAGCTTGGTAGAGAACAATCAAAGATTGAAGAACAAGACACCTCAGAGGATGATGAAAAATCTCACATGGAAAAGATCAAAGCATGGAAGTCTAAAGGCAAAGAAAAATTGCAGGAACTTGGACATGAGGCAGAATCATCACATCATGGCCTAAGAAGATCTATGAGGGAAAAGAAAAAACCAGAAAGGTATGGGTTTGACACCTCATTAGTAACTAAACATTCTATCTACATAGCACAGGACATAAACCAAGAGGAGCCATCATCATTTAAAGAGGCCAAAGCAAAAACAGAATGGAAGCATGCAATGAAGGAAGAGATCGAAGCACTTGAGGAAAACAACACTTGGGATTTGGTGCCCAAGACTTCATCCATGAAGGTAATAGGCTCAAGATGGGTCTATAAACTCAAGAAGGATTCTGATGGCTCCATGTAGCAAAAGGCTTTGCACAAACTCAGGGAATTGATTATGAGGAGACCTTCTCTCCTGTGGCAAAGATGCCTACTATTAGGGTTTTTCTTAGTATTGCCTCTTCCAAGAATTGGAAGATACTTCAACTAGATGTAAAGAATGCATTCTTGAATGGTTGGATAACAGAAGAGGTATATATGGCACAACCACCTGGTTTTGAGAATCAAGTTTATCCTGATTATGTGTGTAAACTTAACAAAGCATTGTATGGTCTCAAGCAAGCTCCAAGAGCTTGGAATTTCAGGCTTGTTTCATTCTTACAGGACAAAGGCTTTCAACCAAGCAAGGGAGATCCTTCACTCTTTATTAAAAAGAGTAATTCTGAGGTCATCTACCTATGTGTATATGTAGATGATATTATATTGACAGGAAATGATGCAGATGGTATGAAGAAGATTAAAGATCAGATGAGAGAAGAGTTCAAGATAAGTGATTTGGGTTCACTTACCTACTTCCTAGGTTTGGAAGTTGTCTACAAAGATCATGGTTTGTTTCTCACTCAAAGAAAGTACATTAAGGACATGTTGGCAAAATTCAAGATGCAAGATTGTAAGATTGCAGGTACTCCAATGGAGGTCAATCACAAATTGAGCTCACATGAAGGTGAACTCATAGAGGACATCACATCATATCAAAGTCTAGTGGGTAGTCTCAATTATGCCACATTGACAATAGTAGATATATATTACAGTGTGAGTGTGCTAAGTCAATTTATGCACACACCAAGGAAACCACATATGGATGCTGCCAAAAGGATTCTCAAGTATCTCAAAGGAACCATAAATGAAGGACTTTATTATCCTTATGTATCTGATTTAGGTTTGAAGCTATTTTCTGATGCAGATTGGGCTGGCTCCAAGGAAGATAGAAGGAGCACTTCAGGTTATCTTACCTTTGCTGGTTCAAAGCTTATTTCATGGTCATCCAAGAAGCAACCCACTGTTGCTCTCTCTTCTACTGAAGCTGAATATAGAGGTCTTGCCATAGCTACACAAGAAGCTATGTGGATGAAGACATTATTCAAAGATCTTGGATTGGAGTTTGGAACTCCAACTATTTTTGGTGACAATATGAGTTCTATTCATTTGGCTGCTAATCCTATTTTTCATGCAAGGACTAAACATATTGAAGTTCATTATCACTATGTACGAGAGAAGGTTCTAAGCAAAGAGATTCAAATATCATATGTGTCCACTCATCAACAATGTGCAGATATTCTAACCAAAGCATAGGATGGTACAAAGCTTTGCAAATTCAAGGCTATGATAGGTTGGCAGGTAATCTTGGAAGATTGAAGACCTCAAGCATACTTGGCTTGAGGGGGAGCTGTTGGAGCAAGTCTATGACAAGCCTAAGTATTGGCTTGAGTCCCACAAAGTCATAGAAAAAGCCTTAAAATGAAGACTATGTAAAGTTCACTTGTGAACTACCTCTTGTAATTTTTTGAAGAGTTTACTTAATGTAAAAGTAAGAGAATCTTAAGTGGTTGAGTCCACTTGATCAAGAATGGAAAGAGGAGCCACGAATTCGTGATTTGTGGTAGGTAGAGAATCAAATCAATCATTGATTGATTGGAGAGTGATTGAGGGAAGTTAGCCTCCCAAACTCAACTATAAATAGATGGCAGTTTTAGTCGTGGTTAGAGAGACCTATGTGAAGACCTCCAAGAGCTGAGCTTTATGCCATATCAAGGTGTGATTACAAGGCACACATATGTATCAGTAAGTCATTGTATTGTACAAGCAATATACTTTCATTTTCATGATTATTTGAGTTCATCTTTCCATGTTCTTGTGAAGTGTACTACTCACTGCCATTACTCTCAGTTTTTCTCAGTCAGCTTGCAGAGATGTTTTCTCTGATCTTGGTGCATCATTTTCAGTGATTTAACTTGGTAAAGTTAGCTCTATAAGTTTAATATATGCTCACAAATTTTCATGTCATTTGGATGTTGCAATCTTCAGTTATGTTCAATTGAAGTCAACAGTGTCTGTGCATTTTTACTTCTCTGTCAGGTACCCGACTTTTTCACGCATCTTGTCAGAGGTGTTTCTCAGTGGTTACTTATCCAAATTCAGTGATTTAAAGCTTGTTGGATTCAGATTACTGTCTAGTATAACTATACAAATTTTCCTAATCATTGGATTCCTCAATTTTGAGTTATGGTGATTTTTCTGCTCACTGGTCTCAAACTGTAGCAGCCCGTGAAAATCGGGATGATGTCATCACTTGTTAAAACTCATTCTCAGTGTGTGGTTTATTATTTTTAATGAGATTACTCTTGAAAGTTAGCTCTTTAAGTTACCTAGACTTCCCAAAGAGGAATTAAGCTAATTGCTGCTGTGCTCAGAGAATTATATAAAACACTGGACAGGTGTATGAACCAAGAATAGCAAGTTTTCACCTTTGAGCTAACTCCAACTTATCTGTTTTGATCTATCTTTTTGAGAGTGATCTTCCAACGTACATAGGGTGTCTAATACATCCATTGGCAAGCTAAAAGGGCCCACCATATACTCCTGGAGTTCATTTGGCTAGTGTAGATCAAGGATTTTGCAACACCTCTTCATCCTCAAGCACATACCTATCCATCTCTTCACATCTTGGTCATCCAAGAAGCAACCAACTGTGGCCTTATCTTCCATAGAAGCAGAATATAGAGCTTTGGCAAATGCAACTCAGGAAGCTATGTGGCTTAAGCAATTGTATGCAGATTTGGAGATACATTCCTACACTCCAATTATATTTGGAGATAACACTAGTTCACTTCATTTGACTGCATATCCTGTGTACCATGCCAAGAAAAAGCACATTGAAGTGCACTACCATTATGTTAGAGAGAAATTGCTTAGCAAGCATATTCAATTATCCTATATATCAACTCAATTGCAATGTGCTGATTTACTTACCAAAGCATTGGATGGAACAAAGATGAACAAGTTCAAATTGATGATTGGGCTGCAAGAGATCAAGGAGCAATAAAAATCAAGATTTCTATGCTTGAGGGGAAGGTGCAATTAAGCCCAAGCCTACATACTTGATCACTTCACATTAGCTTGATGTATTAGCATTATATTTTGAAAGCTTCATATGTACAACCTCTTGTAACTTTGCTTCTAAAATTACAGTTGTAAAAGGTCATCAAACCCACAAGGAGTTAGGAAGCATAAAAACTCATAATTTTTGGTAGTTGAGTCAAGAGAGAATCAATCATATACTTTAGGATGCACTTTATTGGTAGAGATTTGAATTTGAATTCAAATATTGGGCTCAAACAAAAGCTATAAAAGAGGACATGAAAAGCTCGCGTGTATTTCGAGGTTCAGAGATCATTTCCATGAACTTTCATTGAGAAGAGGAGCTCACCTCATAGCTCACTCTTTCCACACTCATTGAGCAATGACTTATTGCCAATGACATTGTACTTTTACATGATTTGATTCATACATGATCATTACTTCTTACTCTCATATCTCTGTCACACTCCATCAGAACAGTGAATTTGTCTGAGTTGGTTCTCACTGTATAAGGCATCATTTTGTGTGATTTAAAGCATGACATATTCAGCATACTATATACTTTAATCCTACAAAGTTTCATTACTAATGCTTCTCGTGATGATCAGATATCAATCAATCTTTGTTCACTAGTATGTGACTGTTAAGGCCCGTGAAAGTCGGGATGGAGGCTTAACTTGCTAAACATATTTCTCTGCATATAGTTTATCATTTTAGATGATTTCACTTAAGATTGGTAGCTTGTTAAGCTAATTGAGGTTCCCGAAAAGGAATTTTATTAATTGCTTCTGTACTAAGAGAATTGTGCAAAACTCTGAGTAGGCGTCTCAACCAAAATAGCAAGTTCTAGACCTTTGATCAGATGCCTACCTATCTTTTTTTATCATATCATTTGTGCATCATCTTCCAAGCAACATATGTGATCATTTATGCTTATTAGCTATCTAAAGAGTCCCACAACACTCTCTAGCCATGACTTATAGCAGGTGTGAAGCAGGTTTTAGCTACACCAACTCATCTCTTGTGATTATCCACCATCTCCTTCAACAAATGTCGCTATCAATTGTTTCCACAATCGCTAACTCCATCTCCAATAGTAACTCCACCTTTCTGGCTTCACGTGATGACATAGTGTAATATTGTATAAACACAATATGTGTTCTCATCACCACATGAGAGAATTATCCATTTCTCTCTTGCTCCTTTTTGGTTCGTAAAAATGTATGTATCTATGCATGGAGTGCATTATGAGAAAAGAGAAACAAACTTCAAAGTTTTTATAGCTTTGTAATAATTTATAGCTACCTAGATCTCAGCTAGAACGTTTTGTGAATACGTTTTTAAAACGTTAAATTGTAAGAAATTAAACAGTACCTAGGTGATAAAACATATGGTAAGATCATCCAAAATAATTCACCTTGTTTTTGAACTGCCAAAAACTTGCAAAATGAAATCATGCATGGATAATATAGTCATAAAGACCAATGAATTCTATTCAACAATCACTCAAAGTTTCAACAAAATCAAACCAAAATCTATGCAAAATTTATGACCAAAGCAAGGGTGAATCACTTTCTTTAGGTTAATACACACTCTTAATTTCCATTCTTCTTTGGTACTACCACTAATAGTGGCAATAAACATCATTGTATGTGTAAGGGCGTTGCTTCGAAGGTTTTGCATCAAGTTTCATTGGGATTCTATGGCATATACATGGGATCGTCTATGGGTCGGTAATTTTGATGTCTGATTCACCATAATTTGAGTTTTATTTTCTTCTCATTTTGCCTCCTTGCACATCCATAACTGGGCATCTTTGTGCATCCATGATTGGTCACTTAATCTTGCACTGTGAATGGATAGATCATCTTCCTCCCTATGTATGGGATTCCATTGTAGTGGGAGTACATCCCTGTATGAAAATGTATGAAAATTTATCTTTGTAGTGATCCCTTGATGTTGTAGGTATAATCCATCTCTTCCCTAGTCTTGTACTACCTTGAGTTGCCTCATAAAGTGTCGTCCTAAAATCATCTCCTAATTGTTGGCTTTTCCAAAACTGGCATATAGCTAGAGTATGTTCGAATTCTACTCCACAGGTAGTCAGCTTAATCTTCTCCAATATTCATAGGGGGTCTTTCCACGTGGCCATCTGCTAGTTGAAACTTCATACGTGTTGGTCATAGGACTGGTTTTCCCCATTTTTCCCAAATCTCTTTGGTGGCTATGCCTACACCTGCCCCGGTGTCTAAGATGGCTTTAGTCATATATCCATTAAACGTGATAGGTAAGCAAGAATTTCCTTCATCTCCTTCACTAAAGTCTCCAACTTTTTCGATAGGGATTTGAATGGTATATGGAACATTTGTTTCTCTCCTTTCCTTCGTAGATTCTTCAGATTCTATTCTCAAATGTCCCACTAGTTGCTTCCATAATTGTGGTTTGGCTCGTAGTAATTCTTCTACTGTCAAGAAGCATTGTACCTTAGTCTTCTTGAGCTTTGCTAGGTTGTGTGATGTCTGATCTAAAGACCCATCTTCTTTGCCTCGAATCATAGGAGCATGAAATACTTACCGATCCTTTCTTGTATTCTCCCATATAATTAGGTAGCGTGGAAAAGTTGTACACTTCTTCTCTATTTCGGTCTAACATGGAAAATTCTTCACATACTTCTTCTAAATTTGGTATCGATTGGGTCTCCCCAATGTTCAATTCTTCAAAGGGCAGTGTTGAACCCTCATTCTTTTTCCATCATTCTTCCTGGATCTTGGCCCACAAGTCTTGGAATTACACAAGTTTGTTTGGCTTGGTCACCCTGTTGTTCTTCCTCACTATGTTCCTCTTTAGGCATTCTCATATGTTTTCAATCGTTATTTTCTACACACCCATTGAGTTGGCTTTTCAGATATTCTTGTCTGTGGAAGGACTGTGATAGTCTTTTCTAGTGTGGCCTAAGCTATCTCTATGAGCTTCCTCCATATTGCCAATCTCTCCTTTTCTAGCTCTCCTTGTGCATAGAGTTTTCCATGTTGTTCTATGTTTGTTCTAGTCGTGATTCTGGATTGGTAAGCTTTCAACCACATATCCAGGTCTTCTAGCACTAGATCTGCTAGAATTGATCCTGGTTTGTCTGGCTTCTAGGTTTAAGACTTAGGTGGCATGTTATGTTGCACTTCTTGTTCTCGAGGTTTCTTACTTTCTTTTACATATTTCTTGTCCTCTTTATTTTTCTTTTTTAGCCATTTATTCCTAATTTTTCTCTTCTCGTCTTCCAACTTTGTGTTTTCTTCGTTTGGTTACTTTCTCATGGGTCTTCTGAATCTTCTACTATTTGTATCTTTGGCTCTAGGCTCTTATCTAGTTCATGTTCAAAATATAATTCTTTTATTGCTTGTCCTTTGGCTTGGGCTCGAGTGATGGCTTTTAACGGTACTGTGTATTCTTTATCGCTTCCCGATAATTCAAACACTTCTATTACATTGATTTGAGTGGTGTTACGAGTTTTATTGGGATTTTTCGGGTAGTCTCTAAATAGATGTTCCTTTCCATGTTCTAGGTGGTGGTAGGTTGTATGGTAGTGTGCATTCCCTTATGAAATGATATCCTCTACATCTGTAGCATGGTCCCCTTAGTACAGGTGGTCTAGTGGGTGGTCTCATTAGGGTTGGTGCTTTAGGTGCAATGTACATCAGGTTCGCATATTCAGGTCCATAGCAATTGTCATATCCTTCGTAACCAAAATATTGTTGTTTATAGGTTTGGTCATACTCTACTAGATTGGCATCATAAGGATAGTACTATCCTTTGGTCCACCCATATCCCTGATTTGTCGTTTCCGCACTAGCTATAGGTGTAGCTGGTACTATGTCTCTTTCCATGTTTTCCTCTGGTTGAGTGTATTTGATTAGCACTACATTCTATGGATAGGGTGGTTGTTGTCCTAACACTTGTTGTGGTTGTCCATATCCTCCTTGCTCATAAGGTCTGGGTGCTCCTTGTGGCCCTGAATAAGGGTTGTATCAAGGAATCTCTCTACCTTGCTCTCTAGGAGGGTATCCATAAGGTCTATACTAGGGTTGAGTCACTGGCCTTTGTTGTCTGTTAAATGGACAATTTTTGGTAGTATGGTTGGTGTATTTCTACTCAATGTGACAGTATAGGGTGGATCCTTGAGGTGTCTACCTATTGTATGGGTAAGGTTGTTGCATGCCTAAACCCCCTCTCGTTCAAGTATGGGATGGATGATCTCCACCACACAAGTTGCATCTCCTCAGCATTGGCATTCTCATTGGTGGGTTCTGGTAATTTCTCTATGCATGCACTCCTAATTTCTTAGCTACTAATTTTTCTAATTCCTCCATATTACTAGAACTAGTCCTCAAGGTACTCATAGTGTCTTCTGATTTAGTAGAGCTTTGAGTATTTTTTAGGCCATCTGGTAGGTTGTCTTCTAGGTGAATGCATTCTTGGAGGCACTCACTCAATGTCCGTAGCCGTTTCACATAGACTAAGGTTCTCAGTGTTCCATTAGTCAATCCATCTAAGAACAGTGATATCATCTTCTGTTGTGAGGGTCTTTCTATTTCTAGGCATCTGTCAACATATTGGTTAAATCTTCGGGCAGCTGTTTTTACAATTTCAATTGGGTTTTGTTTGAAACTATAAATTAAAGATGATGAGTTGTGTTTAATCCCTCGCTTAGTAAATTCCCTAATAAACTCTTGGAAAAAGTGTTCAATATTTCCAAAGTGATTAGGATCCAATGGTCGGAACCAAGTCAAGGTTGTTCCCATGAGGGTTAGTCCAAAGGACTCATATTGCACAAAGAAGTCATCCACTTGTTTTGCTCGCAACACTTATTTGAATTCCGCTATATGGTCATAATTCTCTCCCATGCCATCATAATGATTCCTCATGCATTTAGCAACTTGGATTGGCATCAATCTTCTTACTGTATATGTGGATGATATAATCATTACATGTAATGATGTAGATGGAATTAGGAAAATCAAAGCTCAAATGAAGGAAGAGTTCAATATGAGTGATCTTAGTTTACTCACATACTTCCTAGGTTTGGAGGTGGTATATAGAAAGAAGGGTATGTTTCTAACTCAGAGAAAGTACATTGGAGATATGCTCACCAAGTTTGAGATGGAAAATACAAAGGTTGCAGGTACTCCCATGGAGGTAAATCTAAAGCTAAGTGCTCATGAAGGTGAGTTAATTGAAGATGTTAGTAGCTATCAAAGCTTAGTTCGAAGCTTGAATTATGCTACTCTAACTAGAGTAGATATCTCCTATGGAGTTAGTGTGCTAAGTGAGTTCATGCACACTCCAAGGAAGCCTCCCATGGAAGTAGCCAAGAGAATTATAAAGTACTTGAAGGGCACAATCAATGAAGGGTCATACTACCCTTATGCATTTGATATAGATGTTAAACTTTTTTTTGATGCAAATTGGGTAGGCTCTAAAGATGATAGGAAAAGCACATTAGGTTATCTTACTTCTATAGGTACAAAGTTAATTTCATGATCTTCCAAGAAGCAACCTATAGTTGCTCTTTCATCAACAAAAGCTGAGTATAGAGGGCTTGAAAATGCTACCCAAGAAGCTATGTGGATTAGGACCCTATATTCAGATTTAGGGCTAGATACTTCTACTCCAAATATATTTGCAGACAACATAAGTTAATTACATCTTGTTGCTGACCCTATCTATCATGCCAAGACTAAACATAAAGAAGTTCACAACCATTATGTGAGGGAAAAGAACATGAGTAAGGAGATACAACTCTTATATGTATCCACACACCAACAATATCAGATATGATGACAAAGGCATTCGATGGAAGCAAATTAAGTAGGTTCAAATCAATTATTGATTTGTAGGAAATTGTGAAGGATTGAAGACTCAATCATCTTAGGCTTGAGAGGGCGCTAATGGTGCAAATAGCAAGCCTAAGTTCTTTGCTAAAGCCTTAGGAATACACATCCATCTATCCCTTCATAAGAAAGAACTACATGTGAACCTATGCTAGTCATTTTGGGCATAATTACTTTGGATAAATGGAAATGTCAAAAGAAGATGGAATCTCATGGATTTAGGAGATTCATGCCACGAATTATTTGGTGAAGGAATTAAATCAATTATCTTCCTAAGGTATAGGATCACTTTTAGGTGAGGTAAAATTCAAATTCAAACTCAAACCTTGAGTATAAAAGGGCATGGTTTTACTCGTGGGATAATAGATCTATTTTGAGAGAAATTGAGCTACTTTAGTGAGCATAAACTGATTTCATCTCATGTATGAGTAGTCCACTACAATTCCCTTATATCATATGTTCATTAGCGTATACATCTTGATACCTTTCTTCAGTACCTCTTTGTCTAATGTTCTCTACTGCATCTTCTTAATTACAATGGTTTTATGGAATCACTTTCTCTGCATGTACTCACTCATTTGCTATAATTTAACTTGGGTTAGTTGGATTGAAGTGTCTACTACTTGAAAACAATTTTTATCGAGTTTGTATCAGAGGATCTCGAGATATGAAGCATAGAACATGATTGTGTCTGCAAACCTTCTAGATCCTAAAAAGTTGAGATGACCCCCTTCACTTGTTAGAATCATTTCTCAGTGTATGGTATAGCTAAAATGATGAAACAACTTGCTTTAGTTATATTGAAACTTCAATTAGATGTGGGCAAAAGCTCTCTAGTCAATTCATACCAAGTCGTGAGCTCCAAACATAATACTGAGCACTTGTATTCTCAAAATAGAAGGTTTCCTCACATTCCTTGCATATGCAAGTTACCTATTTTGCTGCAATCATTTGGGAATGATGCTTCAAAGGAATTAATGGTTCCAAATGCATTATTTTGAAGATGAAGGAATTTTTCAAGTTTTGTGGAACAATAGCTCATCTATGGAATCTATCTATCCATCTCCTCACAACATGCACACAAGACAAGACAAAGCGAGAACAATGGAATCTTCTATTAGAAATCTCAAAGAAAGTATAAAATTCTCAAGAACGAATTCATTCTTCAACCAAGTAACCCCAAAAATTATCTTCTAGCTCTTTTTATAGTTTTTTTTTACTAGTTTTGGACTAATTCAGACCTATTTACGAATTAGGTTCCTAAGCTCATTTGAAGGCTCCGATGAACTTGGAAAATTATCAAATTTGATATACATGTTTTCCTACTAGTCCTCAAGTTTGAGGGCTCCCTTACTTGAACAAAATGGAGTTTAATCTACCATAAACAAAATTTACAATGAAGTGTAGTGATAAAAATCATTATTTGTTGTATGCATGATCTTAGAAAAATAATTAAGCCTACTCACCAGGTCTTTCTTGACTTCTTCTCTGCTTGGTCCTCCTTGAACTTCTCTTTGGATCTCTTGCCTCTTGCTTCCTTACCTCATGCTCCCTTGATGACTGAACCCACCTTGCCCGCTAACACTCCCCCCTCTCTTCCATCTATCATCCATGACAAACACTTGTTGTGGAGGGCATTCTATATAATATTGGACCATGTGAGCAGCCAATTCATGTTCTTTGAGTCTAAGTACTCTTGCTTAATTAGTAATGAGCTAATCCCAATCCACAGGGCCTAGAACACCTGGATGTGGCATTTGTAAGTGTTCAACTTGCAAAGCTTGCTCGACTATGAAGAGATGTAACAAATGGGTGGGCCTTGGTATGAATATTTCTGACTGATACTCCCAAAATCCTATGGAGAAAATCTCTTCAAAGGTTTGTTTATAGCAAGCTAGTAAGTATTTGATGTGAGCATGCCATGCATATACAATATATATGAAAGATGTGGTGTTCATATCATAGAACAAATCAAAGTTTCCTTCGTTGAACCCTAGGGTTGAGATATATGGAGCTTTTACTCTGTGAAATTTCTTAAAAACCATAGCCATGAGCTCAAAAATCTTGAAACATATCTTAGCAGCAATATCAAGCATATTCTTCAATCTTGGACTCCAATGGCAAATAGTAGGCACCATGTAGGCCACAATAGGAGGTCCATAAGGTGGAGCAAAGTAAGGGTAATTTAACTAATCTGAAAAACTCAGACTATTCTTGATCATTACTACAAATGTTGGCCATGGATATCTTCAATGTACTAGACCATAACATGGATTATATTTGATATGCAATGGTGTAGTTTACCATGTTTGCATAATCTCTAGATAAGTTTCTAGCAAATGTGCTCACCAATTTGGTTGAAATATCGTGCCCCATTTAGCCCTTTCAGGAATATCATCCAATTTTAAGTGGATGGTGAATGTAGGATCCTTCCTGGTGACCCACTTGATCTCTACATTGTAATAGGCTAAAAGCATGAAGTAATGTGTATATTGCAAATCTGAGGTTTTGATCCGGCATTGATAGGCCACATTTTGAAAGTATTTTGACTTGAGCACTGTTTCTTCAAGACTCGACATTGATTATACTTGAATGGTTACTTGGTCATCATGATTATGTTCAATCTCTTCTACTTGTTTGGTTTTTAATTCCTGGATCTGCTTCTTTAAGGCTTTAACCTCTTCTGGTGCTACACTAACTGGAATAGCCTCTAGGACATCTATGTTTGTAGAGAGTTACTGATCGTCTCATAGTTGGTTGATCTCTTCTTGTAATTGATCATACGAGTCTAGGAAGTTGGCATGTTCTTCTAAAAGTATATGAATGTTCTGTGATGGAACAACTTGGAATCTATACGGACTTATTTGTGCTCTAGGGGTTCTTTCCATTGTTGCTTCCAAGTTATCTTGGTTTTGTTGCTAGAGATGCTTATTCTCCTCCATTAATGCTGCCATGTATCTTCGTAACAAACCCATATTGCATTGGAGCTGTATGTTTCACTCTATTTCTGCTTGTAAGAGGGCTTCCATCTCTTGTACCACCTCCTGACCAATACTCTGTAGCTTGGATTCCATTTCATTGTGTGCCTATTGTAATGTAGCATACAGTCTTGTAAGGTTCACTTGTTGTCTTCTAGTCCAGTCAATCTTTCTTGTAAGCCGATGGATGCAACAATGAGTGTTTCATTGTGCTCTTCCAAGAGTTGATATTCTTTTCTTAAATTATTTGAACATTGAATAATGTTATTAAAAGCATTATTTACATGCATAGATGTAGATTGTAGAGGTGGAAATGAAAGGGAGTGGGAAATGGGAAGGAAATAGTGGATGTCATGCATAATGGAGTTGTGAGTCCTAGTGGTGTTGGTGGAGGGGGGAACGTGGAAATGTGGGGGGCTAGGGAGGTACAATTGGTGGAGATATGCCCATGGGATCGAACGTGGTTTTGCATGAAGGTTTTATCATAAATATGGGTATGGTAGGTGCAGTGCTCATTGTGTTGGTGAAAATTGATGAAGATACAAATGGGTGAGGACCCCATGAAGAAGATGGAGTTGGGGGTCCAAGCATGGCTTCAAGGAAGGCCACAAAAGGTGTTGGTAGGGTAGTTAAAGGTGTTTGAGATTGAGATATGGAGGAATAGTTTGTTGTGCTGAAAGTGATTTGCGTTGATTGTGTTGTAGGGATTCCTAAGAGGGTAGTGGTTGGGGCTAGATTACCCACAACAAGGTGTCAGAGTGGGTAACCACGGGTAGGTTCAAGTGTGGCCCGAGTAGAGCACAAAGGATTATTAATGGAGGAGAATAATTTTGCATGGGAAACAGGTGCACAAAAACTAAAAGAGGTTGTTGAGGTTATTACTATATTTGTGGTTATGGTTATGTCGGTATGCAGTGGTGAATGGGGTAAGATATGGAAAATAAGCTCTTCTACTTGAGTAGTTTCGACAGTCCTGGTTGTGGGTTGGCTTCTTGGGTTCTAGGTGGAGATGGGGGTGGGGAGGTGAGATCAATGAGGTTTGTATCAAACTCTCTACCGTGAGGTCAATAGTAATCGTTGATGTTGCCTTTTGAGTAGTGGTATCCTCAAATTGAGAGATAGGGATTTGTATATTCTTTCCCTATCTCGGCCTTGTGTTGATTCATCATTCATCATATTGTGGCCGAGGTATCTACAATATAGTTTTGGTGGCTTCAGTGCTTCCACATGTCTATGATAATAGTAGGAAGGACTCTCTAAACAATTGGTTGACTTCTTCTTCCTCCAATGTCCAATTCATCAGTAATCGACTACTATGCAACAAGAGTCTACCTCTTGCTTGTACACTCATTATGGTGTCATGTAATCATCCTAGCTGTGCAATATATGTAGGGGCTCCTTCCTTCCTCCTCTTCATCTTCCTCTTCATCATGTTCTCCTTCCTCTTCTTGTCCATGTTGCTCTATGTGTTGCTCCTCTTCCTACTGGTATTGTTGATCATCACCTGCTTCTTCTTCTTCTTCTTCTTCTTCTTCTTCTTCTTCTTCTTCTTCTTCTTCAAAACCTATATCCACGTCCTTGAGGAGCTCTTCAAAATGTGGGTGAGAGTTAATATCATTAGTATTTAACCTAGATACATACTTGGTAAATGCAATGATCTGTAAATGCATCTATTAGTGTACAAATATGTTACAAGGTGGGGTCAGGTGGTTTGTAACATGACTTGAATCTCTAGACTTTCCTTATGGGTGTACAAGTATTACATGTGAATACATATAAGGGTTTCAATGATGACCTCACTTGGTCATGGGACCTTTTAGGTACACTACTCCAAGTAATACTAGGTTTGAACTTACATGACTGAGTGTATATAACAACTTTTAGTGGAGGTTTCTATAGGGTTGGGATTGGTGAGGACTGATTTATTCCTAAGAGCTCATGTGCGGCTAGTTGAGCTCGTAAGCAAGCCTTATGCACCCAAATTTTTCTAGGATTGTGGCTAGATTTCATCGATTGCTTTCATATCTAGATGAAGAGTACCCATTGTGAATTAAATCTCTTATGTACTGTCATTGGTTGCATTGACATCATCGACTACTTCTTAGTCAATGATTGTCTTGGCAAGGGAGCAAGTGTGGGTGCTCACCCTTGCCTACCCAGATTCGCTTCACACCATGGATGGCTTTTCCTTGACACATCACCTTTCGTATGGATTCCATAGTTTGTTTAAGCTGCTTATAATATCTACCCGATTGAGGTATTGAGACCACTGGTATCTTTGAAAAAGAAGTTGCTTGTTCTTCAACATTCGAGTCCTTCTGCATCATATAACTTTAGACAAGAACATCATCTTTTTCTTCATGATTAACCCTAGAAGGACTAGCAGCTTGGGCCATGCCTCGGTCATTGATTGTGTAGCTTCCTAGTTCTATTGTGACACACTATTCATCTACCCAAACCTAAAGAATTCTGCTCGTTAGGTTTAAATTGACTACATGATCATAGATCTAGTCTTGATCAAGGATGAGAGATTTAATAAGGTCTTCGTGGTGGAAAACTAGCACTTTGATTGTCATATGGACATCCTGCATAGAGATGGGAAGCTCAAACTCACCCATTCAAGGGGCTTCCACTCCTCCTAATCCTACAAGATAAGCTTCCATAAGATTAATTCATGAGCCCATCCCTTGACAGCAAGAATATCTTATAGTGCTAGTAGTTGCTCCTGAGTCAATCAAAGCCTTGATTGTCATAGCTATCATGTCATGTCCCAATTCTATGGTTATAAAAGGATGTCTATCAATGATGCAATGAGAGGGAACACTCTTGGTCTGGCACATAGCCATATGATACCTTGGGGCTTTGTAATTAACATGCTAGGTTGATCTATGCCTTTTCTTCTCAACTTCATATGTCTAATGCACTCTAAGCCCTCTACCTATGCTTCTTCATATATTCTTTTCTCTTCTTCTTTGTTCTTTTTAGCTATATTGAGTTTATTTAGCATCTCTTCCCCTTGGTAAAGCTTTACTCTACAACTACCGATATAAATTGGTAATGCATTTCCTTCTAAAGCGTGTAATTGGATAGCTCCACTGGTTGATATCCTATTGATGATGATTGGTCCATAGCCATGCTTCTTCAACTTTTGAGAACATTGCTTCAATGTATATACCAAAACTAGATCTCCTTGCTTTTAAGCCTTTATCTTTCCCATGTGCATAGAAATATGCTTTTTGTGTCTTCTTTGCAATATATATTCCCATGATTGCTCTCAATCTAGTTTCACCCAACTATTCTAGGCCAAAACTCTTGGATGATAACTCATGATTAGTCCACTTATGCTTTTTTTTCAACCTTGAATATAGGTATCAAAAGTTCTAATGGAAGTACTCCATTCTAACCGAATACTATTCAAAAGGGAGTGGCATTGAGTACCGTTTTGTAGGCAACTCGATATGCCCGAACAACATGATGTAGTTGTTTGTACCAATCAAAAAATTTGTCATTAAATAGCTTACTCAACAAAGTACACATGATCTTATTTGTGCTTTTTGCTTGTCCGTTTGCTTGGGGGTGATACACGACCAACTTCTTGTGAATAACCATGAAACCTTGTAAGAGATATTCAATGACCTTGTTGAAGAACTGAATACCATGATCACTTACCAACTCTATTGGTAATACATATCTCATGAATCTATTTTCAAATAAAAACTTTTCTATTGTTTGCACATTGTTCTTCTTAATTGCTCTTACCTCAACCCATTTACTCAGATAATCTATTGCGACAATGATATATTCCTACTGTGAACTCTTGGTAGGCAGATTAATAGGATCTACAAAGTCTATTCCCCATTTATCCTCCCATCATGGGTCTTAGTGGAATTTCATCCTTGTGTATTGGATATTGATTTCTTTGACATATATCGCACCCCTTCACATAGGTATGAGAATCCATATGAAGGGTAGGCCACCAAAGACCTGAGAACAAAATCACCTTGATCACTCGATTAGGTCCAAAGTTCCCTCTTGCAACACCTTGCATGCAGTTCCTAAGATCTTTAGATATTCACTTTCATGGACACATACTCATAGGCATCTGTCTCATCCATGCCTATACATACTATCTCCAATCAGCATATAGTCTTGATCCTCCTGCTCTAGACTTCTTCTTTGTGCTAAATTCATCTCTAAAGGGGATGTCTTCATACTCAAAAAAGTCATCTAATGGACTACTCCAATCTGGTATTAATGACACTTGATACAAAATAGCATGCTCAATTGGTGGCCTATTAACACAAGTTGCACAATCCTTACACATCTTATAGACATATGCTTCCATAGTTGGTCAATAGACTCATAATCTTCTCAGAGTTTCTAGGGTTCAGTGTTTTGAATGATGTTGCTCTAGTGCACCTACGTGTGCTAATTGCAACCATTTATCATCATCATCTTCTTCTTCTTCTTCCACACAACAAGCCTAAATTCCTTGATCCATTTGCTTGTATATGCTTCCTACTAGTATATGTTATTTTTGAGATCTCACAATCTCTTCATCTTTTGCACTCCATATGGGGTTTTTGGGTCCAAAAGTAAGAATAGACACAAGTGTTTTAGCCCATCTAGGCACTACATCCAAGTTAAACAAGTAAGCATCAAGAAGCTCATCTGATACTCCTTGCATTGATTGTCTTGAAGTAAGTCTAGAAAGGTGATCTATCCTAAGGTGAGTCTTACATTTCCTTACAACCACTTCAAAATCATATTTCATCAGTAAGAGAACCTATCTTAGTAATCTCCTTGTATTGCATGGTTTGTTCACCAGGTAGAGTAGGGCTTGATGATCCTTGAAAAATTTAAAGTTATTTGCAAGAAAATAATGTCCAAACTTTTTGACTCCATAAACCATGCTTAGTCCTTCTCTTTCTATAGTTGTGTAATTTATCTCTTCTGCGTTCAATTGCCTTTTTGCATACGCAATGGGGAGATTGATATTTCCTTCACCCCAATAGCATGATTGGAAGCATCCATATGAACATGGAATGGCTTATTCCAATCTAGTGTTGTTAATATTGGTGCTAAACATAGTCTCCATTTAAGCTTGTTGAAATACTTTTTGCACTGTTCGTGTTATCAAGTCATTCCGTGCACGCACACACAGAGGCATAAAGAAGATGAAACAGGAATCAGAAACAGAGAAACAATCGACGCGATATTGGGTGCAATCTCCCCCCATGTACTCTGATGGACGAGTCTCTCAGAGTACACATATTTATAGGTTTATTTCTATTACATCTTGAAAATAGAAGTTACATGAGGGCCGTCGCTTTTAGAAGCATCTTTTAGGAAAAACTAATTTATTTACAAAAGGTGTCGCTTTCTAAAGCGAACCACTACTTTTACAACAAGATAAACCTAAATATAACTATTCTAGAAGTCTTCAATTTAGTCTTCGCATTTATTTATTTACGCGCATCCACTTATATCCACGCCCTCATGCTTCTTCACCTACTAGATCAAACACAACCACATTAAAAGCTTCTTGACATTTAAAACATTAAAAATCCATTTAACCTTCCATGATTTCATAAAATACAACATGCCTCCCAGTTGACAAGCAACTAAACCTAGTTGATAAATATAAAAATAGACATGGATGATCAGTCGCATGTCTCATCACTGAACAATATGAAGCATGAACTATGTAAAACACATGCATTGAGTCGGAAACCTGAAAGTTTAATGTAATTGGGAATGATATGCAGAAATTAGATGATCATAGTGAGGTGATAAGGAGGTCTTATGTATCCATTGTGATTCCTCAAGTGAGTGATTTTTATATTTGACTAAATACCTAGGATATTGCTTACCAGTTTGTGTAGTGGTAATGTCATAATCTATTACTTTCTTGGGAATCAATATTTCCGCATCCTCTTCAAGTAAAGGAGGATCATCTAAAATAGGCGTGAGTGGTAAAGTACCTTGAAAAAATTTCAACAAACTTATATGGAAAGAATTATGTATACCCCAATGAGAAGGTATATCTAATCGAAAAGAAGTTTCATTTATTTTCTGAATAATGCGAAAAGGTCCATAATACCGTGGGGCAAGTTTTACCTTAGGATGTTGAGAAATATTTTTTAAATGCCTTTTAATGATTCGTAACCAAACTAAATCATTTTCATTAAATTTTTTGGCTATGCGCTTCTTATTAATACTACGCATGTAATGTTCTTGACTCTTCCGAATATGCTCATGCACTTCAGCAAGTGTAGAAATATGATCTTGTGCAAAAGAATCAGCCATAGGAATGTTAGTTTGAGTGAGACTCATGGGAGTGGGAAGCTTTCTTCCATAAACAATTTCATATGGTGCACGACTAGTAGTAGTGTGTGGGGTGTTATTATATGCAAACTGAAGTAAAAGGAGTTTTTCATCCCAATTACTTGGATTATCTAAAGAGTAACAACGTAATAAATCCAAAATAGTACTATTTGTAGCCTAACTTTGACCATTACTTTCAGGATGAAATGCAGAACTAAAGTCTATTTTTGATCCTAGATGTTGAAATAATGCCACCCAAAAATGGTTACAAAAACGAACATCTCGATCTGAAAGAATAACTTTAGGAAAACCATGATGTGGAAAAAATACATTTAATAAATAACTTAGCAGCTTGAGGTGCAGTTAAAGTCTTTTTATAAGGAATGAAGTATGCATGTTCACTAAACCTATCAACAATTGTCCAAATCATATCATTGTGAGATGCAGTTGTAGGAAGACCAGTAATGAAATCCATAGAAATATGTTCCCATGGTCCATCACGTATAGGAAGAAGCATTAATGATCTGAATGATTTACCATGATGTCATTTTACACGCTGACAAACAATGCAGTGAGAAGCATACTATGCAACATCTTTTTCCATGTTAGGCCAAAAGAAGAAATCTTTACATGCAGAAATATTACTTTGTATGCCCCTATGACCCATATATGGTGGTTCATGCATCTCTTGCATAACAAACTCTTTGAATACTTGTGTAATGCATAACTTGTGTTGGAAATACAAGAATCCATTATGAAATGTGTAATGATCCTCATGATGTGATGTGGAATTATTGAAAGCAATCCATGCTTGTGAAAAATACAGGTCACATGCATAAGTGGAAATCATATCATGAAATGAATGAATTTGAATAGCAAAAATATTATTATTTGAAACAGTAGTTGTTTGTGGGGATGGGTTAAAGCATCAGCTACAACATTAGCTTTTCCTGGGTGATATTGAATGAGAGGTTGGAAGTTTTGTAGAAATGAAGCCCATTTAATATGTCTATCGGAAATCAATGGTTGATGTAATAAATGCTTAATAGCTTGTTGGTCAATTTTAATTAGAACTTCCGAACCCATAAGGTAATGTTTCCAAATTTTCATGCATGCACAACAACTAACAATTCCTTATCATATGTACTATAATTGCGTTCAGAAGGTTTGAGTTTCCTACTTTCAAATGCAAGAGGATGATCTTTTTGCATTAAAACAGCACCTATACCAGAACCACTAGCATTTGTAACTACGTGAAATGGTTGTGCAAAATCAGGTAATTGCAGAACAGGCGCATGGGAAAGTGCATACTTAAGTTCATCAAAAGATTGTTGTTGGGATACTCCCCATACAAATTTTAGATTTTTCTTCAATAATAAAGTAAGGGGAAGGGCTATATAAGAAAATCCCTTTACAAACTCTCGATAAAAGCTAGCTAATCCTAAAAATGAATGGACATCATTCACTGATTGAGGTTTAGGCCATTCTTCAATTACTTTAATCTTCTTGCAATCTACATGAACACCTTGACTAGAGATTATATGTCCAAGATACTCTATCTCGTTTTGGAAGAAACAACTCTTTTCAGAATTAGCATAAAGTTTATTTTTACGTAACAAATCAAAGACTGTTGCTAAATGGGTTTCATGTTCACTATCATTCCTACTATAAATAAGTATATCATCAAAGAAGACAAGAATGAAGTCTTGGTATTCAAGGAAAATATTATTCATCATATGTCCAAAGGTGGCGGGTGCATTGGTAAGTCCAAAAGGCATTACCATGAATTCAAAATGGCCGTGTTGAGCTCTAAAAGGAGTTTTATAAATGTCATGCGATGTCATTCTTATCTGATGATACCCTGATTTGAGGTCGATTTTACTGAAGACACAAGCTCCACAGAGTTTATCTAGTGAGTCATCTATCCTAGGGATAGGATACCTATTCTTAATGGTAATTTTAGTAAGTGCTCTATAATCAATGCACATTATATACGTCTTGTTCTTCTTTTCAACTAAAAGAATAGGGGATCCAAAAGGAGAAGAGCTAGACCATATTAGTCCTTTGTTGAGTAAATCTTTAACTTGTCTAGCTATTTCATTTTGGTGTAAAGGTCCATGCCTATAAGGTGCTTTATGAGGAGGAGAGCTACTAGGAATTAAATCAATCCTATGGTCAAGAGATCCCCTAGAAGGTGGTATTGCAGAAGGAAAATTAGCCATAAAACAATCCTTATACAAGTCCATAAATGACTTATGTGCACTTGGAAGTGTATGTGTATAATCAATTATATTATTCACAAAGACAATACATGAGTTATAACCTTTCCTAAAAGCTCGTTTGACTTGCGTATGCATAATGAACGACAAGGGTTGAAAATCATGCATCGCAGACAGTGAAACATCTTTATTTCAAAATTTGAAAGTAATCATGTGTGTATCATAATCAATGTAGGGGTTGTAATTATGTCAAAAGGGCATGCCAAGTATAACATCATATGACTGCAATGGAGCAATTAAAAATGAAGGTTCATCTACATATGAGCCTATACAAATTTGAACATTATGCACCTCATTCGTAACATTATACTTATTCCCTATAAACGCAGCCTTAACCTTATACATAGAATGATGAGTAGTAAGGTTAAGATCTTTAACAAGCTTATGAGAAATAAAATCATGCGAGCTACCATCGTCGTGTAAAACATTTACTACTATGCCATTAATGGTGCCATGCATGCAGAGTAGATAATGGTTAGAAATTATGTTACCCAGAGTACTTAATTCTTGCTCTAATACTTCTTCAAACCAGTTAGGTTCAGTGTCAGCAGGAACAACCTCCATGTTGTGTACTTGAGCTTCAATGGGTTGCCTATTATTAGGTCTCATCCTACAGGCAGCTGTGGTATGACCAATCTTTCCACAATTCCAACAAGTTATACGGGGTCCCTTTTGCTGAGCATTCATCGTCGTATTTTGAAGAGTGGTAGATTTGTGAGACTGGCCAAGGGTTGATTTGTTGGATGGTACTAAATGGGATTGAGGAGGGCATTGGAAAGTAGGTGAAGCGAACGTAGTAAAAAGATGCTTAAAAGCAAAATTGGCTTTGACGGGTGGTTAACGTTGATGAATTTGTTGTTAGCAAGTGTTTTGGTGATAGATTGGAACTCCTTTTCAGCATCATTTGCAAAAGAGATAGCTTCATACAAGGTTGTAGGTCGGAGGGTATGGAGCTTTGCTTGGATTCCCATCTCCAAGCTATCTTCATATTTTCGTTGCAAACTTGCTTCACGAACCTGCTCAAGTGAACAAAATAATAAAAGACATTGCCAAAAATGTTTAGTATAAATGGATACATTATCTCCTTCTCTCCATCCAAAAGTTATCCATGCACGACACGCATGTAGATGGAACTGGGAAGGAAGGAAAGACTCCTTAATTTTTTCCTGAAATGCATCCCATGTGGTAGGATGGTTGGTACTATTCTGTAAAACATTCCACCATAGTTGAGCTCTTCCTACCAAATAATTAGTAGCAACTTGACTTGCTCATTTTCTGAATATGACTCACTAGAGTAGAAATCGTCGAATTGAGAGAGCCATGACATGATAAATTGGCCATCCTTTTGTCCATCGAATTTGGAGAATTGGAAGTTCTTAGCACCTATCTTGGAACTTGCACCTTCTTCTTGCGTAGTGATAATCGCTTTCACCACTTTGATTAAGCTACAATCATCACTTTGTACTTGCTAGAGCATAGCATCGCATTCTTGTATAGCTTGTTGAGTTGCTTGAAGTTCTTGCCGCATAAGCTCTAATTGTTGCTCGAGTGAGACCCCAGGTAAAGGTGGATTGCCAAAATCCTCCATTGTTGTAAGGTCCATATCTAGAGAACAAAAACCCTCTTTCAAACTATGTTGGATCCTCAATCTAATAGGTTAGTTAAAAGCTCGTTCTGAGAGCTTTTCAACGATATATCATATGCTAAAATCCGAGTTATATATTATAAATTATGCCCTATTGTTTGATGCACTCCTCTAGAAAATCGACGGGCACCTTCACATGTGTGAGATCATCTTGGAAATTTTAAAAGGAAGAGGGAGGTGAAAGTTGATGTAAATATGACAAAAGGGAGATAGATTGATACCTCAAAGAGATGGAGTAGTGGTTAAAGTACTTCCCTTGTAAGTAGGAGGTTGTGGGTTCAAATCCTTCTACCTTAGGGAATCTAAAACTCTCTATTGCCACTCAAAATTAAAATTGTGTCATGCATAACCAATGGCTGCCAATGGTCACCAAGGGAGCCTTGGGTGCCAATGTTGCCAATGTATTGCCTAAGTTCTTTGCCTTAGTCGATGCCTTGGAGTAAGCGAAGGTGTAAACGTAGGTGTAAAGAAGCGGAAGCGGACATGGATTTGGATTCGGATACGGATTCAGATCGCGAACAGAGAACACAAATAGGAATCAATCGTGGAGATAAACACAAACAAACCCCTCTGGAGTGATATGTGTAAACGTAGGTGTAAACATATGTGTAAATGTAGGTGTAAATGTAGGTGTAAACGTAGGTTCTGGTTCTAGAACTAGAATAGAGACAGCAACATAAGTAGAAGCGGAAGCAGACGTGGATTCAGATTTAGATTCGAATCACAAACAGAGAACGCAAACAGGAGTCACTCATAGAGATAAACACAAACAAACCCCTCTGGAGTGATACGTGCCAGGCTCTGATACCACTGTTATTAGGTCCTTCAGCGCACGCACACATAAAGGCAGAAAGAAGACGAAACAGGAATCAAAAACAGAGAAACAATCGATGCGATATTGGGTGCAATCTCCCCCCATGTACTCTGATGGACGAATCTCTCAAAGTACACATATTTATAGGTTTATTTCTATTACATCCTGAAAATAGAAGTTACATGAGGGCCATCACTTTTAGAAGCGTCTTTTAGGAAAAACTACTTTATTTACAAAAGGTGTCGCTTTCTAAAGTGAACCACTACTTTTACAACAAGATAAACCTAAATATAACTATTCTAGAAGTCTTCGATTTAGTCTTCAAATTTATTTATTTACACGCATCCACTTGTATCCATGCCCTCATGCTTCTTCACCTGCTAGATCAAACACAACCACACTAAAACCTTCTGGACATTTAAACCATTAAAAATCCATTGAACCTTCCATGATTCCATAAAATACAACACTTCGTTCCAATCAAAGTTCGTCAGAAGGTTTTATAGAGGCTTTGCAATTATAGTGTACATGTGAATAAAATGTCTATAGTAGCCACAATCTCGTATAAAGGCTTGTACTTGCTTGACATTCTTTGGTCTAGGTAGCTCTGCAATGGTCTGAACCTTAGCTTCATCCATGGATATCCCATTCTTTGACAATATATGTCCTAGAATCTTGCCTTAGCTAACCATGAAAACACATTTCTTGGGTTCAAGCAGACATGATATTCTCTACATTTGTTAAATATGTGTTTAAGCTCTGGGATATGTGTCTTTTTGATGTTGAAATACATGCATAATTCATCCACATAGACCTCTAAGTTCTTTTGCAAGAATTCTTTAAACACATGACACATCAACCTTTGCAAGGTAGTAGGTGCATTAATGAGCCCAAATGGCATGGCACGAAATGCAAAGATACCCCGTTCTATGGAAAAAGTTGTCTTATGTTGGTCTTCAAGGGAAATGGCTACTTGATTAAATCGAGGAAATCTAGTAAGAAAGCTCTAGAATCCCTTTTTCACTACACATTCTAGCAGGTCTTTGTTGATAGGAAGAAGATAACTATCTTGTATGGTGGCTGCATTAATTTTCTTCAAGTTAATGCACACTTGCAACTTCCCATTCTTTTTGGGAACTACTTCAATAAGGCATACCTATTTGGTATGCTCAATTTCATAGATAAATCCTACTTCTATCAGTCTATCAATTTCCTCTTTGATCTTGGCTATTATTTGTCGTTATAGTGTAAGGCTTCTGTTTGATTGGATTAGCTTCTCAAGTCATTGGGATTCTATGAGAGTAGATATTTGGATCACTCCTTTTAAGTCCTTGTTACTCCAAGAAAATACATATCTATATTCTCTCAATAGTTCTATCAACTCACATTCCTCCTCCTCACTCAAGTCATGTCCTATATATGTACATCTCTCTTCCCCATCTTCTATGGTTACTACAAGTTTTTTGGTATTTTCTTTGTTGTCATAGGCTTCTCCTACAAGTGCCTCCCATTTAGGCAGTCATATCATGATCTTTCTATCCTCTATCTCATACTTCATGAAGTTAGTTGATGCTTTGAACAAGGATTCTTCTTGTTCAGGTGAGATTACTTCTTTCTTCTTCCATTTCTTTTTCTTACTCTTGTCCTCTTCTAACCTAGTCCCCTTCTTCTCCAACTCACTTCTTTCAAGTTCTTCAGTTTTAGCCTCTATCATATAAAGATATTCCTCCTCCAAGGCACAAAACAGGTCCATGATAACGGATTCAAACATGATTGGTTCCATGGTACAACCACGATGTCATAGCCATCTTCATCACAATGGGGAGTCCATTGCTCCTCATTCAGAACCATGTACATTGTGGCTAACATTTCATCCCAACCATTGGTTTCGAATTCTTCATCAGGGAATGCCATAGGTGCATAGGTTGGGTCAAAATAGATCTAGGATTCTTGTTAGCACTTACATTTCTAGCATTTAGTCTATTTTCTTTCACCCTTTCAACTTTACACATCCATGTGTGTTTCTTTGTGCATCCATGAGGATTTTGATCATATGGAATGCACTGACTCTATCTCATCTAATATTCTATGGACTAGGTTCCATTGCAATGGTGGCACATCTCTATGAGAATAGTCCCTGAGACTAACCTTAGTGGTGACACCTAAATGCTTTAGGTACAAGGAATTGGTTGCCCAATTTTACACTATCTATAACTATCTCATGAAGGGTCTTCCTAAAATCATCTCATAGACATGGTTTTCACCAAAATCACATATGCAAATGTGTGTTCAAACTCTACACCACAAGTGGTGAGAGTTATTCCCTCTAATAACCCTAAGGGTATCTCTTTGTGCCCATCTGCCATTTTCATTCTAGTTGGTTTAAGAGTTGGCTTGCCGCAAAGTTTCCAAAAGGAAGTGGTAGCAATCACAACTCTTGCTCCTTGATAAGTGATGGGGAGGTAGGTATTTCCTTCTTCTCCCTCGCTCATGACTCCTATCTTATCCAAGGGTACTTTGGCATTGTCTTATGTGATCATACTCGAGATTGGGACTTGGCTACTTTTGACACTTGAGTAGTTATATGTGTCCACAAGTAAAGATTCATTTTAGGTAGTTCCTCTATAATGAGGTCACATTGCACTTTCGTGTTCTTTGCTACTTTTGTGTTCCTTGGTGGAACTGATTCATCATTTCTAACCATGATTATGGGGGCTCTAGTCGTTCACTTCACTCCATATCTTTTTTCTCTCGTAGATAAGAGGGAATTTCTAAGGGAATTAATCATGATGATCATCCACTATCTCAATAGGAGGAGGGTTCTCGCTCTCCTTGGCCCATTTCTTTTCTTAAATTCTCTTAAGAACTCCTCAAGCTTTTTGATGGGGTAAGATTATTTTGTGACTTCTAGTAATTTGAGCCTCTAGTGTAAGTAAAGTCTTAGGTTTAGCTAGAAACTTCTCTAACCTCTCCAAAAGTCCTTCAAAATGTATTTGTGGCTTTATTGAGTTTGTCTAATTGAAATGAAGGCTTGCATCAAACATACCCTTAGCTAGTTCCAGAATTTTTTCACAAACCTTGTTCCTCCCAATCTCTAGATCTGCTCTAGATAGCATTTATCTAACTCAACCACATTCAGCCCTTCTTAAATTTGACCTTGATAAGCCTTGAACATCATGCCCAAGTCTTTAAAGGTGGGATTTTCTAGGACTAATCCTACTTTGTGTGGTGGTGGAATAGATGGTGAGATTCAATGAGGTGGTTGAGATGGTGGAAGTGTTTGAGAATGCATTTGAGATGTGTCACTCTAGAAAAATGATATGTATCAACATGAGGAGATCCACCTCATGATTGTCGATCCGAGAAGACATGAGGATGGTATGATGACCATGAGTGAGTGAGAGTACAAGTGTGTGAGTGAGAAGCACATGAGCATGCACACATATACACATCCACATACAAGTGATAAGGCAAAGATATGGAAGAATGGGATGTTCGATTTGCTAAAACAATGATTACAAAGTATTTTTCTTGCTTTAATTCCCAAAAACGATGCTCTCGAAAATGAGATCTCTAGATCTTTTCAAAAATTTTCACAAGTTTTCCTCTTGTCTAGATCTAATATCCAGCCTAGTTAAAAAATAGGTTTGCCTATTTGGAGGCTCAAATGAGCTAAGAAAAATACAAAGTTTGATACATAGGTACTTCTGATATTCTGCAAGCTCAAGGACTCTTGGCTTGAACAAAATGGATTTAGGATGATAAAAAACGAAATATACAATGATGTGTAGTGATCAAAATCATTGTTTTACAGATATTAGGAGTTTTAGAAATTTAATTGGCCTAGTTTTTGGATCTTTGTTGACTTCCTTGCTTGCTTGGTTTTGCTTGGCCTTCCCTCTATTTTGACTTTCTTTGCTAGGTCTATCTCATGCTACCTTGCCTTGTCAAGCCACTTGGACCTCCTTGGCTACTACCAACACCCTCCCTCTCTCTCGTCTTTTGTCCTTGAGAGGCCTTTGTTGTGTGGGGTGTGCAATGTAGTATTCGATGACATTGGTAGCCAAATGATGTTCCTTAAGTTGGACGCCTCTTGTTATATCTATCATTAAAGCATCCCAATCAACTAGACCTGGTACATCTGAATGTGGAATACGTACATGTTCTGCATGGAGTGCCTGTTCTACAACAAATAAGTGCAACAAGTGTGTGGGTTTGGAAGGAATAATTTTTTAGTGGTATTTCAAGAACCCTATAGATAAAATCTCCTCAAATGGCGCTTATAACAAGTAGGCAGGTATCTGATGTGGGAATGCAAAGCAAATCTTGTATTGATCAAGGGAATGCTCATATCATATACTAAATCAAAATTGCCTTCATTGAAGCTAGGAGTAGAGATGTACGGGGCTTTAATATTCATAAAGGCTTTGAATACCACCATCATCAAGTAAAAAATTTTCATGTAGATTTTGGCTACGATGTCAAGCACATTTTTCAATCAAGAAGACCAGTGTCAATTGGTGGAGACCATATATGCCATAGTGGGTGATTCTCTAGGTGCGAATTAGGGCCAAGGCCATCGGTGTGGTATAGGGCAACAACATGGATGATATTTAATATATAAGGATGTGTTGGAACTAGTCCACATCATTTTTGGATAGATCAAGAGTAACCATGCATGCCAACTAGGTTGAAAGATGGTAAGTTTTCTTGTAGACTCAGGAAGATCTTTGGGCTCGAATTGAGTTGCGAAATTGGGTTCATTGTCTGTTGGCTTTTTGAGTTGTATTATGTTTGAAGTACAAAATATGACATATAGTGCAGTTCTCATGCGGTGATGAGACAAGTTCTTAAAATAGGCAGATTTGAGTACTATCTCTTCAAGATTTTCCAATGATTGGATTTGGACAACTACTCGATCATCATGTGATCGGCCTATTTGTTCAACTTGTTTTAGCCATTTAGGCACTTCAATTTCAAATGTGTCCTATCCCTCCTCTGTAGTACTTCCCCTTGGTATTGGTACTAGATCATATAGGTCCTCGAGGGCTTCTTCCATCTAGATTTCAACGACCTCTTTGGGTTCGGGTTCCACTATTGGTGAAGGTGTTTTTTCATATTGTAATAGTCGTGCTTGCAGTTCATCCACTTGCCTCCAGAGATGTGGAGGCAAGGGGTTCAGTATGTGGTGGCGAATGGGGTGGATTATGGAAGATCAGTTTGGTAGGTTGAGTGGTGGTCATGGTTTCAATGGTGGTATGTGCTTTCAAAGTGGTAGGAGGGGAAGGAGGTTGTTGAGGTGATATGGGTGAATTTTATATAAATGTTTCCACTGCGAGATCAATGGTTGCCCTTGATATGGCCTCTTGTCCTGCAAATGCTTATGGTTCCATTAGAGGTATCCTTATATTTTTCCATATGCATTCTCATATGTCGACACACCTTTGATCATAATGAGGTGTAGGTCACTGTAATAGTGTATGAACCACTTCAGTGACTCCTAGTGATTCAGTTAAGAGTTTGAATGTCTCAATAAATTGTGGGTCTCTACTCATTTGTCACTCAAAATATGCTTAATTAATGATCATCTTATATTGAAGGATATGTGATGTTTTTCTTGCACACTCACTATCATATCATAAAGTCTTTGTAATTGTGTGGTATAAGTGGGGGCTCCTTTGGCTTCTCTTTGAAGTTCATCATGCTTCTCTTCTTTATCACTTTCATCTTCTTCTTCTCTAGCCGATTCTCATTGTCCTTCATCATGTTGTTGCTGTTGGTCACCTTCTTGTTCATCTCCTGATTCAAGATTCACTTCCTGAAGGATTCTTTCAAAATCCCCATTGTTGAGTTCTTCTAAGAGCACTCCTCCATGTAATTCTAGGTCCAATGGCACTGGTGAAAAATGAGACTAGATCCATCTGTACTGCATCTTGGTATATAGAGTGTAAAAGTCCTCTCTACTCTTTGAAGTGCAGGGGAGATATCGGTGTCATAGTGGCACCTGTGGGTTGTGCACAAGGAATGGATTCTCGCATTCTCTTAGATGGTGGGGTGGAGGCTTTCCTACTTTTGAACTGTTGTACTTTATTCCATGACAAAGCTCTCTGAATTGGAACTTCATAAGCAAGGCACTGATAGATGATTCTAGTGAGGGTGCATCAACCATGTAATATGGGCTTGCATGGCCATCTCTTACATGACTGATGAATCTAATCAATAATCCAATGGGGAAGATTGATCATCAAATTATGAGTACCCACTAAGTGCAAACTAAACCAAAACTTCTTATGTGGCATCGTGAATATGTCTTTCCTTGGAAATGTGAAATGTTGCATGTACATTATCAAGTGTACCACAATGTTTGGTGTCATTGCCATCATATCCTTGATCATTGTCATGTTCTTATTCTTTATGTTCTCTTGGACCAATCCTTCTTTCTCGGTGAGAACATGCATCCCTCTCATGTCTAGGGCTTCTTACACTAAGTTATTGGTTAGATGAAATATTTTTAACTCATTTCTACATGTCAGTGATGGTACCATAAAGGTGCTTGAAGCTTTAGGATCCTCTATGGGAGTGAGGGAGTTGATGAGGTAAAAGCACTGCATAAAATCTGGTTTAGGGAGTTTGGCCACAAGGTATTTTATCAAACCCTCTCTCTGCCACACCAGCCTTATTTCTGCTACATTCTGTAATTTTGTACTCTCTAATGAAGAATTGATATTTGCTGCCCATGTATTGTTGTATTTGATCTCAACTTCACAAATATATGCACCTTCTCCTAATGGTCCTACCATTTCACTGAACGAGTGTGAATTCTTGTTAACTTCAGTGTGACCTATGGGTGGATCCTGTATGGGAATGATTTGCACTATTATTATCTCCTCTAGCCATTATTTAGGTTCATCAGTTATGGGAAAGCTCTCTATGTCGACACTCTGATAACTAATGCTTGCTTGTGAACTTGTTCCTATTGCATCTGCCATTGTGCTAGTGATTTTGGTTTCTTGTGAACCTGCTAGAAGTAATAAGATCATATTAGCATTGCATCAAAAACTAGATGATACCTTGTCTCCTTTAGAATACTAACATGATATTCCATGTGGTTAATAGGTCAGTTTCGATGAGGTGGGTGTGAACGAGAGTGATTGTTAAGGGTATTCACTTTCCTAGATGCATACTCTGGATGTGCAATGGAATCGAAATACATCTATCCTTTTCAAGGAGGTTTTTACAAGGTTGGGTCAAGGAGTTTAGTACAACTTTTGACTCTCTAGAGGGCCCTTATGGGGTTACAAATCTTGACCTTAAGTGACATTTATAGGTGTTCAAGATAATTCTATCGAGATTTGGGACCTTCTAGCTACCCATTTCCAAGTAGACATAGGTGGAATTCGATGTGTTGATGTGGTGATATTAGATGCCCTTTGTGAAGTATGTGAAGTGAGTTTGTTGAGCTCATGTGTAGCTAATTGAGCATGTAAGGAGGTCTTAGGCACCTAGGTTTTTCTTCCATTGGGTTCAACCTTCATCGATCGTCAAGGTATCCAAATGGAAATTATTCATTGGGGTCGAATCTTGGAGCTTTCAGCTTTGGTTTTCTTTGAGCGCTTTGTTCTTTTTGTATGTACTCTTGGTTCTGCTAAGGGAACCAAGGATTTCTCACTCTTGCATATCTAGATCTGCTTTACTCTAGTTGTCACCCTATTTTGAACTAGTTTCTAAACATGAGCTTTGGTAATCTAGTCCACTTACTTCCTGGACTCGTTTACTTGTTATGCCTAGATCATCTTTGCAAAGAAGGGAGTTCTATGTTGGCCTCTGCTACTCCATGATTTGTCTCCTTCTATATCATAGAGCTTTGGACAAGAACAACATCATTATCTTCATGTGTGCCACTGGAAGCACCAGGAGTTGGTGCCTTTCCTAATTCCTTGAGTGTTTGATTTGTTAGTTCAACTATAATCCTTTGCTGGTTTACCTAAACCTAAAGGAGTCCACTTCTTAGGTTTAAGTTGATTGAATGGTCATATATCCACTCTTGACCCAAGATCAGAGGTTCTATAAGGTCCTCATCTTGACACACTAGTACCTTTAATTTTGTTGGGACATCATGAATGGAAATGGGAAGCTCCAACTTGCCCATGCAAGGGGTTTCCACACCTCCCTATCCTATGAGATATGCTTCAATAGGATGGATGCTCATTTGCAAGTTTTGATAGTAAAAATCTAAATCGATCAAAGCTTTTATAGAGTTTGTAGTCTTGCCTTGTCCTATCTCTAGGGGCACAAAGGGGTGTCTATCTACAATTTGGTGAATCGATGGGTTCCACTTGGCATTTGGCACATAGCCATGTGGTAACTTGGTGCCTCATAAGTTTCTTGTCTAGGTTTATCTCTACCTTGCTTTTTTAATTTCACCATATCTACCTATCCTCCTCATTTCCCTCATTTGCGCATGCAAGAGAGAGAGAGAGAGAGCTATTGAGCTTGCATATGGGTGTGTGTTTTTGAGTTTTCTTGTAGGCACCATAACAGCAAGAGAGCTCCAAAAAGGTGAGAATGTCAACTTTCTGTCAGATTTGTCGTAGGTGTCAGACCATCGCGATAGTTTGACAAGTTTGACATTTTTGGTATGCATCTATACCATGGCATAGAACACGCTTGCGCACATAGGAATCCACAAATGCAATTGAAAAATTCATAGTTTGGTGGACCATCGCCATGGGCTCACGCCATCACGATTGTGTTGCACCATTGTGATTGGCACATGCCATCGTGATGGCTCAGCTGGACCATCACGGCGGTCTCACACCATTGCAACACTTCACTTGGACCATCGTGACGATCCCACGGACCTCACACCATCGGGATTGGCTCACACCACTATGACCACCCACTTGCCACATGTCATTTGGACCATCGCAATGCCTCGTGAGGGCACGCCATCATGACGGATCACTAGAATATCACGATGACTCACTCAATATTAGACCATTGCGACGACTCATTCAGTTTAGACCATCGCGAGGACCTAGGTATGCCATCGTGATGGATTGCCATATCATCACAATGGTTCATTTCTCATGGACCATCAAGATAGTTCAATTGGACCATCGCGACAGTCGCAAACCATCGCAATTATCTCAGACCATCACAATTGTCCAGCTAAAATGCCAAAATTAGGGTCTTGATTTTTTGACAAATTTAAGGTGATTTTGGGTGAACTTTGAGTCATTAGTGCATATTTGAGACCCCTCAACTCATATTGGGAGAAAACCTATCTACCTGTTTTTGACCCCCGAGAGCCTGAACGTCCATAACTTTTTCATTCGAAGTCCATTTTCTGAGATCTAAATCTCGTTGCAAATTCTATGTGGCCTCAAGTATTTTTCTTAAGAATAATGTTTTGATATTTAGATAGGATAAATTCGAGTTGACCCTTCTATGGGATTTGAAAAGCAAGGGGGCATGTGAGAATTTTTGCCTAAGGAAAAGGGACTCTTAAAAGTGTATACATCAAAGTGTTTGAACATTAATTTAAGAATTGGTTCAAACTTTGGATTTTGACAGGTCTATGAGTGGTCATCCAAGGGCATTCAAAGCAAGGCAGAGAGCAAACTAAGCAAGGCTTGGGAAGCACGACTTCTTGGGCACCAGAGTGATCAAAGAAGCTAACTCGAGGTTGGAAGGATATTCAACCCCCTCAGTCAATTATTAGCTTAGGTTAAGAGCATGTGGCATTGTGCATTGAATTAGGGGGACGATAGGAATGCATCAAGTCCAAGAGATTTAAGTTTTCCAAGTCCAAGAGCAAGATAAAATTGTGTGAAACGAAAACCCTAAAGGAAAGAACTTAAATTCGACGGGACGGGAACTTAAGCGTACAATAAAAAGTCGATTCCTGTCGCATACACTGGAAAAAGATTAGAATTTAAAAATAATTAAGAACAAAACAAGTGAGTAAGAAGAAGGAAGTGTTGACAACAAGAACAAGTATTGAGTGTTGGAGAGATTAAATTCATGAACTTAGATAAGGAAAGCACACAGATAAGTCAGACCGACAAAGCCTTAGATCATCAGAAGCGAGTGTAGAAACTATTGCACATTCTTGGGCACAACAACTGAATAGCTACCCATACGATTTGGGCTCAATACCAATGAGTCAAAAATGGATTATAACACCAAGCAACCGGAAGGAGGGTTAAGTGTAGCATACTTAGAAAGACCTGAGGGACCATATAAGACCCAATTAGAATATGTCTGAACCAACCACCTATGTGCTCGCATCTACGAGGATGGTTTGAGAAGATCAGTGGTGCAATCGCACAATGCAACTCCCTTTCAAATGGTTTTTGGTCAAAATGTTGTACTCCCTTTGGACTTTTTGATACCCACCCTTAAGGTTGCACAAGAACATGAGTGGATCGGCCATGAATTATCATCAGGAATAATGGACTTGGAATGATTAGAAGAAACCAGGCAAAAAGTAGCAGCAGGGATATATGTAACAAAGAAGCGATAGAAGGCTTATTTCGATGCACATGTGAAAGATAATGGCTTAAAAGAAGGCGATTTAGTCCTAGTGTATACACTGAAATACCATGCATGGAAGCTAGAGAAATGTGGTTATGGACCTATGATTATTAACAGATTCTCAACACGTGGAGTAGTTCAATTAGTCACCCTAGAAGGAGAGATAATGCCTAATTACATTAGTGGTTGTAGAGTCAAGATTTATCAAGAATCTCTTATGGAGGATATGCTTAGATGACTCACATTGGCAAAGAAGCATAAGGAGGAAGAGAAGAGAATATGCACAGAAGCTCAGGTAGAAGCTCTAGAACACATTAAATGCATGATGCAGGAAGACGAGGATTAGGGAGAGAACATCTTACAGAAACACCAAGATACCGCATGGTCGTGTGTCAAACAAAGTCAACAGCCCATCCTAGCATAGTGGATAGGAGACCATTCATTACAGTCATGCTAGAACAAGGCAATACCTGCCATGACCTTAGGGCTTTAATTGATTCAGGTGTTGCAACTAGTGCGATTAGGTGGTCTCACTATAAGGACTTAGGACTAGAAATGTGGCCAATTGAGGCATACGTCATAGGGCTAGGAGGCATGGAAACCCCTTGCATGGGTGAGGTGGACCTTCCTATCCTCATACACGAGGAGACCATGACTATGAAACTCGTAGTGTGCCATGACGATGACGTGATAGAACCATTAATCCTTGGCCAAGATTGTTTATACCATCACTCAGTGGACCTTAATCTTAGACAAGGCTCCTTGCAACTCAGGACCTTAGACCAACAGGGAATGATACTACTTGACTTCCCTAACAATACCCCGCCTGAGGTATGTAACCCTAGACCATATGAAATGACTGCAAAGGAGGATTAAAAGATTTTTGGACAACTCCATCTTCTAAGCATGCTCCTTCCAAAGTCAACCCATGAGAGCATGGAAATGGATAGTTACCAGTCATGAGGATGTCAGGAGATCTTCCCCTATTCTTCTAAGAAGTTTACATAAACGGTCAGGTGGGCTACATCAGCGGACAAATGGGGACCATAGGCTCCTGTGTCCCTTCCTGCACACTTCTCGCAGACCAGCCTAGATATGTTGTACAAAATGCCTCACTTCCTGATGGGAAAGTCACGCAAGTGTTGGACCTCCCTTCTTTTCCAAAGTAGAGTGTCAACCAAAACTCTCACCCATGACCTCCAAGAAGTCAACCCGAACTAAGGAACCCAAACCGATGACCATACCAGATGACCCAAAAATGGAAGCAGTATTAGCAAATCAAGGCAAGTGGCACAAGCCAAATATGGATGCCAAAAGGACAGAACGTACCAATTGTTTTCAACAACACAAACAATGACAAGAAGAAGACCAAGGAGAGTCAGTATCCAACCCACCCTTGACCTTATGTTCCATCGACGAGGACCCGACAGATTTGGATCGCCAAGAAGTACTTAACCAACCGACCCACACCCACACAGATCTGGGTACTCAAGAATTGTATTTTAGCTCAAAACCCAAGCCATTTAATATACATCCGCTCGACATCACCGCATCCATCGACGCCACTATTGCCCGAATCATCTTTTGTACCTCAGTCGAAGAACACAACCTACTCGCTAACTATTAGGAAATGGATGTTGAAACATGTCAAGAAACTTCCACATGATCCTTTGTATAAATATAACACCTATCATGACTAACCCTTGCCCTTGTAATAAGTCACTCATGACTAAACCTTGTATAAATTCACCCACACTCACCCACTATCACTTGTAATAAATCTCATCGAGCAATGTTTGCAATATCTAAAGCATGTAGGTGTCTAGCAACCTGCATTAGTTTATGAGAAATCACTCCATAAACCACCTCATGACACTCGGCTACACAGGTTACACATCGGTTATGGAAAGGATTGCAAAATCACTTTATTGGGATCAAAATTTGTTTCCATACTAATGTGTTATCCTTTTGTAGCAGATCACCAAGCACTCATTTCAATCATCATGCAAGCTGAAGGAACTTCTGAGGCTAGCCCCAATGCGTTAGTGGTCAATTTGGGTAATTTATTAGCTCAGTCTTATCCTACATTGCAACCACTAGAATTTCAAGGATTCATGGACCAATGACTGTTGACGACCCTCCTCTGTGACGGAGTGAGAAAGTTCATAGCAACTCACATTGGTTCCAAGGTCTAGCAAGACCCATTGCAGATGCTAAATTCATCTATGATGTCGTGCTTGTTTTGATGGTAACAAGTGGGGTAGTTATTAGTTTTTCTCATGAGAATTTGAAGAGCCTCAAAACTCAAAGGAATTATGACACATTTGGTCCAGAGTTGGTTTCACCGAGTATTTTAGTGACCCTTTGCCAAAACCTAATTTCTATCGATGATATTACCCGGTAACCACTCTTGAAGCCCCTGAGAGGAAAGAATTGCCAAGCACTTTCATCCTACCCTCCCTAATGAATGATCCACCCTATAAAAAGTTTTATTTATCAAAGGATCTCATTCGAGCTGCACTTAAGATCCATGGGACTCACACGCCAACAGAACGAGAAAGGCTTATTCCCAAGCCCATGAAAAGAGGTGACCTTTTGAAGTGGACTGATATCTCGGCCATCACACCAGAACTATGGAAGCCATTGCGCATCTGCGTGCAATTTAAGCGCTTTCCCACACAAGATCGCTTCACCATTGCTCATAAATGTATTTGGTTTGGTTTATATTTGGCCACCATAAGACCTCAAACTATAGATCTCGCTAGCTGGATTATAGATCAACTATACTTAGCACAACACAGATGGGAATGCAAGCACGTCATCCATGAATGTTGTGCTCTCACCATAATCGTTTACATGTTTTTAGCCTAAAACTTACCCATCAAATGTGCCATGACCAGTGAGGAATTGAAAAGATTTAAGGGCACCACCAAGAAAGAATGAAAGTCAAGCAAAAGCATACTAGGCAAGCGCATGAGGGGTTCAATTCCATGTCTACAGGTCTCGGAGTCACCCTCACCACAACCATCCCCTCAACAATCTCCAATGGAACCTCCTGCGCATGTACAACCGATACACATCTGAGTCTCATGCCCTATCATAACCGAAGGCACTACTAGTGCAGTGACTCCTCCAAAGGCCTCCACTGAAGCCGCTACTACGAAAGCCGACAAAATTCCCACCACCATTGGTGCGGATGCTTTTACTTTCCTGATACCTAATCTCGAGGTAGAGCCCTCTAATACGACTTTTGATTTAGAAATGCATGATGTGTTTTCAAGTGAATTTCAATTTCACAACGGCAATTTTTCTCTCAAGCATATGAATGCCCTAGCTATCCTACCACACCCCCAGACCAACCACAAGAATAGGTAGTTTCCAACTCAGATGCTGAAGATAGAAAAGTGACTGATGATGAACAAGGTGATGATGAAGCTAGTCAAACCACTCTTGAATCGCAAGAAGATTACCAACGAGAACCACAACAACCACAAATGGAAGCTCAAGGAGATACAAGCACCCACAAAGATGACATGTTTGAAGTTGCTGCCTATACACTGGCCATCCAACAATTCTATTGCAATATGCAAGCAGTGTGGGAGCACATACAGCTATCTGATGAGAAAAGTCAGGAAATCCTAGAGCAAGAACTTGCTAGCAAAGGATTTGATGACTCTTTCATTCAAGGTTTCAAGGAACTAGTAAAGTCTATGGGAACTGTGGAAGCACTCCATTTTTTGAAGAGAAAACCTTTACCACACTTCGCTCCCCAAAGAATCCATCTAATGTCGAAACCCGATCAGTACATCCATGTGCCCACAGAAGGCCAGTCCTCCAGACATCTGGAAGAAGCACAACTAATCCAGGAACCCCCACCCGAATGGACCATTGTAGAAGCTATAGTCATCATCGACTCCCACCTTGACCAGCAACCTTCATACAGGCTACCCCCATCCAAATCACCTCCACTCCCACCAAAACTCCCCCTTCACCTGTACATTCAACTTCCCTTGTCACCCTCGCTCACCTCCGTATCCTCATTCAGAGTAAGTGCCACAACATAAGCCATATCACCTCTAGTCACCCAAGAATACCCGAAATCTTTACCCCTGGTACATCCGACCTAATTCCCCCCACCCCACTTCATCCGTTCCTCAACCCATCCTTTCCTTCCTTTCCTCTCCCTACAAGGCCTATGTTTCCATTTCCACCCCCCATGACTTCCCCTGTGTCACCTCCCCATCCTACCACATCACCTTTACCTTCTCCTTTACTTCAAACCATCTATGACACCCAACAGGTCATATATTCCTCTTCTTTTGTAAATCTTGTTTTCACACCCACTCATGCACCCACCATCACACCACTCTTCACAGTTAGTGCACTAGATGCCACATCCAGCGACGTGGACATTTCACCACCTATAACACCACCACTCACACACACCATTTCACCACCACATCTTGGCACACCACAATTTTCTTCGTTCACCATTGCATCCACCCTTCCATTCCCTTTTCCCCTTCCCTTTGCATCTACACCCACACTAGCATAATACTCACACACCAGTCCATTGTTATTATCACCCACCATTGACACTGCATTCCATCAAATGTTTGCTTGTATGAATCAAGTTAGAGAAGAATTTGTATCTCTCGAAAGCAATTATCAGACATCGCAACAGACTATTGTGCAGCTACAGGCACATATAAATTCTTTAACCATTGAGAATGCTTCCCTGAATGCATGCAATCAAGAATTATGTGAGGCTTACCACTTGTTAGAGTTAGAATTAGAACAGAAGACTAAAGAAGCCCTCACCGATGTAGAAAATATTTTACATGCTTAGACAGTATGGAACGCCACACTCACATGCAATATGGGACTGTTAAGATGCCATCTTGCAACCGCAAAGGAAGAGAACCAGAGGCTGCAAGAGCAGAATCGCGAGAACTTTGAAGTGGCACTGGATCGACCTAATGAAACATTAAGTTTGAGCCGATTCAAGGTAGTCCCCTCTGAAACAATGCAAGTATTATTGGAAGATCACACACGATTACTCAAGGACTACGACAAAATCAATGATGAATATCAGAATCTATAGGCAGATCACAAAGCCTTACTATTGATGGAGCATGCACAACCCCAACCAGTTCTTGAAGTCATCCCCCTTAAAATTCTGGATGAACTTGCTACTCTATGGGCTCGTGTCCTTGATCTTCAAGCAGAGATTGCAGGTCAATCTGAGCCTTTGAGGCTAGATTCCCCACTAGAAATCCCTGCTGAAGAAGAAATAGTTTCTATTCTAGTGGAGGACACTTATGAAGGGTCATATTAACCACAACCTATCCTAGGCAGACGTGTCACAACAAAAGGCCAAGACACATTTGAACTTCCAATTCCTGCATGGCTCAAGTCAGTGGAAGAACTTGGTAAGACTCACTCTACACGTGTTGAAGCACAGCTACATGCCATGACCATGATCGAGGAATGCATTTTACAATCACCCTATTTAGCTGAGCTAGCCTCTCGAAGGTACATCTCCAATATAGGCTTTAGTACAAACCATGCTTTCTATACATGGCAGAGTATCAATTATCTATTGAAAAAGAAATGGGGAAGAAACCAACTCACACTACACAATTTGAGCCCGAAGACCTGCCTCCTGAAGCGAAGAAAGGAAAGATCTTTCAGCCAAATTGGCACATGGAGTTGTTACAAGAATACCCAGAGATGATGCACACCTAGACAAAAGCATTGTTGCACCTAAAGTACAATCCGTGCGAGGGTCCTATGCCATGACACTACTCCTAGAAGGCATTTTGCATCAAGGTTCAAAATAACAAGCAATGCCAAGATTGGTTAAACTACCCCTATCTAGCACCACCATGTGGCCCTCCAACCATTGGATATATGATGGTGACCATTCACCATTGGCTCCCCCGCTTACACTGCATGGACCATGTTGTCGCATATATGACTATTAAGATCTTCGATATGGTGCAAACATTTTTCAAGATCTTTCAACATGTCAAGGCACCACATGTAAATACCTTGGGTTTTGAGCATGGAATCCAAGAGCTCACATATGACATGAGTACTCCGCCTTTGCTACGGGTATGCTACACATGGCACTACCGTATAAAGTATTTGCCTGCATGTTATAAGATGACTTCCGAAGAGATGTTCATGACAGTCTTTTGGGAGAACCATTCTAAAGTTTTTATCAGTCGGTCGACTCATCTACTTCAGTTATTCACTTGTGAGCAACTTGTATATTCAACACATTATTGGCTTCCACCTCCTGACAAACCTCATGCCATAGACTGGGAAAAACTCAAAGTTGATTTCGCATGAGGAATTTGGATTGTGGAGAACACCCTCGCACAAGACCTCTTGCAAAACTACATTATGTAGACCCCACAACAAGGATCTCTCGAGGACGACAGACGTGAGGGGGGGGGTGTTGGCAGCAAGCAAAGGCATAGACACAAAGGAAGCATGTAGAGGTGGATTACAAAGAGTCGTGGGGAGCCAAAAAGACATTTTTTTCAAAGAAATATATTTCATTTTACTTTTCTAAAACTCCAAGCAGTGATTTTTATCACTTTTGTAACATATGTATCATAAACACACCCACTTTTGTATTTAGTAGCTCCATTTTGTGCAAGCCAAGGAGTCATCGAGCTTGAGGAGCTTAGGTAGAATGAGCATACCAATTTTGACTATTTTTAGATCTTGTTTAAGACCTCCAAATGCCCCTTCGAACCTATTTTTTAACTTTGTCGGTCACTAGATGTGAAACCGATCAAAACTAGTCCTAAATCTATAGAAAGAGCTAGAGAGCTCATTTTTGAGGTTAGGGAGTGTGAGTAAGTGTTGGATTGTATTAGTTAGTGTGAGCTTTGAGCTTGTAAGAGTGTTATTGAGCAATAGAGTCTACTTTCTACCTTCCATTATGTCTTGCTTGTCTCTTACATGTGTGTATGTCTATGTGCATTTCCATGTTTCTCACCTTCACTCTCACTACTTCTTGCGTTCACGATCTCATATCACTCCTATGTGCCAATTCTACCATTTTTGCACATAGCTTAGTCCATTCAATCTCTAGGGCAACTCTAGGGTAACATTTTTCATGTTCTATCACATTTGGCCCTTCTTGGATTCTGGTCTGCTATGCTTTAATCATCTATCTAAATCCTCAGGAGTAGGATCCGCTAAGACTGATCTTGCTCTAGGTGGGGATCGGGTTATATGAGTGTGATTCAATGATGATGATGGTGGTGGTTTTGTGAGAGAGTGTGTCTAAGATGCAACTTCTTTAAGTTTATCCTTGCTTTCTCTTTGCTCATCTTCTTTGTGCATTGTCTTTTCATCCCTTCATTACTATCTTTCCAAGCTCTAGTTCTCTTTTTATTTGTTCTCTCCGTCTTGCTATTATCTAGGCCCTTCTCTTCACATGTTCCTTGGTTTTGTTGTATGGCTTGGGCTCTAGTTACTACTTGCACTAGTGCTATAATATTTTTACTTTTACTAGAGTGTATTACTAGACCAATAACATTGATCGATGTTATTTTTCTATGTCTTGGCTATATTTTTTGGGCAATCCCTTAGGTCCTTACCACAATCAAGACAAAATCCTCGAATGGTTATTGCTTGTTGTTTTCCTGGTCTAAGGATTGGAAAATATCTACTGAAGTGATCTCCCTTGCACCTATAACATGGTCCTTAGGGTCCTTGGGGTCTCATTTGTCTTAGTTGGGGCCTAGGGTTAGGGTTGTGTACATTACATTTGAATATTCTAGCTTCCAACTAGGTTCACTAGGTTTTTCATAAGGATATATCTTGTTATGCTCAAGTGAATCCATGTACTAAGTTGGTTAACTATCTACATGCATTGAGTTAAGGTGATGAGTATTTGGATCGCTTTCAAAAATCAAGGGAGGTGTTGGCACTAAGGCTCTACTCAAACTTTCTTCTACCGATGCATACTTGATTGGGATCATATTGGTGGGGGGAGGAGGCTGTTGATCCAACAGTGGTTGAGGTCTTTGCTGAGCTTGGTATTGTGGCTGCTAAGGCTTTTTGTTGTGGCCTAAAGTATTGCTGAGGTATCATCCCTCTTGTTGATAATATGGTTGTGGATAATTTTTTCTAACTACTTGTTTATTGTAAAGGCAATCCTATGTGGTGTGGTTAGTGTATCTCTCCTTAATGGTGCAATATTGGCTATTAGGGCTTCCTTGGGGTTGAGTCATAATTGGACAAATGCTAGCCATGTGGCCTCCTCCACAATTGTAACATTGTTTCACTAAGATCAGCCTAGGTGCATGTTTACTTGGGACTCCTGATTTCTATGCTATTTTCTTTGCTAACTCCTCTATTGAAGTGGATGGTTTAGAATTGAAGCTAATAGCACTATCTGAATCTTTATAGACATTTGATAGCTCTAACTCTTCCCCTAGATGGTCATCAATGTCAATACACATACAAATGCAATGTTCTATGGTTCTAGGCTCTTTTAGATACACATATGATCTTAGTTTGGCACTTCGTAATCCGTCCAAAAATAAAGCCATTTACTTGGCTGGTGTGGGTAGTTCTTGAATAGGGCATCTCTCTAGGTACTATCTGAACTTTCCTCATGCTAGTCAAACTATCTCTTGGGGTGTTTGTTTGAAGCTATGAATCAGAGATGAGGTAATGTGTCTGATATGACTCTTTGAGAGCTTCGTGATAAAGGCCTCTAGCAATTGATCAATGTCCTAAATTGTCCTTGATGTAGTGGTTGAAACCGCATCAAGGCTCTATTTTTCAGAATTAGACCAAAGGTGTTATAATGAGCGAACAAGTCATCAACCTATTCCACACTTAGTACTTGTATAAACTCTGCTAGGTGATCGTATGGGTTTCTAGTACCATCCAATTAATTCTTCATGAATTTCACTAGTTGGGTAGGCCTCAACATTCTAGGGTGTTCTCTAGGCCTAGGTAATGGAAACTCATCCATGCCTCCTTGATGTCTTGGGTCTCTGTCTCTCCTCCTCTGTCCTTTTTGTCTCCACTCATGACCATTCTTTGCCTACAAGATTTGCAAATCTAACTTCGGGTCTATATCTAGTTCTTTCCCTCTAGGTTCCATGAGCATGGGATGATTGTGCTCCTTCGAGGCCATGGGAAACATTAGATCTTGGTGGAGGGAAAATCAATTTTCCCTTCCAAGTGTAGGCATGCCTACCATGCTCCATAACTAGAAACATCATCTTCAAAGTGTTATCTAATAGACAACCTTGTCTGATGTCTTTGGGTCCTTAAACTCTGGGATGGACTACTATTGACTAGACCCTAAGAGCCTATATGAGGAGTGTTGAGCTCTCAAGAAGGTCTTAGGAACCCAAAGTTGTGTGTTATTATGTTCAGCCTTCATGGATCATTTTGCTAACCAAACTTGGAGTACTTTTTGTGGTGGATGTGTTCTTCGTTTCATTACTTGCCTCTGTTCCAACTCGTTTTGCTTCTTGGATGTCTTTGATTTTGATGAGGCAATTGGTTGATGGACTTTTTGCACCTAGATCTACTTCATGCCTGTGGCAATTTGACTCCTTCATGACTCTGTTGGTCTTCTAGGTTCATGGTCATACTAATGCTTCTTTGCACACCTCTTTGTTTGAGCAGTTGATATAATACTCATCTTTGGAATAGGAGGGAGTTCCACTTGATCCTGAGCATGTTCTTTAGAATGCAAATTCTTTTGCACAATGGACATTGGGACACATGCATCATAATTTTCTTCAAGATTAGACATACAAGAGCTAAGAGCCTATATGTGATCTAGATTAGTGACCATGTTATTTTCTAATTCTACCATAAGACATAGTTCTCATACCCAAACTAGAAGAAGTTGACTTCATGAAGATTTCTTTAGGTTTGGGTAGACTACATGATTATAGATCAAATCTTGACTCGAGATTAAAGGCTTAGTAAGGTCTTCATCATGGCATACTAGTACTTTGATTGTCAGGTTCAATATTTGTAGTGATATAGAAATTTCCATCTCCCCCATGCAAGGGGTTTCCATGCCTCCTAATCCTATGAGGTAAAAATCGATAGAATTTGTTTGTAAATTCATTTCCTAATAGCAAGAATACAATATTGATGTAGTAGCATCTCATGAATCAATTAGGGCTCTCATTATCTTGAATGTTGTGCCTTGTCCAAGCTCAATCAAAATAAATGGATGTCTATGAATGATGATAGGAGAGGTGTTTCTCTGAGTCTGCCACATAGCCATGTGATATTGATGGGTCTCAGAATGGGGAAAAACAGTATCGTTCCTTGATTTTTCTAAGCCTTTTCTTCTTAATTTCATTCTCTTAATGCATTCTAAGGCCTTCAGCTTGTGCTTCTTCTCTTATTATTTTCTCTTCTTCTTTCTATTTTGTATGCATGTTGAGATGTCTTAGCATATCTTCTCTCAAGGGCTCTTAATAGAGTTTAACTCACCACTTATGTAATTGGGTAGCACATCTCCTTCTAAAGTGGCTAATTGCACAATCCATCGATAGATATTCTATTGAGTGTATATCAAGATTAAATCACTAGTTTTTAGGCCTTTTTCTTTTACATGTGCATCAAAATGTGTTTTTTGTCTCTTGTTAGCTACATATATTCCTTCTCTTGCGCTCACTCTAGTCTCACCTAGACACTCTAGGTCTAAGATCTAGGAGGATAGCTCATGGCCTATCCATTGATGCTCTTGTGCAACCTTAAGAGTGGGTATCAAAAAATCTAATGGAAGCATGATGTTCTGGCCAAAAACCATATGCAAGGGAGTGGCATTGAGTACTCTTTTATAGGTTAGACGATATGCCCAAACAACATGATGAAGTTGTTTGTCCCAATCATAATGTTTGTTGTTTACAAGCATGGTCAATACATTGCATAGGACCTTATTCGTACTCTCTTCCTATCCATTTGCTTGTGGATGATAGGGTGCCGACTTCTTATGAATGATCATGAAATTTTGCAACAGATATACGTTCATGAAGTGTGTTCCTCTATTGCTTACTAACTCTATAGGCAATCCATATCTCATGAATACATTCTCAAATGAGAATTTCTTTGTTGCTTGTGCATCTTTTTTCCTATTAGCTTTTACCTCTACCCATTTACTAAGATAATCCATCACAACAATTATGTATTCAACATGGGAGCTTTTAGTTGGGGGGTTGATAAGACCTACAAAGTCTATAGCCCACTTGGAGAATGCACATCCTCCCATCATGGTTCTCAGTGGCATCTCATCCTTGCAAATAGGATATTGAGCTCTTCGACATGTATCACACCTCTTCACATAGCTATGTGCATCCATATGAAGTGTGGGCCACCAAAGACCTAAAAAAAAAATTGCCTTGATCACTTGATTAGGTCCAAAGTGTCCTCCTACAAGAACTTGGTGTGCAATTTCTAAGATTTTCAACTACTCACTTTCGTGTACAAAAAGTCTCAAATATCCATCTCATCTGCACTTGTACAGATAATCACATATGAGTGTACAATCTTGAGCTTCTTAATCTAGACTCCATTGTGCTAAAGTCATCTCTTGAGGGAATGTTTTCATCCTTAGAAAGCCAACTAAAGGATTGCTTTAATTAGGTATCAGTGACACTTGTTATAATGTGACATGTTGAACAAGAGGTCTACTAATATAGGTCTGACAATCCTTGAGCAACATATAAACCTCTGCTTCTCTACACTTAACAAAGATTTGTATGAGATCTGGGATATGATTTTGTTTGATGTGGGAATGAGTGCATAGATCATCCACATATACTTCTAAGTTCTTCCTCAAGAAGTCCTTAAACACATGAAACACGAGTCTTTGGAAGGTAGCAGGTGCATTGATGTTCCCAAATGGCATCACACAAAATGCAAAGATACCCCATTCAATGACAAAATCCAACTTGTGTTGATCCTCTAGGAATGGTTACTTGATTTTAAGATAAAAATCCATCAAGAAAGATATAAACTTCATTGTTTGATACTCACTCTAATAGGTGTTTATTGATAGGAAGCGGATCACTATCTCAAATAGTGGTGGCATTAACTTTCTTTAGGTTAATGCCCACATGTTATTTTGCATTCCTCTTGGGCACAAAAATAGTGGAGCATGCCCATTCTTGTTGATATATATATTGGTAGTGGTGTGTGAATACACTCAGGAATGTCGAGCCACTTTCTTCCCTCTTTGGGAGGTTTTTTTAAGCCCCGGCTTGTATATACTCATAAAACCCTAATGTGTTACTCACTCTTGTATATTCAATCTGTAATTCATTTAGTGTTGTGTTGTGCTCCAAGCTTCTTCCTCTTCCTTGTGTTGTTTGTTTTCTTCCGAAAACCTCAAACTCCAACAATTGCTATCAAAGCAGGTTATTACTTCATCTAGGGCATCATTGAAACCCCTCTGATCAAAGTCTCAAAACTGCACAAAAATTGGTGAGCATACTTAAGGAAGTTAGGAGTTCAAAACAAGACTTTTTTTCCTTTTATTCCAAACATATATATAGGTTTTGGTTCACCACTACAAGCACCTCCAAGTCTGCTATAAGTTTAGCAGAGCTTGACAAGGCAGTTTTGTTCAACATCTTGAGATATAGTCATTTTTCTTCATCAGGGTATTTAATTAGTGGCCATGGATGAAAGCAATGATGTATTCCATTTGTTGGTTGTTGAGGAGAAGTTGGATGGTACTAATTATCGATTATGTACATATATGATGCATCATGTATTGGTAATAAAAGGGTTGTGGAATATTGTGCAGGGTATTGAAAAATGCCCTACTACACCTATGAATACATTTATTGAAGGAGATACAAATGGTGTTGAAGATGATGATCTTCGGATTCACGTTTGTGTTGCGGTTCTTATTGCACCTACTATAGAGCAACTTCCATGGGATGGGAGAGATGTTCAGCCACATGTATTGATAGCTTTCTCTATCAAACGTGCCATTACTGCTCACATTCGCTCTTGCAAAACAACAAAAGATGCTTGGGATACACTTATTACTTAATACTAGGCAAGAAATGAGGCTCTTGTTGATTACCTTTGAAAATAGTTGGAGAGTGAGCATATGAATGAAGGGAGATTCTATGGATATGTATACCTTGATTTGTGATTCAAGAATCTTGCTTCTAGCCTGCATTCGTGCCTTGTCTGCTTCGCTAGCCTCATATTTGCATCAGAGTTATTTTAATTGTTCTTTTAGCTTCTAGTTTTCCATTTCTAGTGTGTGCCATTGATGCTTGGCCTCTTGGGCTTCTGCTTCTTTCTCTACTATTACCTTTTGTGCTTGAATTAATTGGGTAGATAGATTCTCATCTATCTCCTGAAACTGATTCTTTTCCCTCATTGCCTTGTCATAATCCGCATCAGCCTCAAGCATTAGTTGTTGAGTGTCCATGACAGTTTGTATCATCTCTTGTACTACTGGCTTGAGCTAAGCGACATCCACATTTAACCATGTTTTTGGGATGCTTGGAGCTTCCCCGGTGCATACGTCTTTTCCCTACTCCACATGTATGGTCTCGTTATGCGGTTGACTTATTTGGAGCTATACCCCTTGGTCTCTTTTCTCTTCTTTCTTATTGATGGACTTTGTGGCACTCCCTTGAAATGTTACGTCCATCGGAGATGGTTCTACCACTACCCTTATTGGTGTGAAGGGTTCTGATTCTTCAACTGTATTATCAACCTTTTCTTCCTTGGGGTTCTTGAACAGGACCTCTCCCGCTAGTAGAGTCTCTTTGATTTGAATATTAGATGCTTCATTCAATTTAATAATATGTACCCTTTCTTGAGACGCTTCCTTCCTTGTCGTGTCCTTGATGGTGTCAATGAGCGTCTGATCTGCCTTCATTCCTTCCATGTCCAAGTCCTCGTTTATTTTCTGGTAGTTCCATCTTTTTCCCATTCGAAAGCTTCTTTAATTAGATCATGGGTGAATTGTATAATGACCCACTCCCTCACTCCATCTAAGACTCTAGCCTCCGGTACCAATGGATCATGCAATGCTGGCTGCAAGGTGTTCATGACTTGCATACATCGTTGGAAGTCAGGTTTTTATATTGGTAATTCAAAGTGCTTATGAATGCCCGCTTTCTTCATAATGTCCATTGTCGATGGAAGTTCATGCACTACCTTAAAGTCTTGGGACATTATGGGGAGCTGATGGTCAGTGTCCATAATTTTGATTGTCACTAGGAACAAATAATCCCCTACTGGTTGATCTTCCCTAAACCAGTGACCTTTTGCCTTAGTCACGCTTTCTAGAGGGAATTCAAACACCTCCTCTTGAATGGTAGCTTCAGAATCCTCAGAAGCTATCTACACTCATAATGAAAAGAGCATTAGCTTCCATTAGAAGACATGTCTGTGGTCAGGTGTGTTGTAGTGACATTTCGTTCGTTGCGTCACTCCGTTCCCCTTCTTCACAAAAGGAAGATCTCTTACTACATATTTTTTCATTTTTATTCCTGAAAGAAAACAAAAATTAGTGTAGCCGAAGCACTTACTTACTTACATAGTAGGTCCATTCCTATGAAAGTAAAATCTATGACCTATTCCCAAGTGGGAAATGTGCACTCCTACTTTTGTTACATTCATCATGTGCCGAATGCATGGCCTCGTGATGTGGCCCTATCATGCATAATTTAGGTGCATTTGATGCTTCATGTGTGCAATTGGAATCTTTTTGCATCCGTTGTTGTTCTCTTGGCTGCATCTTGGGTCTCCATATCCATTTTGTAGTTGAAGTGTGAGGCCCCGCCTTCTCTATGTTTTGTCGTGTTCTCGATCTTTCCTCTTCCTTTGTTGTAGTCTGAGTTTTAGTTGTCGTGTTCCTCCGGTTCCTGTGATTATCTTGTTTGGCTTTAGGGTCCTGCTGTGCTTGTGTAATGTGTCTTCTTGCTTGTCTATCTCTTGGTTGGCAATCTGTCTGACTCTTTTTGGAATCCATATTTGTTGTCGTGTTTTCTAAGCTGCTACTAATGACTTTGGGGGCCATACTCTCAGAAGTCTCTTCGGTCCCGCTTGTAATGAAGAGGATTCTTTGTTATTTGTTTCCTCCTTCAGATGAGTGACCGGTATTGGTATTGACTTCGCTGCTTCCTTCACTCGATCCTTGCAAACCCATTGTAGATTGGCACCTTTTGATTGCGAGAATCGGATAGTTGACTTTTATGTCAATGATTTTCCTTTGTTGTAGGTGACTTTAAGAGCATTTTCTTCATCGTTTCCCTTGGATTCACCGTTTGGGTGGGATGAATCCACTTCAACAACTGATATATTGGCATTGGCTATCTCTTCTTTCTCGAGATACTCCTTGGTCTACTACTTCTTTTGCTAGGGTTTCTTTTTCACACTTGATAGTTTCATGCATGGGATAGTGTCTTTCTTCTAACAGGCTAAAGATGTCTTTGTGCCCTATTTTGGCTGATATGTAGCCTTGAGCTAGGTGAATGCTTACTTCATTTTCAATGATCCAGTCTTGTCCTAGGATCAGGTTCTCTATCAAATCCTCGTCTTTACACACTAGAACTCGTTCCATAATGGAATTTCCTAGGTGGAGGGATATTGTAGTTTCTCCAATGCATTCAATGACTTGATCTCCAATACCCATCATGTGTGCTTTAGTAGGTGATATGTTCATTTGAAGCTCCGTGATGATTGTACTACGAATGCAACTGAGTGTTGCTCTTGAATCTATCAAGGCGTCTACTAGCTAGTACTCTGTTGTTCCAATCCTTAGGTTCAAGTATGGTTGGGACTTGCCGACATGGTTCGTGTTGGCCTGGTGAACTTGATAGTTGGCCATGGGAATAGGCTCGTCCCCTTGTAGATACTGTTCGTCCCTTTGTCTTATCCATTCTTTTCGTTTCTTGATATGCTCTAGGGCTTCTTGCCTCGCCTCCTCTCTAATCCTCTCTATTTCTATTTTGTGCACCTACAAGTCGTGCTAACATTTGGTCTGTCAATGGCTCCATGTAACGTTTTACTCGACAACCACTTATGTAATTAGGGACGACATCCCCATCTAGAGTGGCTACATTAACCGCTCCACTAGTGGAAATCCTATTGATTATTAGAGGTCCATATCCACGTTTCTGTAGCTTCTTTGCATGTTGCTTTAAGGTATATACCAAAACTAAATCTCCTTCTTTTAGCCCTTTATCCTTGATATGTGCATCGTAATATGCCTTCTGTCTTCTCTTGGCCGCATAAATTCCTCCAACAGCTTGTATTCTTGTTTCATGTAGCTTCTCAATTTGGTCTACTTGCTTGGAAAATTCATGCCCTTTCCAATCGTACTGTTGTGCTACTCTCAAAGTAGGCACTAAAAAATTGGTTGGCAAGATTGCGTTTTGTCCATACACTAGGTTAAATGGTGTAGTTCCAATAATTGTCTTGTAAGTGACACGGAAGGCCCAAATTGCATGATGCAATTGTTTGTCCCAATCCGACCTTCCACTATTGACTATCTTTGTCAATACAGTACTCAACACCTTATTGGAACTTTCCGCTTGCCCGTTGGCTTGGGGATGATAAGGGGCTGATTTTTTATGGATCACCAAGAACTCATTCATTAAGGATTCTATCACTTCATTAATGAAATGTGTTCCTCTATCACTCACTATTTCTATAGCTAGTCCAAAGCAAGTGAAGATATGCTCAAAAGGAACTTAGCTGTGGTCTGAGCATCGTTTTTTCTAGTAGCCTTAGCCTCTACCCATTTGGTCAGGTAATCCGTTGCCACTATTATATATTTCGCATGTGATCCTTTGACTGGTGGGTTAATGGGTCCTATAGAATCAATACCCCATTTAGAAAATGCTCTTGCGCAAACCATAGGTCTTAATGGCATGTCATATCGTCTAATCGGATATTTGGCTCTTTGGCATGTCTCGCAACTTCGTACATAGGTGTCTGCATCCATATGTAGAGTTGGCCACCACAAGCCTACAAAGAGGATCATTTTTACCGTTCTTTCGGTTGAGAAATGTCCTCCTGTGACACCTGCATGTGCCATTTATAATATGGGTAAGTATTCTCCTTCATGTACACATAGCCGTAGTTGACTATCTTTCCCTCTCTTGAATAATTGTCTTCCCATAATAACGTAGTCTTTACTTATTTCCTCTAGAGATTGTTTCCTTGTTAAACTGATTCCTTCTTCATGCTCGTGTGTCTTTAGGAATTTAACTAATGTCTTACTCTAGTTGGGTGCTATTGTAGAAAAAGGTAAGGATGTATGGTCATCTGGAGTGGTTTCCTGACATTCCGTGCAACTATTGACATATTCATGGACGTCCTTAGGCATATCAGGCCAGTATACTCCTAGCCGTTTCAACTCTCTTAGAGTTCCATGAGTTCCTTTGTGCATTCTCCATTTATTTGTGTGAGCTTGTTGAATTAAGTTCTGCTTGTCTTCTTCTACACATCTCGACAATACACCGTTGGATTCTTTGTGATACACACTTATTGCTATAATGTGTAAGGTACGTGATTGTAGGATTTCCTTTCTACTCTCCCTGTTAATTGGGTGTTGTGGTCCATGAGTGAGTATTGGAATTAGCTTTTCTACCCACTTAGGACATACTTCCAAATTGAACAGGGAAGTGTCTGGCAAATCGTCTGGTACTCCGCTTGGTGGTTCTCCATGGGTTAATCTAAAGAGATGATCTGCTCTTACATGAGTGTTACCCTTCTTTACAATTACTTCAACATCAAATTCCATTAATAACAGAAACCATCTTAGGAGTCTTTCCATGTTGCAAGGCTTGTTGACTAAGTACAATAAGGCTTGATGATCTATGAAGAATTTGAACTTGTTGGCTAAGAGATAGTGTCTGAATTTCTTTACAGCGTACACCATTCCTAATCCTTCTCTCACCGTAGTCGTATAGTTTCTCTCGGCTTGATTCAGTTGTCTGCTTGCATAGGCAATTGGATGGTCCAATTTTCCTTCGTCTGCTAGTTGAGCTAAGATGCATCCTATTGCATAATTGGAAGCATCCACATGAATATGAAAAGGCTTGTTCCAATTGGGTGTTTTCAAAATTGGAGCCATGCTAAGCCACTTTTTTAGCTCATTAAATGTTTTCTCGCATTTGTCCGTCCATGTGAATTGAGTCAACAATCCATACAAAGGTTTGGCACTTATAGCATACATGTGGATAAATCGATGGTAGTATCCACAATGACCCATAAATGCTTGCACTTCTTTTGCATTCTTTGGTCTAGGAAGTTCTAGAATTACTTTGATCTTGTCTTCATCCGTAGATATTATGTTCCTAGACACAATGTGTCCTAGGATTTTTCCTTGTCTTACCATAAAATCACACTTCTTAGGATTTAGGCATACTCTATATTGTCGACATTTATCAAATATTTTTCGCAATTTCGGAATATGTTCCTGCCTCCGATGTGAGTATGTACATAGGTCGTCTACATATACTTCCATACTCTTCTTTAGAAATTGTTTAAAAACGTGACACATCAACCTTTGGAAAGTAGCAGGAGCGTTAGTGAGTCCAGAAGGCATCACTCTGAAAGCATAGACCCCCCATTCAGTCGCGAATGCGGTCTTATGTTGGTCCTCAGTGGCAATAGCTACTTGGTTGTATCCATAGAATCCGTCCAAGAAGCTTTAGACTTCTTTGCCTGCCACTCTTTCCAATAGGTGGTCGGTGATAGATAAGGGGTAACTATCACGGATTGTGGCTACGTTGAATTTCTTTAGATTAATGCACACTCTAAGTTTTCCCTTCTTTTTAGGCACAACTACTAGTGGTGACACCCATTCAGTATGTTCTATCTCGTAAATGAATCTAGCCGCTAATAGCTTGTATATTTCTTCTTTTATTTTTGTGGCATAGACCTCGTTATACATGTAAGGGCATTGTTTTGATGGTTTTGTGATTGGTATTCTATGAGAGCAGATGGAGGGTTCCACACCTTTAAGATCCTTATAGGTCCAAGCAAACACATCTCGATATTCTCGAATTAGTCTTATTAGTTCTTCTTCCTCCTCCATTGACACATCCTTTCCTATGTATGCACATCTTTCTCCTCCATCTTCTATGGTTACTATGATTTTCTATGTTTGTTCCTTATTGTCATATGCTTCTCCTTCTCTTGCCTCTCTCTTAGGCATCTAAATAGCTATTTTCATTTCTTCTACTTCGTATCTTTTGAAGTGTTTGGGGACTTCAAAAAGTTCAGGAGTTGGTTTGGTCTTACTCACGCTTTCCTCCCGATTTGGTACTATAGGGGCTGCTTCTATTGCTAACACTTTGGTTGTTTTGTACTTGTCTTCAACTTGAATGGCTTCTAGATAAGGTTCCTCCGAATCAAACTCTGATTCCATTTCTATGCTCTCGTATTCTTCTTTCCATTCCTTTTCTAATATTTCTCCAGCTTCTACCTCCTGAAGGACTACCATGTACAAGTCTACATCATAGCCTTCTTCGTCCACACATTCATTCATGGTCAATACTTCTTCATTTACACACACATCCAAGGTTGCTAGAATCTCCATCCAACCATGCAGTTCAAATGCCTCGTCAGGAAAACTTGAGGCATGTACATAGAGTCCTCTATGGGTCGATAATTTTGATGTCCTAAGGGCCATAACTGCAGTTTCTTATCCTCTTTCTTGGCTTCTTTACACATCCATAATTGGGCATCCTCATGCATCCGTGATTGATCACTTGATCCAGGACTATGGATAGACAAATCATCTTCCTCCTTGTGTATGGGATTCCATTGTAGTGGAGGTACATCTCGGTACGCAAAGATATGCAAGTTTATCTTGGTAGTGTTTCCTTGATGTTGAAGGTATAATGAGTCTCGTCCCCAATCTTGCACTACCCTAAGTTGTCTCATGAAAGGTCATCCTAATATCATTTGCCTTTCCAAATTGACAAATAGCTAACGTATGCTCAAACTCAACTCCACAGGTGGTTAATTTGATCTTTTCCAATATTCCCAATGGTTTCTCCACATGGCCATCTGCTAATTGGAGCTTCATGTGAGTTGATCATAGGGCTGGCTTTCCCCATTTCTCCCAAATCTCCTTGGTGGCAATACCTACTCCTGCTCCTGTGTCTAGTATAGCCTTGGTCATGTATCCATTGTATGTGATGGGTAAACATGTGTTGCCCTCATCTCCTTCATTAAATTCTCCAACCTTATCCACAGGGATTTGTATCTTAGAAGGGTTTTCATTTTCCTTGCTTTCCTTCTCGTTCTTCTCCTGCTCTAACTCCAACTGTCCTGCTAATTGTTTCCATAATTGCGGTTTAACACGGAATAATTCCTCCACAATCAACTAGCATTGTACTTTGGTCTTTTTGAGTTCTGTTAGATTGTGTGAGTTCTTATATGAAGGCTCCTTTTCTTGCCCCCCTGGATTTTCTGGCTCTAGTGTCTGTGGTGTAACAAGAATTTCTTCCTTATTTTCGGGTTCTTTAGTTTTCTATTTGCCTCTTGGATCCTTCTTGTCTTCTTTGTTTTTATTTTTCATCCATTTTTCCTTGAGTTTTTCTCTCCTATCCTTCCACTTTTGGCTTTTCTTCATTTGGATACTCTCACGTGGGTCTTCTGAATCTTCCACCACTTGTTATCTAGGTTCTACGGTTTTACTCTTTTCTTGGTTAGGATCTACTAGTTTTCCTTCTTGTCCTTTTGTTTGTGCTCATGTAATGGCCTTCAATGGCACTATGTATTCCTTGTCACTTCCTGATGATTCAATTACTTCGATCATGTTAACAGGTTCAATGTCATGTGCCTTATTGGGTTTTTTTGGACAATATCTAAAGGGATGTTCCTTTCCACAATCGTTGTAATACCCTTCCCACATCCTAGGAGGTGGTGGGTTGTATGGCCGAGTGCATTCTCTAATGAAGTGATCTCCTCTGCATCTATAGCACAGTCCTTTTGGCATAGGTGGTCTAATGGTTGGTCTCATGGGTGCTGGTGCTTTGGGTGCAGTGTACATTAGTGTTTCCAACTCTGGTCCATAAGCATTGTCATATCCCTCATATCCATAGTATTGCGGGTCATAAGCTTTCTCGTACTCAATGAGGATGGTGTCATAGGGATAGTAATCTCCTTGAGTTTGCTCGTATCCTGGGTTTGTTGATTCTGTACTGGTTAATGGTGATGCTGGCACTATGGCTCTCTCCAAGTTTTCCTCTGTTTGAGCATATTTCACTAGTACTACATGTTAAGGAAGTGGCGGTTGTGGTCCTAACACTGGTGGCGTTTGTGTATATTGTCCTTGCTCATATGGCCTAGGTGCTCCTGGTGGTCCTGGATAAGGGTTGTATCTAGGAGTCTCCCTTCCTAGATCTCTAGGTGGGTATCCATATGGCCTATGCTGAGGTTGATTGAAAGGTCATATCTGCCTGTTGAATGGACAATTCTCAGTGGTATGATTGGTGTATTTTTGTTCTATGTGGCAATAAAGAGTAGTTCCTTGATGTGGTTGCCTATTGTAAGGGAAAGCTTGAGGCAAGCTGTTTGTTGTTACCCTTTGGAGTTGTCCTCTCCAATCATTATAGCACAAAGGATCAACTATACATCTTTCAATTGTCAATCCGGGAAGTATGCAAAGACCACAGCCCCTTCTAGTTAATGGAATCCAAGAATAAGAGTTGAGATGACTGTTTTTCTGAGAAATTCATGAAGAAGGAGGGAAATATCTAGGGTTTTGATTATCTTGAGTTCTACAACATCATTTTCAATGATCTTTGTGCCTAAAATGTGCCATTTCCACAGTAGAATACAAATATGAAGTCAAATTTCAAAAACACTACCTCTATCACGCAGACGAGACAATCACGATTCTGTAAAAATTGAGAATTTCCACTTCCAGCTTTGTTCTTCTGCACTTTCTTACTCAATACATTGAGAATCATCCATCTTCATTCATCTCACTCAGAAATACACAAGGAAAGCTTACAAATTCCATGGATTACACAATGATAAGACTCAATAAATCAAAAGAAAGATCATGAAAGGAGAAAACACGATTTCTGCAGGAAAGCTCTCACATTACTTGGATAGCATCAAAATAATACAACCAACCTCTTCAAAATAGAAGAAATTATCTTTTATACTTTTTCAAGTGTCCCTTTTCACACTTGAATTTTGGTCCTTTTCACCTTCTATTCTAAAAATATGCTATCTAAGAGCTTCCAAAAATTCTAGGAAAAATACATATGATCCTATTTCACATGAGGAAGACTCTTCCTCAATTTTTACATCATTTGTATAAATATTTCTACAAATTTTTGACATTTTACAAATATTTTTCTTCCAAGAAAATGCTTCCTCTAACATTCTTCCCCTCCTAGACTTTTTGGCTCCTGACAAAAAATATTCTTACAGACAAGTAATAAGAGCTTCCTTTATTTCTTCTTTCTTTGATAAACCCGAGATAACAAGTCATGGCTCTTTCTTTCTGTAATGTTCAAATTGTTCACCATTTCAAACAAAGCTTTCCTCCATTGTAATGTTGCCTCTAGTCTGTCTATCACATCCTTCTTCAAGTATTCTGTATAAGCAACTTCATATGGAGTGAGTCTTGATTTAGTGACTATTGATAGATTTCCAAAAATTTCTGACTCTCTTTCGAAAAATCCATAGTCAAAAGCGTCTTCAAAGATTTGAAGATAATGGCTTCCCAAAAATACTATTCTGCTATAATATGCCATTAAACAAATTCTATCTGGTGTTTCACTTAAGTCAAAGAGTAAAGCATCTATAGGTGAGTTGAATCCAATATAAAGTTGAGAGTTCTCACTTTTGTGTCTATGAAGGTTTTTATACATGCTACCACAAGTCGTATCACTCTTACTAATAAGATACAAGCTGGATCATTCACATCTTTGTATGTGGATATAACAGATTCTGTGGTATCAATCATATACTTCTTGGTTGGCCATGTTCCTGCTTTTGGTCTTACTATTTTTGGAAAATTGAACCATTTTGCTGGAATCTGTCCTGCATTTCTTCTTTCCCAAAACACTAACCATTCCCTTCTTCTTGATACTGGACAATAGGCTGGATTTATCTTTAGCTGCAAAGGTTCCTCTTTCCAGATCTTCCTGCATTCCTTGTTGGCATCCAACCATCTGATCCTCCATTTAGGGTTAGCTTTTTCAAACAACTCCTTAGTGACATTAATATCTTCTTCATATTCCAAATATCTGTTTGGTGGTAGTCCTACCCTTGCAATCTAATAATTTTTAATACTTTCCATAATCGTACAGAAAGGTATTCCTAACCCATGAGCTACCCAATGATGTTGATCTGGGTTTACTCCTTTATTGAGAGAAAAATTTACAATCTGTTCTTCATACTCATTATGCATTTTCCTTATGAATTCCATTCTTAATTCCCTGTCTATTAAAAGCCTTCGAAAAAATTCATTTGAATATTCTTCAACAGCTTTGTCTTCTTGTTCATCAAAATTATGAATTTTGTTATCTTCTCCTCCTTCATGTTCCTCTGCTTGTGTGGTCACTACCTATTCTTCAACCTGTTTTTGTGAGTCTTCCAAGTTTTTCTGTAACTTTTCCACCATCAACATTAATCCTTGATTCTGAGATATCAATAACTCTTTCTCTGATTTCCATTCACTTCTTTCTTGTGCTATATCCAAATGTAAATTGTTGTATCCTCTCATTGCACTAGCAGCATGCACACTAGCTTGCTTCTCCATTTCCTTGACTTCCTTCAATTCTGCTTGTAACCTTAGAATTTCTTTATTCAACTCCTCCCTCTCATCCTGGGTTATTTGTACAATCTTACTCTCTTCTTTCATTTGGCCTTCCTCCATCAACAATCTATTTATGTCTTCATTAGCTTTGACCATGATCTGATATGAGTTATGAAGGTATGAAGGGTTCTAAATCTTCCTTCCATTTTCTTTAATTCCATGTCCATTTTACTACTATGCTCCAACTGCTTAGCACATTTATTCTCAAGAAATTGAATTTTATTCTGGCTCTGAACCTCTTGTTCTTCTAATGAAATTATTCTTTGAGACACAATTTCATTCTTTTCCTTGATGACCCTGATCTAATCTTCCAGCTGCTCCTTTTCTTTCTTTTGCTCTTTGATGATCATACTACCTTTTACACATTCTGACTCAGCCATCATCCCTGATATAATCATATTTCTGCTGGAGGGTCTGAATTGTTCTATGTTACTCATGATGACTTTACATGCAGATCTGATATCCTTTGGTATCCTTTCAAGGCCAGTTTCTAACTCGATTTGCTTTACTTCTATCTGCTTTTCCTCTTTATTCATTTTTTCCCCATCCTCTTCCTCATATTCTATAACCTGATTCTCTTCCTCTTCATAGCCTTTTTCTTCTTCCATCTCTTCTGCCTTCTTTTCCTCAATTTCTTGTTGTTTTTCTTGAATGACTTGTCTTTCCTCTTCCTGGACTTTGTTTCCCTGGATTGAGGTTGAGTCACTCTCTACTGAGTTCTTTATTTGATCATTCAATTGCGGCTCCTTTTGTTCCACCTCCTGCTCATCTATGTCCATAAGGTCTAATTCTTCTTCATTTTCCTGATTACCTGTATGTGTGGACTCTTCATTATGATTTAGATCAAAAAGTACCTCCTCTAAACTCTGATTTATTTGTGTTATTGTTTTCCCTTCTATATATTCCTTAAAATCTGTTCTTTCTGATCTTTCTGATAGTGCAACCTTTTCTTCTTTTTTGCTTCCATCCTCTTGACTCTGCATCTGACTATATAATTGTGTTTTACTTTCCAGTCCTTGTTTTTCCTCATATAGTTGATAATGAGGTTGTTGTGAGGGTTTTGTCCATATAGCTGGAAATCCTGTGTCTATTAGTCCACTGCTGAATTCTTCCCTTGCTTCAACCTCTTCTTCCCTCATTACTTCTTTACCTTTTAATATCCTTTTTTCCTCCCCAAGGCTAACTTGTTTTGTTGATTCTTCACAGACCTGTATCCCTTCTGACTTTTGACTCAATTATTCTCGTGTTTTGTTTTTTACAGAAGCTTGTACTGTTGTTACTGGTGTGCTGGGTACTGAGAGATTCAAACTCTTGAGAAGAAAATTCTCTATCACTTTTTGAATCTGATGAAAATTGTGAGGAACTAGCTATCCCTAGTTTGTCCATTATGTACTCTTCTATTGCAATTGCTTTCTCCCGATTCTTTTCTTTTGATGATAATTTTACGGACTCCTCCATCTGTGCATGTTCAGCTTCCTTTCCCTTATTCTTTTTGGTTAACCTCCTTTCCTGGACAACCTTTTTGTGTACCTTCTTTTTTATCACAATTGTAGTTCTAGTTTCTGGAGAACCTTGTAATTCCTTAAAATAAGACAATAATTCCACTTCCATTTTGACAAACACTTCTTCAGTTTCTGCAGCCATCATTTGATCATGTAGCTCTTCATAATGTTCCACCTCTTCTTGTAGCCAATCAGTTGCTTTACATAAATAATCTTCCAACATTTTCTGGTACTGAGGTTCATAGATTGCCCTCTTATTATTTCCTTGAGTCAAATATGAATAAATTTGTTCCTTGCTTGTTTGAGGTGGATGGGGTTCCTTTGAGGCCTGAACTTATTTCTGAGCTGCTTCAGATTCCTCTTTTGTCACTTCTTCCTGTTCCAAGACCACATTCCTTGTATCTAATCTTCTCTTCTTTATTGGAATTATTCTGAAACCCCTTTCTTTTTCCTTTCTGATCCCCTCATGCTTGTCTGGACTTCTGCTTCCCTTATAGACATCATCTTTGAAGGACTTTTTACTCCTGACATCAAACTCCTCAAATATTGAGCTTCTGGAGCCAATTTCAACTGATCCTCCATACCTAAAACATGGTATATAATTCTTGTTAAAAACTGTGCTCCATTCATAAACTTCCTATGTTCCCAATGCTTTGCTGCTTCCTTCAATTGGTCATGAATGTAGGGAGTTACATCCATTACTCCAAATGGTTTGGTCTTGTCCTTATTATTGAACATAATCAATGTTACTAGCTTATGTGGCATTGTATATCTTGGCAACTTTGGAAAACACAAATACTGAAGAAACATTCTGATGGCAAATTCTTCATTTTCCTTTCCTTGAAATCCACAAACTTTGAATATCCAGCACAGGTTGCTTTGCTCTTCTTTACAAAACTGCAATCCAATTTAGTTCCCATGGAATAGAATTGAAGAGTTGCCCTGATGTGTTTTGCTTTTATGGTGATCTGTACCTCTTTGTTCTCTTTGTCCTTAACTGAACATCTGAAATATGCATCATTGCCTTTGCCAAATTCCAACAAACTAGACATAACTTCTGATACCCTCTCAAAATCTATAAAGAAGAGAGGTTCATCCAATAGTCTATGTAACCCCACTGCCTTCCATCTTTTATAATTAGCTATAACTTTTTGAAATTTGTAGAATTCTTGACATAGCATTGTATATTTATAACCTCCAATTCCTAATGTAAAGATATGATGAACAATGATATTGAGAGTTTCCTTCAGCTCTTTTGCTATCTTCTCTTCTTCTGGGATATTATGTTCTTCATCAGATTCTAGCTCCACATTTTCCACTGTTGCTTCACTGTCTAAAAACCAATGTCCTCTTGACAAAGTTACAGAGTCAGCTTTGAAATCATGAATAGGTAGTTCCTTTGGATTCACCATTCTAGAGAAAATATAACATATTACACCAAAAAACTCCACCCACATAAGTCACAGGAAATATAAAAGAAAACACATTTATTTTGAGATAAAAAGATATTGAGAGAAAAAAAATAGAAGATAAAATATCAGATAAACCATGATTTCCTTGTTTGCATCATAGGTACAACAAATTTGAAGTGATCATCACATGTGTAGCAAGATATCTAGTGCACTCCCTTTTTAAATAAGAAAATAATGAATGAAAAAGAGTTTAGATAGATAAGAAAAAATATCCAAAAGAATAAATAATTACACAGTGACTGCTTAGTCCTGCTGAATTATAACCTATATCTTGCTGGTGCTTTATAACTTATGAAAGAAAATGTTAATGATTTTTCTCAAATTTTTAATAATTTTCTCTTTCATCTTCTCTTCCCCTCCTATTCTTTTTTCCTAGAAAAAAGAATGAGGTAAAGTACATGGAAAGAATTTCAAGAGTGTATCTTCATCCTTATTTTTTCTCCATTGAAGCAGGTATGATTTTTTCACCCAAAAATACTTGACTCCTGTTGACTTTGTTTTTCGACTAAAACACTCTTCTTTTGATAAACTGTGTTGGGATGTCTTCAGTTTTTCCCTCCATTTGGTGTTGATGAATCTCTATGATGAATAGCACTTGGATGTCTTTGGTTTCCACATCCTTTCTAGATTGATGCCTAGATTTTTTTTATTATTCCATACTTTCCACCTTTCTACTATCTTGTCAACATATTTGGTTCCTTTAATTTTCTCCTATTTTTGTCTGAAGTGGATTTGGTTATGGAGAAGTTTTGTTTGTGATTCCTTTGTAGCTTCTAATGGAAAAGTAAATCCTTCCAAGCCTGAGTCATAGATGTCCTGTTGATTTTCCTGTTCTTCATAACTCAATAAAAACATTAAAAAACCTTTTGTCATTTATTGCCAATTTGAGCTTCATATTTTCAAAGTCCAAAATTACTTTACCTTGCTTTAGCCGTGGATGTCCTAAAATCAATTTCTCAATCATCATATGATCAGGCCATTCTTCACAATCTAGCTTCATTTTTTCTTCATTGAACTTAACTTCAATAGATGGTGAAGACAAGCTTTGTATTATCTGACCCTCCAGTGTTTTGATAAATGTTTTACTCTTAGTCCTTTTAAAGTTGAAGTTATCCAAAAAAACTGAACTAATCAAATTAACATGTGCACCTGAATTCATCAAAACCTTGAATTGCTCATTATGAAGATTTATTGTTATAACAGGCAAATGCTCTCTCACTCTTGAAGGTGTTTCACATAAGAAGACTTCTCTAAGCTCCTTGGCCTTTCTTATTCTTTCCTTTGCCTCCTGTTTGGCCTCATACCTAATTTTTTCCTCTTCTTTTTTCCTGTTTTGAGCTTGATGTATTCTTCTCCATTCAGAAATAGTTAAGGGAAGATCATACCTTTTTACCCTACATCCACTTATGAAATTTGGCATGATTTCTCCATCTATATTAGTTAATTGGATAGCTCCACTGTTACCGATTTGGTTGATAATATAAGGTCCATGCCCCTTCTTCTGAAATTTTTTCTGATGTTCCTTCACTGTATATGCCAAAATTAAATCCCCTACTTGCAAATCTTTTTCTTTAATATGAACATCATGATAAGCTTTTTGCCTTCTTTTATCTGCATATATGCTCATAATTGCTTGAAGTCTGGAAGCTCTAATTTTTTCCAATTCCACCACTCTCTCAGATAACTCATGTCTAGTGCATTTGTATTGATTTCCCACCTTTAATGTTGGAATGAGAAATTCCAAAGGCAAGACTGCATTTTGTCCATATACCAAATTAAATGGTGTTGTTCCAATAGTAGTTTTGTATGCCACTATATAAGCCCATAGGACATGATTAAGTTGCAAATCCCAATCATTCCTACTTGTATTTACCAATTTCGACAGAACAGTGCAAAGTACCCTGTTAGTACTTTCTGCTAATCCATTAGCTTGTGGATGATAAGGAGCTGACTTTCTATGACTAATCATGAAATACTCAGTTATGTTTTCTATTACTTGGTTAAAAAAATGAGTCCCCCTATCACTTACCAATTCAATTGGTAATCCAAATCTGGTGATAATATTTTCATAAAGAAATCTTGCAGTGATTTGAGCATTATTCCTTTTTGTAGCCCTGGCCTCTGCCCATTTAGTTAGGTAATCTATGGCTACAAGTATATATTCAGCATGGGACTGTTTTGTTGGAGGATGTATAGGTCCAATGAAATACAACCCCCATTTACTAAATGCTCTTGCTGACATAAGTGGTACTAATGGCATATTATCTCTTTTACTTGGTTGACTTACTCTTTGACAAAAGTCGCATCTTTTCACATATGTTCTTGCATCAAGAAATAGAGTTGGCCACCAAAAACCAGAATATAATATGAGTTTAGCAGTCCTTTCACTTGAAAAATGTCCTCTTGCCACTCCAGAATGTGCCATCTCTAGCATTTCCATATACTTATCTTCAAGAACACATATTCTTAGATATCCATCCACCCCTTTCTTGTACAATTGGTCTCCTATCAATTGATATTCCTCAGAAATGATTTGTAAATTTCTTGAGTCTGCACTAGCTTTCACTGACTCTCCTTTTTTGTTACCTCTTAACTCCTCAATTATGTTTGCACTCCAATCTATATTTTTTTGAGACCAATACAAAGTTGGAATTTCTGAATTTTGCAAAGATTGACACTTTGAACAATTAGAAATATATTTCTCTACATCTTGAATCTTGGTAGGCCAATGTATACCCATTCTATTGAGATTGTTTAAAGTGACTATCCTGGAAGCATGAGTACAAGGATTCCAATAATGAGCTTTCCTTAAATACTCCTGCTGCTCATCTTCTGGAGTACAATATTCCAATATACTCATATAATTGAGATGATACAAATGTCCAGCTAGTAGTACAAAGTTCCTACTTTGTAGTACCAAATGTGTGCTGTTTCCAGGTGTTCTGCAAGGTCTCATGGTTAGCAAAGGCACCGAAGTCATGGCCCATTCAGGAATACTTTCTATTTTGAATAGATATGCATCTGGTAATTCATCATCTAAAGGCGAACTTGGCTCTCTGGTTTGTATTCTGGACAAATGGTCTGCTCTCAAATGAGTTTTCCCCTGTCTAACCACTACCTCAAATTCAAATTCCATCAATAAGAGGAACCATCTGACTATCCTACCTGTGTGGCATGGTTTGTTTACCAAGTAGAGTAAGGCTTGGTGATCCACAAAGAATTTAAACTTGTTGGCTAAAAGATAATGTCTATATTTTTTATAGCAAATATCATTCCCAATCCTTCCTTTTCAGTGGTTGTATAATTTTTCAGCTTAATTCAATTGCCTACTAGCATAAGCAATTGGAAAGTCTAATTTGATCCCTTCTATTGGTTGTGCTAACACACATCCCAAAGCATAATTTGAAGCATCCACATGAACATGAAAATTTTTATTCCATTGTGGGGTTTTTAGAATTGGTGTTGTTATCAAACAAGTTTTTAAAGTCTCAAAGGCTTGGTCACATTCTGTGGTCCATTCAAATTTTGTAATCAATGCATACAAAGTTTTTGCAATGTCTGCAAACTTGTGTACAAATTTTCTATAATACCCACAATGTCCCATGAAAGTTTGAAGTTCTTTTATATTTATCGATTTTGGAAGATCCACTATGACCTTAATTTTTCTCTCATCAGTTGAAATTCCATTTCTAGAAACTATGTGACCCAACATCCTCCCTTGCCTCACAAAGAACACACATTTCTCCGGATTTAAACATACTCTGTATGTTCTACATTTTTTGAATATATTTTCCAGATCTTTCAAATGATCTTGTCTTTTTAATGAAAAAGTGCAAAGATCATCAACATAAATTTCCATTATATTTCTAAGGAATTATTTGAATATGTGACACATCAATCTTTGAAAGGTTGTTAGGGCATTAGTTAAACCAAAAGGCATAACCCTAAATGCATAGATTCCCCATTCTGTGGAAAAAGCAATTTTATGTTGGTCTTCCAAAGCTATTGGCACCTGATTATATCTTGAAAAACCATCCAAAAAACTATAGACCTCTTTATCTGCAACTCTTTCCAAAAGATGGTCTGTTATTGGTAATGGATAGCTATCCCTTATAGTTGCAGCATTAACTTTTTTCAGGTTAATACATACCGTGAGTTTTCCATTCTTCTTAGATACCACAACTATAGGAGATATCCACTCTGTATACTCAATCTCATAGATGAAATTGGCAGCCAACAGTTTGTCAATTTCTTCCTTTATTTTGGCAGAGTATTTGTCATTAAATGTATAGTGTCTTTGTTTGCTAGGTTTTGCATCAAGAGTAATAGGAATCTTATGTTCACAAATTTTAGGATCAATTCCTTTCAAATCTTTATAATTGTAAGCAAACACATCCCTATAATTTTTAGCCAATTTCCTCAATGCTTCCTCCTCTTGATTTGTCATGTCATCAGCTATGACAATGTGTCTATCTTCCCCCTCTTCTTGAGTGATCATCACCTTCTTAGTTTGTTCCTCATTGTCATATGCCTCCCCCTTTTTCTTTTCTCTTTTTGGTTTCATCTTTAGAAGTAATCTGTCTTCTACGTCATAGGTCTTGAAGTTTGTAGGTACATCAAATTGTTGATCTTCTTTCTTTATTTTTTTATTTTTTTCAACTTCTTGTTCTTTTTCTATTTCTTTGTGTTTACTTTTTTTATATGTTCCTGAGATTTTGTCTTTTATAGCATATGTAGCTTCCACTTCTTCCAGAAATTGTGTTTTTCCAATTTTTAATATTATTCTTTCCTCTTGGTCTTCCTCTGTTTTTGACACCTTTATCATTTGTATTCCTATGTGAAAGATATCATATACTTCTTCATTTTGTAATTTTACTCCCACATATTCATCATTGGCCAAATCCATTGTGGTCAAAATCTAATTCCAGCCATAAGGCTCAAACTCTTCATCTTTATATTTCTGTGGTATGTAACTTTCATCTTGTGATTTCCTTTCTCCTAGACAATCTTCTTTTTTTAACATCCTTTTTTATATGTGTGATTCCTTATCACATTACATCTCTAAATTGATGATTCTATGTCATTCTAATCTTCACTCCTCGATTCTTCACTTAATTCTTAATTTTGATGTACTTTGAACCATTCCTGAGGGGACATATCACAATATTGACCATTTCTTAAATTTACTCTAGTTATCCTTCCTTTGCTTTGAAGGTATAGGAAATCTTTACCCCAATCTTGTACAATTTGCATCTGTCTCATAAATGGTCTTCCTAGGATGATTTCATATGAGGTAGATTTTGGAGATTCAATTATGGCAAAAGTGTGCTCTATTTCTATTCCACATATTTCCACAATCACCTTTTCACATATTCCTAGGGGTTTTTCTATGTGTCCATCTGCAAGTTGTAATCTCATCTTAGTGGGTATTAGCTCATTCTGCCCCCATTTCTCCCAAGTTTGTTTAGTCATGATTGCCACTCCGGATCCACTATCTAATATGGCCTTAGCATGATTATTACCAAATTGTATTTTCAAAGTTGAGTTCCCTTCTTCTCCTTCACAGTATCCTCCTATTTTGTCAATAGGTATGTACCACAATTCTTCCAATTCCCGTTGTTGTGGATCTAGACTCTTTGACTTTGTTTCCCAATTTTTCACATTATGTTTTAAGTGAGGATTTTGTTTTACTATCTCCTCCATAGTGGTTTGATATAAAATTTTACAGTGTTTGTCTAGATTGATTTGGAAGGTTATTTGTGAATTATCTTCCTGATCAAGATGTTTCCTGGTTTCTACTGCATTTGACCCTTCAATTGTTGTTTGATGATTGTCTATTTCCCCCATCTTAATTTGTGCTTCCTGTATGATTTGTTTACATCTTTGCATTATTTCATCCTCTAAATCTGGCATAGGATATGCCATCACATGATCTGTAGGGTTTGGTCCATCTTGAATTCTTCCTTTGTACGCTCTTATCAGAGTCTCTAGACTTTGTGAATTTTTTGCCTCTTCCTAAGTCTATGTATTTTGTGGTTGGCTATTGTTTGGATGTTCCATAGTTTCTTCTTCCAAATTTTTACCCATTCTCATCTTTCTTTCCCATTTTCCTTTTTGTCTGTTTTTCTTTTGTTTTGGAAATGGATTTTTCTTATGATCTTGTGTGTGCCTCCTTTTTTATTTCTTGTTGTTTAGCTTGTGCTCTTGTTATAGCATTTACAGTTGCTTGATCATGGTGACTCAATTCTTCTTGCTCCATTATGTTAACTGTTTTTAATAGTATGCTACTAGATGTGTCCTATTGTTTTTGAGGGTTTCTTGGGAAATCTCTTATTAAGTGTTCCCTGCCACAATCCTTACAATAGGCTCCTTCTATTCTTAGTGTAGGAGGTTGTGGAAAGTCTCTAATGAAATGTTCCCCCCTGCATCTATAACAAGTTGTCCTTTGGCCTCCCTTGAATTGGGGTTTCTGATTGGACATGTATTTATTAGTTATGTACATGAATGTGGTTGTGTCCATTTCAATTCTCCCGTTTCCCAAGTCCACAGCTTGCAGTTTTGGTTCTCTCTATTCATATCCTTCCCAATCTTCCTGATATCCTTCACTCAAATGATAATCCTCTCTGTAAGATGATCTAAGTCTCGTGCTTTCTTCTTCTATTGGTGTGTATTTTACTGGTACTACATTTGTTGGTAATGGTGGTTGTTGTCCAAGTACAGGTCTTGGTTGCTCAACAAATCCAGATTCTCTTTGTAAGTTGTGTTGGTTCATAAATTCCCTTTCTTTGATGGGTTGCTTATTGTAGAAACACTCCTCTCTAGTATGGTTTGTCCATTTTCTTTCTAAAGTACAATATTTGAGTGTTTTCCTAACTTGCAAATGTTGTGGTTTATGATAAGGACATTGTTGAACCAAATGACTCTCCCCGCAATTATAGCACTTTTTATTGGTTGATATTCTGGTGTTTATCAAATTTGTCTTGGTGTTAACTTCTAGGGCTTTAGCAATGGCTTGTGCTAACTCTTTTGCTGGTGGAATTTTATCTTCATTTGTTCTTGGTTGATCAAATGCTAATAAATCTTGTCCTCTGTTATCCTCTAAGTCTATCACCTCTTTCACACATGCTCCTAGATCAGGACATCTCCTATAATACACCAAGGTTCTAATTGTGCACTTCTCAGTCCTTCTATGAACAAAGACACTTTTCTTGCCATTGAAGGTACCTCTTCTCTTAAACATCTATCAATGTATTGCTTGAATCTCTTAGGAGCCTCTCTGACATTTTCATCTTTTTGTTGTTTAAAACTATGTATCAGGGTAGTTGTACTATGTTTAATTCCAATTTTGGAGAATTCCCCTATAAAGGCTTCAAGGAAAGATTCAATATCTAGATACATTTCCTTTCTCAATGGAATGAACCAAGATAATGCACGTCCAGTTAGGTTTAGACCAAATGCTTCAAATTGTACTTTGTAATCCTCTACTTCTTCTGCCCTAATTAATTGTCTGAATTTTGTAGCATGAGCATGAGGATCAAAATACCCTTCATATTAATTCTTCATGCATTTTGTGTTCCCAAACGATTGTGATTGCTCACAATCATTAAAATCACAATTTTCTTATGAAAATTGTATTTTGGGAATCGTGATTTTGAGTTTAGTCACAGAATCGCGATTCTGTGCTGCTTTTTGTAATTTTTTTATTTTTGATTTTTTGAGTTCTTTTTATACTATCAAAAGCGCCTATAAAAAATAATAACATGCAATGACAAACTTTTAACTACAAGACAATTTTTCGTTCAAAAAGTTCAAAAAACATAAAAATGCGATTTTGTGCATTCGACAATTTTCTGTGTTTTTTGATCCTTTCCCAAAGTTTTAAACCTAAAATTATGCAAAAACTTAATGTGAAGAAGATTACCTTGTTGCTTGATCAAGAAATGTCCAAAAGCTCTGTGTTTGCAAAAAGTCGCGATTATGTTAGCTCTTCCCACTCACTCTTTCACTCAAATGAATGGTTTTGCTGAGATTTCAGGCTTTTATAGACTTCAGGCAATCGCGATTGTGAGTGATTTTCACAATTTTAAGTTCCCACATTTTTTATTCTTGTTCTTTTACAGTTTTTTTGGTTTTATTTAATAAATCTTATCCCTTCCAACCAAATTTGCCCACTTTCCTCTCCTGATGAAAATCGCGATTTTGTTGTTCAATTCTCAAATCTGATCACTTGATGCTCAATTCTTACTGAAATTTTGAAATTTTGATTTCCTTCACTTATGCAACTTATGAAACCTTTGAAAATTACTTACCTCAGTACCAATAGTGCAACTAAGACAATTTCTTTATCTTTCTGAAAATCGCAATTCTGAGTTGAGAATCGTGTTTTTTTTTAACTTCCTTTTTTTTGCACTTTTTGACTTTTCTTCCCTCTTCGTCTTCTCCAATGTTCTTCACCAACTCTATATCAATTTTCACATGCAATTATACACCACCAAACTCATTCAAAGAGATTAAAATTTTGAAAAATTTAAACAGCAACTTTTACTCTATTTTTTTTAATTTTTCTTTCAATTTCTGGATTTTTCTTTCACTATTCCCCTTTCCCTTTTCAACACAAATCCTCCTGCAAAACTTCCTAAGAAAAAAGAAATTTGTTTGGATTTTTAATAGATTTTATGAATTTTTTAGTATTTTGAACCCTAAATCAAGGAAAACACTTCACTTAGGGTTTTCTTGTTTCAAGATCCATTAATCTTTTGTTTCATGATTGGTTATACTCTTTTATGCTTGCAATCTAATCAGTTTGGAAGTAGAGCTTTTCAAGAAAATATGTGCTAAGAAGTACAAGTATCAATTCATGCAAAGATAAACTCAAACACCCTTTTTTTTCAAGAGGCAAATAAATCTTTTCTCAAGATTATTACTTTACCTTGGATAAACAAATGGATCAATCAATTTTGCACATACCTACTTTACTTGACTTTCCTCATTGCAACCATGTCATCTTTTCCAAGATTTGACAAATTTTGCTTGGTACTTAGTCAAAAAGCAATCTACTTATGCAAAAAAAATCACATTTTACCTTTCCTTTAACAATCTTGATTCAATTTTTTCCACACACCTGCACTTTACTCTTAAAAGGTATGAGAAAATATCAATTTGTAAAAATTTCACAACTTCTTTATCTCAAAAGGTTAATTCATGCTTTCTTTTCCCCAAAAGACAAGCAAAGAAACCTACCTTTTCAGTTTTTCTTTCTTGATTATAGAGTAGTACCTTTTCAATGTGTTCAAATACCATCAACAATGGAAGATCCAGCAAGGTCCAAGACTTCAATGAAGCTCTTTCTTTGTTCCGCGACAACGGCGCCAAAAAATGTTTGTTGTTACCCTTTGGAGTCGTCCTCTCCAATCATTATAGCACAAAGGATCAACTATACATCTTTAAATTGTCAATCCGGGAAGAATGCAAAGACCACCCCCTTCTATTTAATGGAATCCAAGAATAAGAGTTGAGATGACTGTTTTTGTGAGAAATTCATGAAGAAGGAGGGAAATATCTAGGGTTTTGATTATCTTGAGTTCTACAACATCATTTTCAATGATCTTTGTGCCTAAAATGTGCCATTTCCACAGTAGAATACAAATATGAAGTCAAATTTCAAAAACAGTACCTCTATCACACAGACGAGACAATCGCGATTCTGTAAAAACTGAGAATTTCCACTTCCAGCTTTTTTCTTCTTCACTTTCTTACTCAATACATTGAGAATCATCCATCTTCATTCATCTCACTCAGAAATACACAAGGAAAGCTTACAAATTCCATGGATTACACAATGATAAGGCTCAACAAATCAAAGGAAAGATCATGAAAGGAGAAAACATGATTTTCTACAGGAAAGCTCTCACATTACTTGGATAGCATCAAAATAATACAACCAACCTCTTCAAAATAGAAGAAATTATCTTTTATACTTTTTCAAGTGTCCCTTTTCACACTTGAATTTTGGTCCTTTTCATCTTCTATTCTAAAAATATGCTATCTAAGAGCTTCCAAAAATTCTAGGAAAAATACATATGATCCTATTTCACATGAGGAAGACTCTTCCTCAATTTTTACATCATTTGTATAAATATTTCTACAAATTTTTGACATTTTAAAAATAGTTTTCTTCCAAGAAAATGCTTCCTCTAACACAAGCCCATTCCTCCTCTTACACACATATGAGTGGGGTGGTCTCCTCCACATAGACTGCATCTTCATAACATGGGCATTCTCATTGGTGGATGCTGGTAGTTCCGCTGTCCATGGACTCCTAACTTCTTGGCTACCAATTCTTCTAATTCTTCTATGTTACTAGAGTTGGAAGTCATTGTACTTCTAGTGTCTTCTGTTTTTGTAGGACTGGGTGTACTTTTGAGATCATTTGCTAGGTTGTCCTCTAGGTCAATACACTCTTGGAGACATTCACTCAACGTCTGTAGCCTCTTCACATAGACTAAAGTTCTTAGAGTCCCATTCGTTAGTCCATCCAAGAATAATGATATCATTTTTTGTTGTGTGGGTCTTTCTGCCACTGGGCATCTATCTACATATTGATTGAATCTTTGGGTAGTTGTTTTCACCGTTTCATTGGGGTTTTGTTTGAAGCTATGGATTAAAGAAGAAGATTTGTGTTTAATCCCTCTCTTAGTGAATTCCCCTATGAATTCCTGAAAGAATTGCTCAATATCTCCAAATTCATTGGGATCTAATGGCTGGAACCAAGTCAAAGTCGTTCCTGTGAGAGTGAGTCCAAAGGACTCATACTGCACAAAGAAAACATCCACTTGTTCAGCCCGTAGAACTTGTTTAAATTCAGCTATGTGATCGTAAGGTTCTCCCATCCCGTCATAATGGTTTCTCATACACTTAGCCACTTGAATCGGTCTTAATCTTCTTATGGGCTCTCGTTGTCTAGGCATTACAGGAATTGCTGGTCTAATTGGAGGTATTACAAGCTGCACTCCTATTGGTGGTCTTGGTCTCACTAGTGGTCGATATTGGTTGCCTAGTCTAGGGTGAGTTTGATTGTGTGCTTGCAGTCCTGGCATTGTAAATCGCACATGGGTTCGACTTGGAGCACTCCGATGGCTTGTTTGTCCCAACATTGTATGTTCTGACTCTTGTTGTGTCCCGAAGGGGTTCTGAGAGGTGGTTGCCTACTCTCGTTGAGGGAATACAGGCAACCCCATATACTTCAATCGAGTCCTATCAATGGCATCAACAATCCAATACCTTCTTTGGTTCTTGTCTAGGTATGTGACTCTAGACTCGTCTTCAGGATCTTTTAACTCGTAAAAGGTCATTGGACTTTCCTCTTGTCCACGTGTAGGTGAGTCAGTTTGTAACAGTAATTCTGATCCATGGATCAAGTAGAACTCCAGTAAGTAATCATCTTGAGGTATCAAATCCCCTCTCAAGACTTGAGTTACTATTGATTTGCCTCTAGGTGTAGTTATCAACTCTTCGGGGTCCAGTCACCTTGAATTTTCTTGTCCTTCTAATCCTCCTCTTTCATTGATCTGGTCTGAATGTTCGGTGACCACATAGATGTGACCTAACTTGTCCATGTACACTCCTCCTTCATACTTGACTCACAGTCTAGGCACTATTGTAGAATCCGTAGAACTGACCATCTTGGCTACTGATCTATTTAAACCATCCAGGTAGATGGGAATCCCCTGGGAATTGGTGGACACATATTGCAGAGAGGTATGATATTCCCCTTCTACAATAGTCATCAAGTTTCTCCGAGGTACAGAGCCTTGCATGTCTTCTAAAGTCATAGGTCTCTCTTCTTCTGAGTCACTAGATGTGTCAGAATAGATAGAGCGGTGACTTGCCTGAGTAGCACTTCCTACCGATGAAATAACACTTCTCTGGCTACTTAGCACCCGTCCTGATCTCAAGTTCATTCAGCCTCCTGGGGCTATTTTGGTTCCTAACTATCCCCTAATTGGCTTTTCAATTACCTCAAATTTTGCCCTTAAAAAAACTCAAAATGTTCTGGGCGATACCATTCTAGTGATACTGCACTAGGCAATACCACTCTTGCCACGATACGATACCACTATTTACCACGAGCTTCTGCAGGTGACGATATGATACTTGGGACAGTCGACGATACAATACCAGAATCCTCACGATACGATACTATTTTCTACATGATACAACACCAGTGAACTACATGATACGATACTATATGGATCAAGCGATATGATACCACCTGAAGGCACGATATGATACTGCATGTACGATATGATACTAAGAATCCTCGTGATACGATACCGATGCAAGTCGCGATACGATACCGCAACTCTGCACGATATGATACTGGAGTTTTCAACGATACGATACTCCTATTCCTCACAATACGATACTAGGAGGCTCAACGATACGATACTAGGTACACGATACGATACCAGTGTTATGGGCGATAAGATACCGCTCGGACGACGATACGATACCGTGATCGCGACGATATGATACCAAGTGGACCACGATACGATACCTCTCGCAAATCGCGATCGCGATACCAACTTGACGATACGATACCAAAAGTGGTATCATGATACCTCAAGTGGTATGCGATGATACAATACTCGGCGAGTATCGCGATACTAGGGAATTTTGGTATCGTGATACCAAAACTCAACCGACCGTGATACTACAGTCAAAATCGCTCCAAACACAAAAAATCTTGCACCCCTATGCTTATCTCTCACTCCTCTTCACTCTTGTCCCTCTGTCTCACTCAAAGAACCTCTCAAAACTCTCTGTCCCACCCTATGATACTGAAAACGTCTTTAATCACGTGTAAAGTGTTTTCAAAATACTTTTGATGTTGAACTCTTAAAGTAGCTTACCTTTGGGATACCTTGCTTAAGTCTTGGGCTCACAAGGTAGCTTTTTGGGCTTGTATAGCGCGACACTGCTCAGGCGATACCGGTCATCGTCTACAGAAGATACCAGTTCTAGAGCAAGTGTCAAATGAACTAAAACTTTTTTTGGTTTTTATAGTTTGTGATGATTGAGACCTATCCTACACTAACTTGGCAACTTTTTGGGATTTTTCTTGGTAATTTCAACTTACTCCTACTCCACTTCTCTCTTTGACCTAACCCTAACTCTTCCTTCTCTCCTCCACTCCTAACCCTAAACCTAAAAACTCATTACACACACCTCCGAGATGTGAGGTAACAAGTGCTGATGTGTCTGACTACTTGCCACTGAACGAATTCACTCCTACAAGTACGATTCCTTTAGTCTAGAGCTATAACCATCACGAAGGCACCTTGGCTGAGTTTGTTCCCTAGCAACGGTGCCAAAAACATGTGTATCTAAGTCAGGAAGTCTTACGGACTTGTGTCAAAGAGACTAAATCTCATTTTCCACACAAGTGCATATAGTGCTAGATTGACACACACTTAATTATCAATCCAAAGAACCGCATGAACCAAGTGTATGAGGATGGGTGCACACCTGATGGAAAGTGAAGTGGTTCAGCAAATATGTATATGAAAAGACTATTCTACTTCTCCAATTCACTAAATCTCTGAAAGTGTCTGCCCTTACCACTTACAATAGTAAATACAAATTCGAATGTTTCTCCCAGCTCCGAACTCCGAATATGGCCAATAGCAGGTTTGTTTTGAAGCTCTCGGCGAGATGCATCTATTGGCAGTATTTTCACTCTCCCTCTCAACTCAGAAAACCATGTAATATTTTCCATATGCATACATAATGTATGCCCAAATGTTTACACCTTTAGAGAAAGAGGTTTAGCATGCAGAAGGTTCACAAACTCAACCCCTCCTTAAAGCATGCAAAAGTGTCAAATTGGAACTTTGTTCATTCAAAGAATGGTGTGAAATTTCAATGCAACTTTGTATATGGAACTTGCTACAATACATCTAAACTATGATAATAATCATGCACAACCAATCTTTCTTTTCCTGAACCATTTGATTTTGATGCATAGTTAAATCATTTCCATGACTAATCATCTATGTGACCAAGCAACTTTTGCCACCTGAATCTATGCATCCACTTTAACATTCATGTCTATAATGACATGCATAGCACATTCTATATTTTGCAAAGAAAAAAAAGGGTTCAAATACTTATCTGGAACTCAAGCTTCATCCATTCCTTGAATTCATTTGAGTATCATGTTCATGAAGTAGGCTCGGGCCACGTTGATCCTTCCCCTCCTTCTTGGCACTTCATACTTACTCTCTCTCTCTCTCCTTCTCTCTCTCTCTCTCTCTCTCCCCTTGGATAGTATAAAGGTGTACTATCACTCATGAAGGTGAGGCATACAGACTCAACATGCATGTCAAGTGCAACAGATCAATTAGAAGAGAGAAGAGGTAAACGTATCTATCTTTGGTATATGAGAAAATATGCCTAAGATATGGCATAGTTGAATGCTTTGCTAAATTCATCAATAGAGGAGGTGCATGAAGTGGTTGTACCTATCACTGCTATTAGTGGTGCTAACACATATGTAAGCCCATACAACTATGTTGAGAACCTTTTTTGATGGGACAAGAATGTTACTTTGATGCGTTAGGTATGCCATTCATCTGTTCAAGTGCGCATATTGAAGAGATGCTCTTGCTTTTAGTCCCTTATCAAATTTCGATGAAAAAAACTCCGGCTACTAAGATGTTTCTGTTCATCGGGTAACCCATGTTCTTCACTCTCTATTGAGATGGAGGTAGGAAAACACAAGCAGGAGTGGAGTACATGCCCAGCTAGGGTAGAAAAGGAAGCAATTGACACCCGGCATGAAAAAGAATGGTGGATACAAATAGTTGTTCAAGTTATTCAACATAATATACTACTACAAGTGCACAAATACATATGCTTAGACTTGATGTATCATAGGGAAGTTCTCTCTACTTTGACTTGCATATTTCCAACTTGCACCTATGAAGCATTACTAAGATTTCTGCCTCTACCTATGTTTGCTCTTTATGTGATAATGCAAAGATTCCGACTAGAATGAAGTGATGTGTGTGCACATGCTTGTTCAAGAAAGAGAGGCAAAGGAGTGCATGGAATAATCATTGTAGCTAGTGAGTGTTGTCATCTTCCTCTCTACGGACAATGAATGAGACCAATAAGATGGGTATGAGGAACATAATATTAAAGTGAACCCCTCTTGAATGACTAAGGAAATTATGAATCTATCCACAATAATTCTCAATGGAACGAGTTTCCAAGAAACTACAGTAGTGTTAATAAACATCTGAAACATGATGAGACTAACTACAAATGCCATCAAATTGCTGATGAAGATCATAAAACACCTCCAAAACTTCCAAGAATAAGGATGGGAGGGTGGGAAAAGATGGTATAAAGGGCTAGATGGGAGGGTAAATAGGGGAATTATAAGGGTGGAAGGGTGGGAAATGGGCAAAATGAGGCCAAAAAAGCATAAAAATGATGTCAAAGAGATTCTCCCAATGAATGGAGAGACATCACCAAGCTCTAGCATCACCACCACCACCAAAAAACCACAAAGACTTCCACCAATGGCTTTGAAACCATGTAGAGAGTATGTACATGGAAGCAAAATGAAAAGAAGAGTGTACTCACAAAATGAAGAGTGTGAGAGACTCAAAGTGGGTAGACGAAGAAATGGGTAAACTAACATGGATTAGAAATGAGCTTGCCAAGAGCATGAAGTAGGCTCTACAAGATTCTAAACAAGTACGAATTGGGGGAGAGGCCCTCCTTGTAAGTTGGAGGAGGCTCTATAAATTACATCACATGTGAAATAATTCCCCTTCAAGTAGAATGACTACATAAGAAAATGGCAATGTACCCAAATACAATGAGATACAACTAAAGTAATATGAAATGGAGTGTCTTTGGGATACAAAATAGAGATGCACTCATGTGGATACAAATGGAAATAGAGTAGATGAACTCATGTCATCAACGGATATTAGTGGAAAGAGTATCATGTGTGACTCGCTTCTGGTGATCATACTCAAGACCCATTGGGCACTAGTGTTGTCATTTCATAGGATACATATCTAAGATACACAAAGAAATGATTAGATATATTTGTACAGGGAGTTAAATGGTGAAAAGCAATCAAACGGAGAACTAGAAGAATCCATGGGAAATACACATACAAGAATGCTAATAACAACACCATGAAAAGTTTAGAGATGATTCTATCGTTTGTGTTTGATCATGATATGTAATAAGGTTGCTTTCTAAGTCTTGATACAATCTACAGCGTATTAAAGAGTATAATTAAGGTCCCTGAAATGAAAATTAAAAGATATTAAAATTCAAAATAAAGAATTATTTTTTGTTAAAAAGCTAAATCTGTGCACAAAAGTTGAGAATTATAGTCAAAGACGCCACCCAATATTTTACAAGCAATACTTGCAGCTATAAAACAAGTGAGAAATCCGTCAATTATATCTTAATGTTGAAGTCATGTTTCACTTACGATTATTATTAATCATCATCAACATGAACCTTTAAATACAGTAGCTTTTTGATGATCAAATTCCACATCCTCTAATGGAAGTAGTTGTTTTTGGAGGATCCAAATTTGGAATGAGGGTTATTAATCTAATTTCTTCTTACAAAACCTTTAGGCAATGACAATAGCCATTCAAAATATACATTATTGGAGAAAAGGTTAAAGAGGAAACAAATCAATTATAAGAATTTGGTCAAATACATTGCTAATGCAGGCAATGCTTATTTGCGAGGGATTTATTTTCTCCAAATTTCCTTTTCTTGAGATAAAGGCATGAGTTACATTAAAAATGGAAGAGATATTACAAGAAACCTAAGAGGAGATACAAGAAGGCTTATGAACCAATCATCGCCTTCGTGGGAGATCCATTCCTTCTTCATCTTGTTTCCTTTGATTACAAAAATCATCGAGTGCCTAAAGAGGGGCTATTCTTACTCTTTTTAATTCTCTTTCCTAAAAGCATTAAAGCACATTCTAAGCATGACTCTCTAAAGAGACCATCGAAGTTTGTTGAGCACCATCCCTTCCAAACTTCCCAAATAGCTTCGCTTCTAATCACATTCATCGAGCAACCCACAACTTCATCGAGGATAAGCTGTGAAGAGATCTTAAACTGTAGCTTAAGAAATCTTTGCAACGAACATCGAATTATGTTGCTCTAGGAGTCCATCGACTCGGCCCCATAGGGCAAGGAATCAGATCAAGCTAGCTATGAAGTATTCATAACTAATGAAACAAATTTCAAGAAAGGTAGGGGACATTCTCGGAGAAGTTAGATGATGACTAGATTTATCCGAAATAGACAACTCTTGTGGAATAGATTTATTTTAATTCAGCTAGAAAAAGATGCAAAACCAATAAAGGGCATAGAATAAGTTTATTTTATTATCATGATAGAGAAGATTGGCTTGACAATTTGGTACAGAAATTTACACCTAACCAAGCATAAATATCATGGCTTCAATCTTATAGAGTTCCTTTTGGACAAATCATCCATTAATACTTTTTGTCTAAAGACGTATACTCTTCGATTATTGAGATTTAAAATAGTTCACCGTTTATCAAAATTAGTCACTTATGAGATCAAGATGTATGTAGCATAACTTATCAATCAATTAATTAGTAGTACATTCAAAATGTGTGTAATCTTTAGTTTACATAAAAGTTATTGTAACAATCGGAAGAGTTATTGATCAACTCATATGAATCATTGCATCGGTATCAATATTATTAACAAGGATTTACAAAATAAAATACATAATATTGTAATACCACATATGATGTGTTACACCTTTGCATAAGATCTACATTAAAGAAAAGCTTTGCAGACTATGGAGCGACATGAGCATGCATGCATTTGTGTGATTCAAACATTATTTATTTTTTCCATAATATCTTTATGGAAACAATCCAAATCCTCTACTCTTTCTATCTCTTCTCCCCTGCATTTTATCTCATTCCTACACATTATATCTATAAAAATACTTATTGTTGTACAAATCAAAAAGTTGCTGCATGGTTGAGGGCGCATGGTATACGGATAACAGATTGAATCTCTTATTCGAGGGCCCAGGGTTATTTTCTTTTTACATGAACCCCTGAATGTGGGGTATAAAAGGGATCTCATGAGTGCAAGCCTCATTTTATCAAATTTCCATTTCAAGTCTATAGACAGAGTAGGTTCAAGAGTGAACACCTTCCTATGTGTGTGTGTATATATATATACATACACACACATACACACACACACACATATATATATATATATATATATATATATATATATATATATATATATATATATATATATATATATGTGTGTGTGTGTGTGTGTGTGTAAATGTGTGTGTGTTGCTCCCATAGTCACCATTGATTTATATCCTAAACCGTCAATGACTGGTTACCGCCACCATACTCCAATTTACAACATTAGAACAATATTATAAGTTTATCAGAGGCTGTTTGAGTTGAGTATTTTGTAAAGATTCATGATTGTCACATATAAGTGCATCGAAATTTGTATCTATGCATGCACACGTGTGTATGTATGTATGATAATTGAGAGACACGAGATAGCTTTTCCATGTACTCGTTGGAGTTAACTAGCATTTGGACTTATGGTTGGATATTATTATATTTACAATGATGAGTTCCACCGAGTAATATGTGATTTCTTTGTAGTAATTCTTCCAATGATGCAGGGACAGAGCCCATTACACGTTCTTAGATTATCCAACGAGGCCATACGTGAGTGAAATTGGGCCATCCCCAACTCCATACTACAAGCGCATCCATGGACTAATGAGCTTTAGAGAGTACAGCCCTTTCACTTTCTATTTCCAGGTGCTTTTGGATGGCTTTGGCTTTTTCCCGCTTTTCTGTAAGTGGTGTGAAAGTGCTTTTTAAAAGTTGTTTGGAAATGTCTGCTTTCTCAAACCCAGTGTCTCCAAGGACTCCCAAGGAAGAGGGACCACCAAGAGGTGTTCAAATTAGGGCTCTGAACAGGTGAGGAGGACTATCTTCTTCGTTTATCTTCAGGGTTCGCTTTTGTTTATCTTTTTCGTGGGCGACAAACTAGCTTTCACTGCTGTTCTCCACCAAAGCTTTTCTATGCGGGCTACAAATATTTTGTACTATGAACGCAAAGGGCGCGTGCGAGAGAGAGAAAGAGAGGCCTCAACATTGAGTCTCATACTCATTTATCTTGTTGTGGACAACAAGCTACCTTTTGCTGTTGCTGTTTATCATTGTTCTCCTGTGCACGCTTCAAATCGTGTAATATATATATATATATATATATATATATATATATATATATATATATATATATATATATATATATATGTATATGTATATATATAGAGAGAGAGAGAACCAGTTGGAGGTCATCCTAATGAAAAGGGTGAGAAGGGTGAGGTTCACTGGGTACACTGCTCGCCATGTGGGAGAGTGCAAGTGAAAACTTGAATAGGAGTTCTCATTTTCAATGGTAGTGATAGTGGCGCTGCAACTCTAAGTGAGTGGAACCAAAACCTATTTGTGGCCTTTGGGTCTGGTGTTCTCGTTTCCAGCCTTCTTGCCTATTATGTGTGTGTGTGAGAGAGAGAGAAGAGAGAGAATTAATGAAGCTACATGAGTGACGGAGAATATTTTTTTAATTTTATATTTTTTTTTTATATAAAGGAAGTTTGGTCTTAGCCTACTCTCCTAGACTTGTATTAATTAAAAGGGAAAGAAAAGTACAAGTGAAGGAGACTAGTGCCCACGGGACCCTTCAAATCTCACATATCAGGGGTAAATTTTACAGAGTTTAGATGGCATTACAATAGGTTGATCACTCTCTCATCACCCTCATGCGGGGCCCATTTGGGTTTAAGCTTGTTGTTGATCACAAGCAGCTCTTGATGATGTTTGAAGGGGGGGGATTTCTTACAGTTAGCAATTTTTGTGCCGAGTAGGAACAATGATTTTTCAATTGACCACTCTTTGGGGGAGTCGCCAAAGTTATAAGCACATCTTTCCTGCCACATCTTCCAAAGGGCCTCCCCTCTTATGGCATTCCAGAGAGTTGTCGAGCAGCTGATCGCTTCTCCCAGCAGTGCTTGTTTCCAACTGATCTGTTTTTGAAGTCTAATTTTCTTTTTGACAATCTGCCAGATCCTATTGGAGTAGGGACAAGTAAAGAAGATGTAAGCAACATCTTCAATGGACTGGTAGCAATGCTTGCACCAGGGAGGCACCCCACAAATTTTGCTAGCCTTTAGGTTGGTCCGAATTCCCCGATGAAGAATTTGCCATAAGAGGACAAACTTTTTGATTTCGATAAGAGGGTGCCAAATAACCATGAATTTCATATCCCACGGTAGCCGCGTCCATGAAGGGGAATGTTGTTTGGATAAAAAAGGCACAAATTATATTGAGACGACAAAGACACAAACAAGCAAGCTTAGAAATTTATCATCCATTTTATGGTGGAACTTTTATGAATTTTTTGTCTTTGTTATCTTGTAGTACAAAGATCATCACTTGTCGAATGGTGGCTTTTAAGCTTCTCTGTATCTTTTCTTTAGCTAGCTTCTTCTTGGGCATTAAAAAAGCTCCTCGCGTATTTTGTTTTTAGATTTTCCATAATGCCTCCTCTCTTATCACATTTGAGAGGGCACTTGAGAATTTTGTTGATGGTATTCCACACTTCAGCACTATCCAAACATGAGAAAAAGAGACACATGATGCCGTGATGCATCTCTTACACCATAGAGGGTCTTGCACAACTTGTGGGCTTTGGCATTGCTTGATTGCACAACTTGTGGGCTTTGGCATTGCCTCGATGAAAAATTTGCCGAAGGAGGACTACCTTTTTCCTCCCAATAAGCAGATGTCAAAGTCTTTGAAACTTCAGTTCCAATGTATTTCTTGACCAATTAATGCACCGTTTTTTTGTTCAATTTGTGTTGAAAGTCCACTTTTTTTGGTCGACTGTGTAGTTATTCTCGTTTTCGTTTCCATTCTCCATCGTACTCTTTTTGGATGGGGATCCAAAACGTACTATAGCAACCCCATCTTGCTTGCACCCCCCCAAGCAAGCATGTGACCGTTAGCACGTAGTAGTCTTTGTAATCCACTTTAATCCCCAGATTGATTTCCTCTTGTTGTTCAGCCATATCGATCATAATTCTTAAGATGTTTTTGTTGGAGCATGGAGAAAGCCTTAATGCTTGGCCTTAGGTATTTTGGATCCTATTTAATTTCTTTATGGTCTTTGTATTGGATTTCGAAGGATCATGTTCATAAAAATATATATGTCTAGTCCCTACATCTTTTCTATAGACTTTGATGAAGTCCGTTTATGTATTTGGTCTAGTCTTGTATGACTTCTCACATAAGGTAAAGATAAAGAAAGCCACGAGTTTTTAGATGATGAATAATCAATTCGGTGGTTAATTGATTGATGACTTGGCAATCAATCAAAGCGAGGTCAAATCATTGTCAAGAGGTTCCAAACTCCATGCAGCCAATCAACTTGAGAGAGTATCTCTAACTAGCGCGTTGAATTTATGAGCTACTTCATTACTCTCACTCTCTCAACCTCAAAGACAAGGAATATCTCTACTTGCTTCAACCCTTGTATCATCAATTGCACTCAAATTTATGAAGTTTTGAAGTGATTTATCTAGGTTCATTCTAGCAACCGACTCTTAGATCATCAAGTGGGGATCTTGTGCTATTACTATGCAAAAGGATTTGGTTTGGAGATCGTTTGTTGAAAAGATATTTGTTTAGTAGTGATGTGTGTGAACACACTCAAGATGGTGAGAACACTTTTTCCCTTTGTTAGGAGATTTATTCCCCCTGCTTGTCACTATACACCTATAATCCGAATGGGTTACTTATATTTGTGCATTCACTTAGTACTACATTCAGTGTAGTACTCCAAGCTTTTTCTTCATCCTCATGTTGCTTGCTTGCTTCCCTAGTCCTTGAACTCTAACAATTAATATTAGAACAGGTCCTCGAACTTCATTATGTGGGATTACAAAATTGATTTGAGCTCGTTTCAACCTCTGAGTGCATTATGACAATGATTAAGTAGGAAATTTCATCCTATTGTTCCAAACATATATGTAGTTTTTTATTTGCCAGTACAGGGGCCTCAAATTGTGCTATAAATCTAGTTCAGCTCATTTGGTTATTTTAGTTCAACTTCTTTGAGAAATAATAAATTTTTTGCATCAGGGTATAGTCATTACTCTTGGCTAAAAGCAATGATATATTTCATATGTTGATTGTTGACAATAAGTTGGATGATTCAAACTACCCATTGTGGGCTTATATCATGTATCATTAGTGGTAGCAAAAGGCTAGTGCAATATTGTGCGGGGTATTGAAATACATTTTCATACACCTTCAAATATTGTGATAGTAGATGATGCAAGTGGTGTTGAAGATGATGCTCTTCATGTTCCTAGTCCTACTATGGTTACTATTGGACCTACTATAGAGCATCTTTGTTGGGATGGTGCAGATGGAGAGGCATATGCATCTTGTTTATCAAATATTCCATTACCTCGCATATTTTCTCATGCAAATAGAAAAATATGATTGTGATACTTGTTCCACACTATACTAGGTAGGAAATGAGGCTCTGATTGCTTACCTTTGAAACAGTTGAAGAGTGAGTCTATGAATGAAGGAGATTTAATGGACACTTTTCTAACGGTGATCAAGGCTTGAAAGGATAGTTGACTGTTGTCAATGAAATACCACTAGATATTTCATTTGTGCATATTTTTCTTAATGATCATCAAAATTCTTACCAAAGTTTTGCTTCTACTTGTCGTTTGATGGTGAAAGAAAATCCAAATGCCTTAACTTTTGAGGAGTTAATCATTGTTAGGTTGTATGAAGATCAATTGAGAAAAAAGAAGCCAATTGTGTGTGTGTTGCAAATCAAGCTTTCTTACTTAATGAGAAGGGCAAAGGTAAATCAAGCTCATCTAATAGTAAGAAAAAATCTACTAATGTTGCAAAATCAAAGAAGGAAGATAAAGATGGTAAAAAAATATAAAAGAAATTTTTTTTCCAAGTACTTAATACAAATGAACATATCATTAGGATTTTCCTAAGCAAAAGATGCAAAGACCAAAGAGTTTGGAATGGTTGTTGCAAACAACGCTACTCCTAAAATTGAGTTAATCTAGTTCAAAATGAAGAATCGGCATTTTCCACTCATTCTAGTTATAGTGGTGCAACCAAACATACTCCCTCACAACACAGTTTCTTCAATTCACTTGAGTCTACTTCTAGAGGGAATACTATCACATATGCTAACAACTCCTCTTATCCTATTATAGGAGTTGGTAAGATTATTCTTAATGTTGAAAATGGAACCACATTCACTTTATCAAATGCTTTATATGTACAAGGCATCAACAAGAACTTTTTATCACTATGGGTATTAGCAAAAGTCAGCTTATTAGTGAAATTTTTTTATGATAGATGTATATTTCATGAGCTGTTTGATACTGAAAAAGTCATTGTATTTGAAATGCTATGATGTGGGTGATGAAATATTTTTCCTCCTAATCCACAACAAGAAGCTTCAAACCTTCCCAAGATCTAGCTACTCTAAGACCAACACTCATTAAAACTAGTATATCGATCAATTCCTTAATCCAATGAACAAGCCCTTTTAGCCACATACACTAGAGACACTAGAATCTAATAGATGTAGACAAGTCAACTAAGCCACACAAGACAAAGTGCTTTTCCTAATAGCTTTTGAGACACAGTAACAAATAAATAAAGATTTGTGACGCGCTGTGCAAGAATAGTTCCCCAAAACCCTTCTAGTCATAGAGCCCTTGTGTTTTATAAGTTTTCTAACAAGTGCAAGAACTCTGAAAATGGAGCTTCTTACAAAGAAAAAATGAACTCCTAAGAGGCTGCTATAGAAATCGAGCACCCTTTGGAAAGGTTATGATAAATATACAAGAGAATATGAACTCCTATGATAGAAAATGCCTCAATAACACATGTATAAGAAGAACCTTGACTTCCTACCATCCACATACACTTAGAATGAGCTTGGATGGTGCTTAAATAGCCATGCAAGCCTTCCATGACTCTTCATATGTCCTCCATGTCTCTTCACATGCCCTCTTTGTCTCTTCAGCTACCTTGTGACTTTGTGTCTTCATTGGAGCATCTTTTGGTGGTTCAATGCCTCTTTTCGGATACATTTCCAAATTCAAACATTTGCTTTGACTTTCCTAAGGTTCAAAAGCCTTTAATTGAAGTTATTTAATAAAAAACATATGTGTGATCTTGCCCTAGAATTACATAACTTTAAACACTCCCCCTCAAGTTGCAGCTCCTTTTCTTTGAAGTGCGGGGGTTGGTTCCTTCATACCTATCATTTCTTTGAGCTTTTCAATCCTCTTTGCATCCAAGAACTTTTTAAAAAGCTCTATAGTTGGATCCTTGGTGTTTACATGTTGAATATCTGCCTGCTTATTCACAATCTTTTTTCTTATGCTATGATAATGCACTTCTATATGCTTTCTTGTAGCATGGAACATTGGATTCTTTGCAACGTACATACTTGAAATATTATCTCAAAGCAATGGAAAAATGCAAATTTGAATAGCCAAATCTTTTAAGAGTTTTTTAAACCACATTACCTCACATGTGAATTGAGCAAGAGCCTTATATTCTACCTTTGTGGAAGATAATGCAATTTTGGATTGTTTCTTTGACATCCATCATACAAAACTCTTCCCAAGCATCACTATATATCCTGAGGTACTCCTTCTATCATCCTTGTAGTTAGCCCAATCATCATTTGCATAACCCTTTAGTTTGAAATCACAATATTATGCATAGCATATGCCTTTGTTAATTGTACCTCTGATGTACCTTAGAATCCTCCCACCTACATTCAAGTGATCAAGTTGTTGATACATTTAGGTAGTGATGTGTGTGAACACTCTAGGACCGCCAGGGCACTTTTTTCCCTCTTTAGGAGGTTTTTTCCCCCCGGCTTGTATATATGCCTATTGCCCTAATGGGCTACTTATCTTTGTACATTCTCTAGTAATACATTCGGTATTGTGTGTTGTGCTCCAAGCTTCTTCTTCTTCCTTGTGTTGTTTGCATGCTTCCGCAGACGTCTAACTCCAACAATTGGTATCAGAGCAGGTCGTCGCTTCATCTAGGGTGCCGTCGACACTCCTCCGGTTGCAGTCTCAGAATCGCACGAATTTTGGTGAGCATACTTAGCGTGTTTTCAAGATCAAAACAGCTTCACTATGTGGTGCTGAAATCGCGATCTGAGCTCGTTTCGGCCTCCGAACGCACAATCGTAGTGCTTGTGTAGGCTATTTCATCTTTCTGTGCCAATGATATATACTAGTTTCTATTCGCCAGTATAAGCATCTCAAAGTCTACTACAGGTCTAGCAGAATTCGTCTAGGCAATTTTGTTCAACTTTTTGAGATACAGTCAATTTTTTGCATCAAGGTATTTTAGTCATTAGCCATGGCTGAAAGTAGTGATGTATTCCGTATGTTGGCTGTTGAGGATAAGTTGGATGGTACCAACCACCCATTATGGGCTTATATGTTGCAACATGTGTTGGTTGCAAAAGGGCTGTGGAACATTGTGTAGGGTGTCGAAAAACATCCTATCACACCTGCAACTGTTACAACTGCAAGTATTGAAGCTGATGCAGAAGGTGTCAAAGATGCTGATATTCTGCATATTCCTGTTCGTGTTGCAGTTTCTGTTGCACCTACTATAGAGCAGATTCGTTGGAATGGCAGAGATGCCCAGGCACATGCATTGATACCTTTGTCTATCAAATGTGCCATTATTCCTCACATTCGCTCTTGCAGAACAACTAAGGATGTTTGGGATACACTTACCACATTGTACCAAGCTAGGAATGAGGCTCATGTTGCTTACCTCCGAAAACAGTTGGAGAGTGAGCACATGAATGAAGGTGATTCTATGGACAGTTTCCTAACGAAGATCAAAGACTTGAAGGAACAATTGATTTCTGCTGATGAGGTTATACAAGATAGCTCACTTGTGCAGACTGTTCTGAATGGTCTTCCTGATTCATATCAGAGTTTTGCTTTTACTCTTCGGTTGATGATGAAAGGCAATCCAAATGCCTTATCATTTGAGGAGTTAATCTCTGTTCTATTGCAGGAAGATCAGTCCATGCAGAACAGGTCCATTATGCGAGTTGCAGATCAAGCTTTCCTGGCTAGTCAAAAGGGCAAAGGAAAATGGAGCTCTTCAACTAGTAAGCAAAAATCTACTAATTCTACATATTCGAAGAAGGAAGATAAAGATGAGAAGAAATCAGAAAAGCAGAAATTATTTCGTAGTATCGTAAAGGGAATGATCATATCATAAAGAATTGTCCAAAACTGGCTGCTAAAGAGGCAAAGAAGAAAGAGGCTGGAATGGTTGTTGCAGAGGCCTCTACACCAAAAATAGAGTCTGCTAATCTTGTGCAGGAAGAAGAATGGGCGTTTACTACTGTCTATAGTTTTGACCCATCTTCTCATGAGCAGTGCATGTCTGTAGTAGACTCAGATGTTTGGTATTTTAACAGTGGGACAACCAAACATATTACCTCGCAGTGCACTTTCTTCTCTTCACTGGAGCCTGCCCCTATAGGGAATATTATTACATGCGCCAACAACTCCTCTTATCCTGTTATGGGAGTTGGTAAGATCATTTTGACTACTGCTAATGGTAGTTCTTTCACTTTGTCAGATGCTTTATTTGTGCCAGGGATCAAGAAGAACTTGTTATCAGTTTCTACCTTAGCCAAGATTGGATTGGTTGTGAAATTTGTTGATGACAGGTGTACAGTTCATGATCTGTCAAATGGCAATGTGGTTATTGCTTCTGGCATTCTATGTCGTGGGCTGTATAAGCTCATAGACTATGAAAGATATGTAAATGATTTGGCATGTGTAGTAAATGATTCTCAGGCTATGTCAGATGCAAAGCTTTGGCATGCACGCTTTGGTCATCTGAATTTTGTTAGTTTGCTATGCTTGCAGAAATCTGAAATGGTGTCCTCTTTGCCCAAACTTGAGGCACCTGGAAAACATTTTTGTGAAGGCTGTATTTTGGGCAAAATGCAGCGCTCGTCCTTTCCAAAAGATGGTTCTGTTCGGGCTACTCAGAAATTGTAGCTTGTACATAGTGATGTATGTGGTCCTATGCAGACACCTTCTTTTGGGAATCATCTTCACTTTGTGACTTTCATCGATGATTTTTCTACGCATGCATGGGTATATCCATTGAACACAAAGTCCGAAGTGTTCATGTGCTTCAAACAGTTTTTGGTTTTGGCTGAAAATCTGTCAGCATGTAAAATGGGCACCCTCCTTTCTGATCGAGGAGGGGGATATATGTCTTCTAATTTTAATACATTTCTGGTTGAACGTGGGATAAAAACTAGTGTACAATGTCATATACACCTCAACAGAATGGAGTTGTTGAACGAAAGAACAAGTCACTCATGGAGATGGTGAGGTGTATGGTCAAGAGTCAGGCTTTACCGCATAGTTTCTGGCTTGAGGCTGTCATGTTTGCCGCATATGTACTGAACAGGTGTCCCACTAAAGCACTGCAGTCGATCACTCCATATGAGGCTTGACATGACCGCAAGCCATCTGTTGCTCATCTGCATGTTTTTGGTTGTTTCTAATATGCATTAGTGCCTGAACAACATCGCAGAAAATTGGATTATAAAGCAATAAAATGTATTTTTGTTGGGTACAGTTCTGAAAGTAAAGGCTATCGTCTGTATCATCCATAGAATAAACACATTCTGGTTAGCCGTGATGTTGTTTTTGTGGAAGATGCTATTCAGCCATTGCTTTCATGTACTAAGGAGACATATGTTAGCTCCAAAGACATGTATTATACTTTACTGCCTCTTTTTACAGGTGGACAGTCTAGTGTTGGTCCTAATGAGGCAACTTCTCAGCCTTTGCAGGTTTCATGTGATGATGCAGATAATTCCATTTCTAATGCAAATGTACATGATGCACTTATTGATGAGAGAGTTGATATTGAGTAGGCAAGCACTATGCCAAAATGGCTGGTGCAGACCTTGCATGGCAGCAAATTAGATGCACCTCTGTCATAATGTACTCGATCAGGCTCTCATAGTACCTCTTTTGCATCAGATTGCTATGCTATGGCTGCATCTGGTCTCTATGATGAGAATGAGCCCGTTTCATTTGATGAAGCACAAAATTCAAAAAATTGGATGGCTGCTATGCAATCTGAATATGATGCAATAATGAAGAATGGTACTTGGTCTTTATGTGACTTGCCTCCTGGCAAAAAGGCCATTGGCACTAAGTGGGTATACAAGCTAAAGCGTAAACCTGATGGTACAATTGATAGGTATAAGGTTAGGCTTGTTGCAAAGGGTTATGCGCAGGACAAAGGCATTGATCTTGATGAGACCTTTGCACCTACATGTCGTATGACTACTGTTCGGAGCATTTGTGTACTTGTAGCCCATCATGGTTGAAATGTGCATCACTTGGACATTAAAACTACATTTCTGAATGGTGACTTGCATGAAGAAGTGTATGTTTTTCAGCCCCATGGCTTTGTGCAGAAAGGGCATGAAAACTAGGTGTGCCTGTTAAAGAAGGCATTATATGGTTTAAAGCAAGCACCACGTGCTTGGTATGAGAAGATACATGCCTATCTGATTGCACATGGTTTTGAGAACAGTCCAACTGAAAGCACCTTATATGTTAAGCGTGCTAATGATGTGCTTCTGATCATTGTTGTCTATGTTGACGACATGTTGCTCATTGATCCTATTGACAAGCATATTGCTGATTTTAAGGCTGATTTGCATGCCTCATTTGAGATGTCTGATTTGGGGCATTTGCATCACTATTTGGGCATTTAGTTTATGCAAGTTGATGGTGGAATGGCTTTGTGTCAAACGGAATATATTGACACATTATTGCAGTGTTTTGGCCTTGAAGACTGTAAGCCTATTGCCACTCCTATGGAGACAGGTTTACGATTGATTCTTCATGATGCTAGAGATGCATTTAATGCTGTCCTCTATCAACAGGTTGTTGGATGCCTGATTTACTTATGCATTACTAGGCCAGATATTCAGTTTGCTGTCTCACAGATGAGCAGGTTTATGCATTGCCCAGGTGTCAAGCATTGGTAGGCAGTTAAGCGCATCTTTCGCTACTTGAGTAGTACTCGGCTACTTGGGTTGTTTTATCCCAAGGGGGGATCACTACCACCATATTTGCATGCTTTTTCTGACTCAAACTGGGCTGGTTGCTATGACACTCGTGTGCCCACTAGTGGCTTTTGCTTCATGCTTGGTAGCTCATGTATATCTTGGTTGAGCAAGAAGCAGCCTACTATGGCCACTTCCAATTGTGAGGCTGAGAATAAGGCAGCTTTAACAGCTACTGTTGAGTGTGTGTGGCTCAGATGCCTTATGTCAGATTTGGGTGTTGGTCACTCGTCTGCCACACCATCTTCGCTGATAGTTAGAGCCCATTGGCAGTTGCTAGGAACCATGTGTTCCATGCTCGCACTAAGCACATTGAGGTGCATTATCATTATGTTAGGGAGAGGTTCTCTGCTGGGGAGATCAGCTTGGCATATGTGCCCACGCAGGCGAACATTGTAGACCTTTTCACGAAGGATCTGCCTAGGGATAAGTTTTAAGCACATAGCTTGGCACTTCCTTATACATGAGTGCCAGCTACTTGTTCACCGCATCACTCCCAGGGGGGATTTGTTGATATATTTAGGTAGTAATGTGTGTGAACACTCTACGACTACCGAGGCACTTTTTTCCCTCTTTAGGAGGTTTCTTTCCCCTAGCTTGTATATATGCATATTGCCCTAATGGGCTACTTATCTTTGTACATTCTCTAGTAATACATTTAGTATTGTGTGTTGTGCTCCAAGCTTCTTCTTCTTCCTTGTGATGTTCGCGTGCTTCCGCAGACGTCTAACTCCAACACAAGTGTGGTTGCATGCATGAATTTGAGAGCACACCAACACTATAAGATAGATCACTAGTAATGGTAGCATAATTTAAAGACCCACTCAAACTTCTAAACACATGCTCATTCTTGAGCTTATCACCTTGATCTATGCTCAACTTGACATTCCAATCCATTGGCTATCTCAATGGCTTACAACCACTCATACCAAACCTATATAGCAATTCAATTAAGTATTTCCTTTACATTAGATACAAATCCTGCTTGGGATATACAATCTCAATGCATAAGAAGCACTTTAGTACACCAAGATCTAGATTTTTAAATTTTTTTCCGAATTTGGCCTTGATTTCCTAATACCTACATCATCATCACCTATTATGATTAAATCATCGAAATATATGCATATGTACACATACTTCTCATCAAGCATTTTTACATAAAGTGAAGGATAAGCATCATTTGCTGCATATCCACATCTAATAAAGTCCTCAACATGCCTTTGATTCCATGGCCTTAGGGCTTGCTTGATTCCATCCAAAGCTTTGTTGAGTCTATATAAAGTAGGGTTTCAAGGGATCTCATATCCCATGTGTTGTTGCGTGTAGACAATCTCTTCAAGTTCACCATTTAGAAACTCATGCTTAATGTCGAATTGCAACAATTTCCAGCTTCTAGAGGCTGCAATGGCAATAAATGTCCTAATTTTACTCATTTTTGCAATAGGACTAAAATTGCAACAATTTCCACCTTCTAGAGGCTGCAACGGCAATAAATGTCCTAATTTTACTCATTTTTGCAATAGGACTAAATGTCACTTCATAATCTATCACATGTGTTTGGGTCGAACCCTTAGGCTAGCTTTATACTTGGCTATGGATCCATCAGAGTTTCTTTTGATCTTCTGAAACCACATATTTGTGACCACTTTAATGTCATCTTGCCTAGGTACAAGCTCTCATGTCTAATTTTCATGAAGAACATCCATCTCTTCTCTCACATCATCTATCGATACCTTGTCTTGACAAGCTTCTCCATACGTGCATAGTTCTTTGTCCTTCACAGCCTGAGACATAAAGGCATAATGCCTAGCAATGAAGTTTTCATATTTTAGCATTTGAATAGGGTGTTTAACTTTCTATAGCCTCCTCTCATTACCTATGGTAGATTACTTCTTACAAGCCCTCTTTTCTTTCAAAACAGGAGTCACTACTTCTTCAACATCATCTTCAACATGTAGAATGGAAGTCCCTTACCACATTACCCTTAGCAAATTGGTTGTTCATCTTCCTTCACTTTTCCTTTGAGTGATGTACTCCTTGATGGACTTGAAATAGAGAGGCCACTCAGACTTGTGCTAGCTTGAGTTTGTTTTTCATAGTCTTATTCTACTTCCTCAATGTCTTCAACCTACAATGCAGTAGGTGGTTCATAAAATGGTTTAATTTCATGAAATACCACATCCCTTGATACTAGACGCTCTTTTGGGATGAAATTGTAAGACATATACCCCTTTTGTTCTATAGAGTAGCCTATAAAGATGCACTTCTCTAGCCTAGCATCCATCTTTCCTTCCCTCACCTCTTAAGGTACATGGACATATCATACACATCCAAAGATCCTTAGTTATGATAATTCATGCTTCCTTTGGTAATAAGACTCATCTAGAGTAGCATCATGAACTCTTGATGTGGTCATCCTATTCATCAAGTAAGAAGACTTTCCACATTAGGCCAATATGTAAATGGAACATTCATTTCATTTAACATGCATCTAGCTACCTATGCAATCTACTTTTCCTTTCACAAATGCCATTCTATTGAGGGGTATACATGCATGTATATTGCCTCTTTATCCCTTCAACCTGTAAGAACTTGGCAAATTCATTGGAGAAGTACTCTTCTCCACCATATGATCTTAGAGTTTTGATCTTGTGGCCTGTTTCATTCTCAACTCGCATCTTGAACGTTTTGAGTGTATCAAACACATCACTCTTGTGCTTGATGATATACAACCAAATCTTTCTAGAGAAATCATCAATAAAGGTTACAAAGTACATGTTACCGGCATGTGATGGCTCTCGTGAAGGTCCCAATACATTTATGTGGACCAAATTCAAAACCCTAGGAACCACACAACTCGATAGCTTGAAAGACCTCCTAGTCTGCTTCCCAAATTGACATGCTTCACATACCTCATGCAAGCTATGTTTGGTGAATCTTTGAAGTTCTCTAACAAATTCATCCCTTTGCATATTTCTAAGCTTCTCAGCATCAAGATGGCCGATTCTCTTGTGCCATAGATCAAGAGTTGTAGTGTTAGATGATCCACATGCAAAAAACATATACTTACTAGAATATGCATTGACTCCAAATGTGGACATTCTCCCTTGCCTTTCACCTTTGGCAATGATCTTGAATCCATTCTTTTGAATCTTTATGAAGCAACCTTTCTCATTGAATTTGAAATTGTAAACCCTTTTCTACCATCCAACCAACTAAAATGAGATCCTTAGTAATAGTGGGAACATGCAATACCTCTTTAAGTGTGGTGCTCTTGTTGCCATGTTGAAATTTGATGTCTCAAATATGTGTAATGACATGCTCTATATTATCACCTATCTCAACACACCCTTTGTCCTTGGGAACCTACAAATTAGTGAAGATATTTGTCGTCATGGCATATGGTTACTACAACCCCTATCTATGTACCACTTTTCATCTTTGTACTGTGAGTGATCCCTATAAGCATGGCTCATGGCTAACACTTGGTCATTACCTTCATTAGAAGCATAGTCACCTTGATTCTTCTTTGAGGTGAATTAATGGCCTTGCTTTCCACATGAATAGCACTCGCCTCTCTTGCCTTGATTGTTATAACCACCTTTGTCTCTACTTGTTTGATTCTTTCCTTTGACTTTTTCTGTGCTAAATTCATCTTCATTTGTGTCCTTGGATTGATTTTCCTACCTTTGCCTCTTCCCTTGCCTCTACCATTCCCTCTATTTCTTGCATATAGCATAGGCTATGAACCTTTACCTTTTTTTCCTCCTTGAAACATTTTTTCATTCATAATGAGTGCGGTAAGTTGATCAAGTTTTGGCATGTTCTCTGTAGCATACAAAGAAGAAGTGAATAGCCTCCATTTGGCGTCTTCCTTGAGACCATTCAAACAAAAGGCCATCCTGTCATCGTCATCGTCCACTTGGGTACCTATTGGTGCAAGGGGATTCCAAATGCTTTTGGCTTTCATAATGTACTCGTAGACTGATAGAGTACCTAGCTTTGTAAGGTTGTTAATCTCATCTTGAGCTACACTTTTCTATCTTTTGTGTTAGTTTTAAACATCTTCTCCAAGTAGTACCGCATGTCCTTAATTGTCTCTATTGATTGAATATGTGCGATCATCGTATTATTATCAATTTGTGAGATCATGAATATTGCCTTTCTGTTGTTGATCTCCCAATCTTTCATGGCCTTCAACTCAGTTGGGGTAGGTGCCATAGGATCCAATAGTACTACATTGATATTTGATCTATTAATGGTGCCACCTAGATCCTTTATTAGTATGAAATTGATCATCCTAAACCTCTAAGCCTGGTAGGTTTCCTTCTCAAGCTTCTCATTCGTGTTGGAATTATCAATCATGATAAAAGTAGGTGTGTTTTACCTTTGTAGAATCTATAGATAGCTTTACTCCTTTGATGGTGAGCACTCCTCTAGGGGTTTCCCCTTGATCTAGCCTTCAAGTACTTCAACTTGTTATCTTGCTTCACTTTGAGCCTCCAAATGAGTCTTTTTGCACTTGGTTTGATGTCTTCAAGCTACTCTAATACTAGTGATGGGAGACTTCTTCGTGTAATGCACAACAACAAGCTTGGACCCTACCCAAGGCCTAGCTACCCTCATACTAGCACACACTAAAACTACTATATCTATCAATTCCAGAATACAATGAACAAGCCCTTTTAAAAAATATACTAGACACTAAGAGCTTTCCAATGAGCTATCAAGAACTAGAATTGGACACCTATATACTAGTCAAGTGAGTCACACAATATAGACTAATTTTCGTAACAAGTTTTGGGACACAACAACAAAATAAACAAAGAGCTATAACTCACAGTACAAGAAGTGTTTCCCAAAACCATTTTGGTTCTAGACTCATTGTTTTATAATTTTTAAAAAACCAGAAGAACTCTAAAAATGGAGCTTCCTACAAAGAGAGATTGAATTCCTAACAAGGTACTATAGAAATCCAACACCCTTTTGAAAGACTAGGAGAGATATACAAGAGAATATGAACTCCGATGATATACAATGGCTCAATAACACATATATACGAATCATCCCAACTTCTTACCATCCACACACACTTAGAATGGTCTTAAATGGTGCTAAAATAGCCATGAGAGTGTTCCATCACTCTTCATATGTCCTACATGTCTCTTCACATGCTCTCTTTGTCTCTATAGCTACCTTGTGACTTTGTCTCTTCATTGGAGTTTCTTTTGGTGGCTGAATGCCTCCTTTTGGATAAGGTTGCACTTTCAAACCTGTGCTTTGACTTTCCTAAGGTTCAAAAGCCTTCAATTGGAGTTATTTCATAAAAAAAACATATGTTTGAGCTTTCCTTAGAACCACATGATCACAAATTGTAGTATATTTTTTTAGTTGATTATTCTTAGGCCATTTCACATTTGCAAGTTTGGCATGCACGTATTGGTTGTTTCAATTCTCATAGTTGTCTTCACATATACAAATTTGAAATGGTGTCCTCTTTACCCAAACTTGAGGCACCTTCTAAGAACATTTGCGAGGATTTTATTTTAGATAAAATGCAGCACTCCATCTCCCAAAGATGAGATTTTAAGATCCTAAAGAAAAAAAATATTTTGTTCACAATGATGTTTGTCGTCCCATGCAAGCGCCTTCCTTTGGAAATTAACTTTACATCGGGATTTCAATAGAACTCTCAAGGTACACATGGGTGTATCCTTTGAAAGAAAAATCTAAAGTATATATGTGCTTCAAACAATTCCTAGTTATGGTGAAAACTTTATAATCATATAAAATTGACATCCTTTGTTTTGATCAAGGGAAGGAATATATGTCTTCATATTTTAATGCATTTTTGGTTGAGCCTCAGATAAAACATCAGTCTATAGTGTCACATAAACCTCAAAAGGTTGGACTTTTTATCAGATGGATGTGAAGAATGATTTCTTACATGGCGAGTTGTAGGAATAAGTATACATGGACCAACCACAAGGAGATGAGGATTCAGAGCATGCTAAATATGTTTGCAAGTTTAAAAAGACTTTACATGGGCTTAAATAGGTCCCTCATTCTAGGCATGCAAGGATTGTTGATTATTCAACTTTGATTGGATTATCTATATGTGATGCAGATCAATCATTATATGCAAGGAAGGTTGATAATAGCATCATACTTGTGGCCATTCATGTTGATGACTTGATTGTAGGTGTTGATAATGAAGAGAGCATTAAAGAGGTAAAGAAACTCCTTATGCATGAGTTCGACATGAAAGATCTTGATGTATTGCACTACTTTCTGAGCAATGAATTTATACATATAAAAATGGGTATATGGCAATACCAAAGGCAATCTGCCTTGAATATGCTACAAAAGTATATTATGGATGATTGTAAGCTGATATCTATGCCATTGGATTAGAATTTTAAGTTGAATGCTACATTAGGTGAAGCATTGAAAAATGCTACTATGTATAAGAGAATTGCGGGAAGTCTGATCCATCTCATATTTACAAGGCCTTATCTAAGCTACAGTATGGAAGTTCAGGGTCAGTTTATCTAGGTACCTAAGAAAAGAAATTTAGATGCTTTGAGCTGCACTCTCTTTTATGTCATTTCTTCATTGGGTTATGCATTATTTTATGTGGTTTTCTATTTTCACTTAGGACTGCTACTGTTACATGGAGCAACAAGAAGCAACCCACTATTTCTTTTTTTAGTACAGATGTTGAGTATAGAAGTGCTACAATGGAAGCATGTAAGGCATCATGACTTGAGATGCTACTTGTAGATTTTTATGCACCATCTATTGTGATAAATTTAGCAGCATATAATTAGCACAAAATCCTATTTTTCATGCTAGAAAAAATCACATCAAGGTACATTATCACTTCTAAAGTAAAATTGGTAGGTGATATTGATCTTGCTTATATGAGGATAGATGAGTAGATTGCTGATATTTTTAGTAAAGCACTAGCAGTAGAGAAGATGAACAATTTTTGAAAGATCTTGGATTACAGGATGCACATAAACCTAATGCATCTACAAGATTAGGAAAGTTACCTCATAACTATGATTCTAAAATGATACTTTAATATGAACCGTAGAACTAACCAAAGTATGTGCCATCATTGATAAATGAATAAATGAAATAGAATTCTTATCAAATTTTATGTAGGTCATTATAAGGATAAATATGTTACAATTTATGTTCTAATGGACAACCTTGACAATGTTAGGATAAAATTTTGAGAGTAAAGGAGACCACAACCTAAGCATGACACCTACAACACCCTAATGATAATGAATTTTATCTCATGTAGAGAAAGTCTTATAGATACAACATGGATTTAACCATGTAAGGTTGTATCATAGCCATCACATTAAGTAGGTGAATTCAATTTTAGCATTGAGAGAACCCCTACCTCAAAAACTATCTAAGTTCTGAAAATTGTGACATGAAGTATTCTGATAGTGATGCACCACAATGTACTCTCCTTCTTGAGAGCTCCACGATGATATCCTCAAAGTAGAAAATTGAGCTCCAAGCATCACACGCAGTACACTCCACAGAGGATGTAGAATATGCAAAAAAACACAAGTACATAGAGAGCACAAACACAGACTTCTTAGGTGTTACAAATGCGGTCTAACTTATAGTCTGTGGCTAACAAGGCCACTATATATTTATTAAAGAACATATACAAAGAAGTGTCCAATGGCCATTTGTCCTTTCACATGGACACCAATGATAACAATGTCCCACTAAAGGCCAATATGGCCAAAGTAATTATGGGAGAAAAATAAAGAATGATAAAGAATACCTGAGTGTAAGTATACAAACTATACCTCCCACCTGATGGGCATGTTACACAGTATAGAAGTGACTATGTAAGATCATGAATCAAGTAACCCCCATCAAGTGACAATAATGTTGAAAGCTATCCTGTGGTAGAGCTTTATTCAAAGCATCTACAACATTATCTCGAGTGTGAACCTTCTCAAGAATAATGCACTCGGTGGCTAAGAAATCTCTAATGAAGTGATACCTCACCTCAATGTGCTTGGTCTTTGCATGATAGACCGGATTCTTAGCCAAAGCAATGGCACTCTGGCTATCATTGAGCAAACGAGGTACATATTGAGGGAAACCCATATCACAAGCAAGATGGGAAAGCCACAATGCTTCCTTACATGCCTCACTTGCTGCAACATACTCTGCTTCTGTGGTGAAAACCAGTGTACATTCTCGAAGATGAGATCTCCAAGAGATAGCACCTCCTGAAAAATGAAAAATGTAACTAATGTAGACTTACGATTGTCTACACAACCAACATAGTCAGAATCTATGTAACCAATAATGGATGCTTTCCCTCTACGTAAGCATAGACACTTGTCCTTAGTGCCACTCAAATATCTCAAAATCATCTTGACTACTTCCCAATGTTTCTTGCCAGGATTAGACATATATCTGCTCACAACTCCCACTACAAATGCAATGTCTAGTCTCGTCACTACCATAGCATACATGAGACTACCAATAGCAGACTCATAGGGAATTTGGGTCATGAATTCCTTTTCCTCATCTGATTTGGGGCAGTCATCCTTACTCAATTTCACATATGTGGGTAAAGGTGTACTCAATGCCTTTCCACCTTGTATATTGAACCTGTGAAGTACTTTGGATATGTACTCACTTTGAGACAAGTATATGCATCTCTTAACCCTATCACGAGTAATATGCATGCCAAGAATATGCCCCCAAATCCTTCATATCAAATGTCCAACTCAACTTCTTTTTGAGAATTGACAATTCATAAGAGGATTTCCCATCAGTCAACATATCATCGACATAAAGTATCAAGCATATCAAGCTACCATCTGAGCATCTCTTTGTGTAGAGAAAATGATCCTCATTGCTTGGAGAATAGCTTTGAGACTTCATAAATGCATCAAACTTTTGGTACCATTGTCTAAGGGACTATTTAAGTCCATACAAGCTCTTCTTGAGCTTACAAACTAGACTTTCCTTGCCAGGAACTACATAACCCTCTAGTTGTTCCATATAGATCTCAGCTGTAATGTCTCCATGCAAGAAAGTAGTTTTCACATCCATTTGGATTAGCTCTATGTGCCCCATTGCAACGAATCCAAGCAACATGCACAAGTTAGTCATCTTGACCATTGGAGAGAAGATTTCCTCGAAATCAACACCACGTTGTTGCTTAAAACCCTTTGCAACAAGTCGTGCTTTATACTTTGGAGAAGAACTATCTGATGTGGATTTCACCTTATATACCCATTTACATGGTAGAGCTTTCCTGTCCTTTGGCAAAGGTACTAAATCCCAAGTACCATACTTGTGAATAGAATCCAACTCACTCTTCATGGCACACTCCCACTTGACATGATCCTATGTCTGCATAGCCTCTTTGCAGTAAGAAGGCTCACCAGAATCTGTTAGCATAACAAAATATAAACATGGAACATATCTATCAAGTGGATGTGGGACACGTGCAGAGCGTCTCAATGGTTGCTGAACACAAACATTTGTAGATTGATCTGATTGGACATTCTCTTGAATGTCCCTATGTGCAACATTTTTATGCATGCTAACTAGAGGACTAGTACCCTCAAACACCACTCTTCTCACTTCAATCTCCTTAATGGGTTGTTTATGCATCTTAGACTCATAGAAAATGACATCACTACTTGTGATCACTGATCATGTTTGAGGATCCCATAAGTGATATCTAAATTTTCCTTCTCAACCATATCCAAGAAAAATGCATTTCTTTGATTTATGGTCCAACTTTTTTCTAAGATTCTTGGGTATATGAACATATGCTTCACACCCAAAAACTCAAAGATGATCATAATATGGTGGCTTCCCTATCCATAACTCTTGTGCCACTTTCATACCTTTGGCAGTACTAGGTGAAAGGTTAATCACATGAACTGCAGTCAATACTACTTCTGCCCAAATGCCTTGTGAAAGGTTTGTATGATGCAGCATAGAGACTACTCTATCCTGAATAGTTCTATTCATCCTTTCAGCTATGCCATTCTATACTAGGATATAAGGAGCTATAAACTCTCTACAAATTCCTCTAGACTAGCAGAAAAGGTTGAATCCATGTGAGGTATACTCACTCCCATTATCTGAACGTAAAGCTTTGATCTTAGTTCTTTTTTCAATTTCAACTAAAGCAAGCCATTTTCTGAAAGTAGGGAATACCTCATCCTTTGATTTGATAGAATATACCTAACTTTTTCTAGTAGCATCATCTATGAAAGTGAAAAAGTAAAGAGAACCACCTAAGGACCTTGTGGGCATAGGACCACACACATCTCTATGAATGAGATCTAAAGGCTGAATTGAAGAGTCAATGTGCATTCTATGCACATTTTTGGTTTGCTTTTCATATTGAAAATGCTCACAAAATGAAAAATCGAAGAAAGATAACACAGGTAACTAGCCACAACGAGAAAGATTTTCCATTCCACTATGAGATATATGGCCCAAACGACCATGCCAAATACAAGCCATAGGTTTTTCAGTACCAGCTAGCAGGTGTTCTTTCTGTGATATAAATAAAGGATAAAGCGAACCAACTTTGCTTGTTTTTGCAATCACCATATTTCCCTTTGATATGCAAAAAGACTGAGCATAGAAGACCACCTTGTAACCAAGGTCATCGAGTTGACCAATTGACATCAAACTGTGTGATAACTGAGGTACATGGCATACATTATGCATAGTAAATTTTGAACCATCAATGAACTACACAACCACATCTCCAATCCCCACAACGTCAAACTGGTAAGAGTCACCAAGTCTCATGGTACCAAGAGACTTTGTTGCATAATTAGAGAACCATTCTCTGTGTTGTGTCACATGGAAAGGAGCACCAGAAACTAGTAGCCACGTGTGGGAAAAAGAATCAGCCATAAGAGCCTCACTTGGCACAATACTATCAAGTGTTCACAGATTAGCATCATAAAAAATGGCATTAATTTCTTCAATCTTCACAGTCAAGTAGATGGTGCAGGTAACTGTTTAACATACCCATCAACATTTTGTCCTTTACCTTTATCATGCTTTAATGCACAACAGTCTTTCTTCATATATTCTTTCTTATGAAAATAATGGCGTTCAATATCCCTCTTTGTTGACTTACTTCTACTCTTATTTTGTTGAACATTTTTTTCCTTGTTCTTGCTCTTGCCACGTTGTTGATTCTTTCCTTGGTAAGAATCACAAACATTATATGCATCTCCACTCTGAACGCCAACCATAGATTTTCTACGAATCTCCTCACTCAAGAGTGCTCCACATATGTCATCATAGACCAGTTTGTCACCAGGTGCACTATTGCTAATAGTTGTGAAAAACGTTTCCCATGTTGATGGCAAGGTGCACAACAACAAGACTACTTTCATTCATTATCCATATCCATTTTCTGAGCTTGTAACTGGGATAATATAGCATAAAACTCATTTAGATGAGTAGAAACACTATCTCTATCCTTCATGCGAAGGTCATATAACTTTCTCATCAGATACACTTTATTTGATGTCGTCTCTTTTTCATATGTATTGCATAACTTCTTCCAAAGATCCTCTGCACTTTCACAGTCTAATACTATAAAGTAAACACTATCTACCAAGTGCAATCGAATGGTAGACCTGGCCATTTCATCTAACTCATCCTAATCATCTTCATCCATGTAAGCAGGCTTCTTTGAGATTCCATTTACTGGCTTCTATTGCCTCCTTTGAATCAGCACATCTTTAATCTGATCCTTCCATAGAGCAAAGTTTGTGCCATCAAATTTTTGGATGTCAAAATGATCTTTGCCCTACAAGTTATAGGTCCTCCTCAGAACACTTGCACTAGACCCTGATCCACCAGATGTGCCTGAGACCCCTAAGGTCATGATGGTAGACAACTAAATAGAATGATAATGGAGCTAGAGTCCTAGCATCATTAAGGCTCAAAGAAGGATGACCAAGTGTCAGATTCTGGGAGAGAATTCAACAATATTCCTAGAAAAATGAATTAATGAACAGTAATGATGAACCAAAAGGATTATGTGAGAATAAGTGTGCTCACACCAATAAGTGTATCAAGGAGTACATTGACCACTGTATAGTTGACAAAACCAAAAAATCTGGAAAAATTTTCTAGAGTATCCTCTACAAAATGAGCATATGACTAGTGTCAAAATCTCATAAAACTGCAATTACTAACATGTTTACCTGCATAGTGAATCATTGACTCCACTGCATATAATCAGTTACCCAAAAGAGGCCAACTAAGCTTATCGAGCACCTATGAACAACTATCATACATCTCATATGGCGAGGCTGGGTAAATCTTCCACCTGCATCACCAAAGAGACCCCGACATCTGTTTGTCTCCCAGTTAAGAAAACCTCCTCATGACCCTCTTTATCAAACATAAAAGGCTTTATGCAAAAATGTAACTGCTATATCAATGATCACATGTATGTACATAAACGATACCAACAAAAACATACATAGTGTATATGTGCCCAATATATGCAGTAAAATGACACTGAAAGGTTGAATACATAGGCAAAAAACTAGCCAACAACACCTGCAAGTGTCTGTCAACTCTATTGTTTAGGTTCAAAAACCTACATAAATTTGCAGTGGTTGCCCCCATCACAACTGAAAACTTTCGACAAAACTGTAGTTTTACGAGTGTGGTTGAAAACACGGCCCCAAAGGTGAATACTTATTTTTGGAGAAGTACAAAGAACACTCTTCTTGATGTTCTTGAACCTTTGCGAAGAGACCTATGCATAAAGTACTCCAAAATGGCTCCAAAAATCACCCTAAAAATGCTTCAAAAACAGGCTTTGAAAGAAAAGAATGAAGCTTTGAAGGACCAAAACATGTTCAAGGTATTAATAACCTTAGTCTTTCCCCTTCTTGAGACACCACAAGAGTGTAGCTTAGTGGCATGAGATTGCCATGGTTAAGCGAGCTCCAGGGGGAACAATATTGGGATGGGTGACCTCCTGGGAAGTACAGGGAACCTCTATCTTCCTTGATCGTTGAGGTCCTCCCTCGTGCATAGCCAACGGTGCCAATGGTACCAATAGTGACTTCGGTGACTCCGATGACAAGGTATGCCAAGGTCTATGCCTTGGTCACCACCTTAGTCGTACCACACACGGTACTCTACACAGAGGCTATAGAATATGCAAAAAAACAAAAGTACATAGGGAGCACGAACACAGACTTCTTAAGTGTTACAAATGCAGTCTAACTTACAGTCTATGGCATCTTGCGTTAGGATCACTATCCTGATTACAACATATGTAATTTACGGTGTACATTATTCCCTCAAGCTTTCTAAAGATAGAGGGCATTGTTAGTGGGAAATAGAAGGAAATTATAATATTTTTCATCAGAGAAAAATGTATGAATCATAAAGCATCATTTTTTCTACAATTGACAACATACGAGAGAAACATTGACAATTTATAATACTATTTTTGGAAGGATATCTTGAACAACTCAGAGCTCAATACTATTGATGAAAATACATAGGAACAAGCAAACTAGTTTCCGAATAAAAAATCCCACTCCTTATTGATTGTTTTTCCATAGTTGTGTAGCTATTGATGAAAATAAATATGAACAAGAACTATACCCATCACCTTTTCTTCAATTGAGAAATATTCTTATGTTACCACATCTTTCATTAGTTGTATAGAATTCTTTTGAGGCATCTCATAATTTCTTGAACCTGTGTTAATTATATATGTAGATAATGATGGAAAGATAGAAACTGATCACACTGACATTATGTGTGTCACAAAAGATGGTCTATTAGGGTAGAATAAATCTCTTTGAGGGGCACTTAGAGGACCATGTTACTAATATGGAGGGTAAAGGGGACATTTTTAAGGGCTTTGATAGAATACATCCGACTCACACTATCCTCCTAACCCAAATTAGTTTAGTCTTCCATCCATTTCTCATATGAAGGACAAAATGGAACCAAAGAACCCAGCTCAAAATTTAAGATTTTTAGCTAACAATGCAACTAGTTTTTATAAGCCAGCAGAGGATATTGAAGAATAAAAAGTTGATGCTCGTTTTTCTAGACACTTTGGGTTCGAATTCAAAAGTATATACATCCATATTTGGTAACAAGGATCCTCCAATTAAGCAAATAAATTTACCTTAACACCTCATAGGAGGAATCCATAAGGTGTTTCGTTTCTAAGAAAATAAACTTTCTTAATTAATTTGATGATGAATAGAAAGAATATGAACTAAGAAAATCCCTAATAGTGAGAGCTAAAGAGCTTCAATTTTTAGTAACAATATATACATGGGAGAAAAAGGGAAGAACAATTTTTAGACCCATGAATAGGAATGTTTGAATAACCACAAAAGCATATCAAGAATCGATGAGATACTATCCATATGTTTATCAAGTACCAAAAAAATATACTCTAATCATTTTGAGACATCATGATTGCTTTCTCATGAGCACCCCAAAGATATCCCAATTATTTTAGGGAAAGTGCGATTTCTCATATGATACGTTGTGATATCCTACAGAATCCACTTTCTTTGGGAAAATTTTCCTAATAATGTTTGAATTTCTTTTGCATAATTGTGATGTCTTGGACCTTTTCTATAGCAATTGAAGGCTAAGAAGAAGGAAAATCAGAAATGAGGGTCATTCGAGGTAAGCCAAGTGCATTACGCACCTCTTATGGACTTCAAACTAAGTAAACACAATCCAAGTATACTCTTATGGACCATTCAAAGTTATTGCATCAACTAGCACTCCATTTAAGCACCTAGAATCACCAAAACAAAAATAAGGCAATCACAATAAGTGATAGGAAACAAAAAATTTAGCTTAATAGAGAAAAAAATAATATATGCACCAAAGATTGGGTCTTACACTAAGAAAAGACACTAGGATGTGAAGCCAAATCTCCTCAAAAAAGAGTATGACATAGAACCACACTTGTAGAATTAATTTTGCAAAGTATAAGGACTTCGATAGTGATTTTGAAGTGATGGGTAGCTCTAATGACATGCAAGGAAGGAATATGAGTGAGAAATTCATGTCTAGGACCATGGAAAGTAGTGCACCACTATAGAATATCCATTTAGTAGTGCCTTAGGAGAAAAAAAGTATTTGGATAGATTAAATCATTGCATCAAGCATGGCTTTTGGAGTTTTAGCTCCCTCAACACACAAATTCCTACCTCAGCGATCATTCACAGAATCAAAGATCCAAAGAATGAAATTTTTTCCACTTACATAGATAATGCTTGATACGACTATTGAAAACTTATAAATGCAAACAAAGCTAAGTACACTTACCTTGGTTATCTTGTTTTTCCACTACCCAAGTCTCATGAGAAAAAGACTTTCCAAGGACGATCAGGAACTAGCAAAGAGTTCCAAAGAGATTTTCAATAGAAGGCACATTGGATGAGGTTGACTCCATTCCCCATAATAATGTCAGATTTCCCAAGTGGAGGAGGCTCAAGAGGGGTGAATCCAAATCTCCACATTAGACCTCAGGTGACGAAACAACCTCCTACCCCAAAGTCGGTCAAAGTGATGTCATTCCATTTCCAAAACATCAAGACTTTGGATGAACGCTTTGACGTTTGCAAGAAGTGAAATGTATGAAAAATCATTACCAAAACACCAAATTCATACATCCATGTGGAAAAGTTCAACCAAGTGCTTAGAGTTGAGAAAGTGAATGGCTTCTTTATGCAATACAAAGCCTTTGGACTCACGTTGATTGGAAAATGTGATATGGTTCCAAGAACTTGATAGAAAAGTGTTCGAGATGTGAATCATCTTTTGGATGCATGCGTCGATTTTTTTTTTAAGGAAAGGTGTCTACCATGATACTTCTTCTTTGATCTATAGCCTCAACTAGGAAAGTAATTAGGCCATTCAACTTGGCACTTGTAGATTCAAACAAATTGTACATTGTTGCTTTGCAAGGGAACTTCCCTCTCAAGAAAAGATGATATCTCTTTTCTTGGATGGATTGCTAAGTGGATAACTTAGATGTTCAAGGCCTACCAGACTTGACTTCAAGAAGGGCCAACAGCTCCAAACCTAGACAAGAGTTACCCTAGAGTAGATTTAGAGATTGAATGAACAAAAATCTGTATGAAAATGGTAGAACTGGCCTGGGCAGTTGCGAACTTATTAGGAACACCCTCTAGTAGTAGAAGTGCAGGACAATTAAGTCCAGTGGCAGAAGGATCAGCCCAGCCAGCCAGCGGCAATTCCGGTGGCAGTTCGGTAGTGCACGACGGGAATCTGGTGCGTTTTGGTGAGAGTCTGATCCCTTCTGAAGAAAGTACGGTGATTTCTGGTTGTACAGCGGTGTAGTGTAGAGACAGTTCTGCATTATCCGATCAGAATTCAGTCACTTTCAGTGATAGGTTCACATTATCCAGTGAGAATGCTTCCTGTGACAGTGCAGCCTGGTCTAGTGAAAATTCGGTGATTTTCGGTGAGAGTTCCGTGGTATCTAGTGGCCATTTGAAACTTTTCGGTGAGACTGTTGTGCTGTTCGGTGGAAACTTACTACGCCCACCATTTTTCGGTGCAAGTTTAGCCAATTTTGACACTAAAGTTGAGGAAGGGTTGTTAGATTTTGAGCTAAGCAATTGGTTCAACGATATTTTAGGACGGGAAAGTGAGCAAGTTGACTATACAGTCCAGGAATATCAAGAGATACCTCCCCAAAATTCAGGTAACAACAACAACAACATCAACAACAACAATACCATGAGTGGCTCACAACAACAACAATAGCAACAATAGCAACAACAGCAACAACAACAACAACAACAACAACAACAGCAATAGATTGTTCCACTACGTCCGGTGCCAGCCGAAGTCACGTATACAAAATTTGCAGGTTTTTCGGGGGATGATCCCGACGCGCATGTGCGGACCTTTGAGATTAATTATGCAGTTCTGAATTACCCAGCAGACCCTACGTATAAAGCTATGGTGTTCCAGTCAACTCTGGTTAATGAAGCTGCATGATGGCTAACTGAATATGATTTGAACCACTTCCAGTAGTATGATGATGTGAAGGATGCCTTTCTGCAACGATTCCGGCTAAAGAAGAACCCAGCGGAAATCTTTGATTACCTACAGAATAATAGGCAAAAGCCGCACCAAAATGTACACGATTATGCCACGCTATTTCGGACTCATTTACGGCAGCTACCACCAGCACATGCGAATTTACCGGACGATGTTATCACTCAGTGGTTCATCAACGGATTAAAACCCCAACTGAAACAGATCATGATCATACGGTGTGTGGGTGGAATGACTTTGGATGCCGTCATTGCTATGGCATTACAATTAGAAAAAAAGTGGGTGGGTTCACCGAAGATCTGGAGTGGCTAAAAGCGTCCAGGCAATCCAACAAGGATCCTTTGAAACATATATATTGTACCAAATGCAAAAATCTAGGGCACAACAGCTCAACATGCACGCTGAATCAAATGTATTGTGCCATTTGCCATACAACAGACCACACCACAAAGACTTGTTCATATAATGCAAAAGTACAGAACAGAGCAGCTGTTAATGCCATCATTCAAGAACAAGGGCAACCGGCCAGATATTATGTACCACCACAGATGAGGAATACCCCGTACCAAGGATATAGGAATTATCGAGGAGGACGGTCAAATAATTTTGGACAAGCCCGGTGGAATGTAGGTCCATCAGGAGAAGGCACATCTCCTCCACCCCCTAAATGTCATTTTTGTGGTGAATTTGGGCATATCCGAAGGTTTTGTAAACGTGCGGCCGAGTACGACAAAAAGAAAAAGGAACGACAACATCCAATGGCGAATATGGTGTATATTTCGACAGTAGACATGCAAGCAGCAGTGGTCCAAACATGTTCCGGAAAACAATTACAGCCAGCTGCAGAGATTTTTGAACCGGGAATTCATGAACAACAGAAGGTGTTTACAAAAGCAAGCAAGTGGGCGATGCAAGAGCAAACCGTGTTCCCTGACCCAGTTCTAGTGACGCAACAAAGCATACCACCGGAAGTACCAGAAGGGCAAAATCCAACTCACACAGTATCGGAGTCCATACCGGAGACCGTACCGGAAACAACCAAAACAAATTCGGTGTGGGATGTTCTATCCAAGGCATCAATTACATTGCCCTTGGGTCAACTATTGGCTTTGTTCCCTAGAGTGTGTCAACGGTTTCAACAGCAGGTCAGCCCAGGATCCTCGAGTGCTCTCGCAACAGCCACAATCCAGTCGGAATTGAACCCAATGGTGGACCATACAGTACCCCTGATTACGGTATGGTACAAAAACCATAAAATCACACAAGTCTTAATTGATAGCGGATCTGGGGTAAACATACCAACAACAGCACTTTGCAAACGGATGGGGTGGACACAAATTGAACCTGTTCAATTCTTTGTACGCATGGCTGATCAATCTCGAGTCCATCCGGTGGGCTTGGTGCACGATATTCCGATTATTCTACAAGGGGCCGTCTTCAAAATGAACTCTGTTGTGTTGGACTTACCAGAATCTAGCCTGGACTACAATCTGCTTTTTGGACATCCCTAGCTAAAACAAGCTAAGGTGGTGCAAGACTGGTCAGCACATGAATTAGTTTTTAAAAATAACCACCGGAAATATGTTGTTCCACTGGATGATATGAAACCTTGTGACTCACATGCACGACCATATCTAGCGGAGCCTGTACACGTGTTGGATGGTCTCTCCGACGATGAAGAGGAAGCTTTTCTTACAGCCAACAAGGATCTGATGGCACTTGGCACTGTAGATTTACAAACGGTGGCTGATAACTGGAGTCCGACAGCCTGTACAGTGGTACCACTGACCGGTGAGCACGAGTCAAGTACAGAACAGACCTTGGATGATACGATGCTCCAACAATTACTTCAGTCAGGAGACGATTTGGAGATGCCTCGATAGTTCTACGTACTGGAAGATCAATTGGTTACGTGAATTTAGGTGATCATACCAACCCACGACCAGTAAAAATTAAGGCGGGACTATCTGAGACCTTCTAGGATAACTTGTTGCAGTTGCTACGAGAGTTCTCTGATCTGTTTGCATGGGATTACCGGGATATGAAGGGGTTGGACCCGCGAATTTATCAACACAGGGTGGTGCTGAAGCTAGATGCCCGACCTATCAAACAACCAAGCTATAGGATGAATCCTAACTATGCAACCCAGGTTAAAGCAGAATTGGATTGATTGTTGAAGGTGGGGTTTATTGTCCCTATTGAGCATGCGGAGTGGATTTCTCCTATTGTCATAGTTCCTAAGAAGAATAAGCAATTACGGATATGTGTAGACTATCAAAAACTAAATGCAGCTTTTGTACCTGATCCATTCCCTCTGCCATTTTTGGACACAATGTTAGATGATGTGGCCGGCCATGAGATGTATTCCTTTCTGGATGGATACAGTGGCTATAATCACGTCCGAATGGCAGAGCAGGACATCCCAAAGACCGCATTTATTATAAACTGGGGTGTTTATGCGTGTACAGTGATGTGGTTTGGTCTGCGGAATGCTCCAAGTACGCTCCAACGTTGTATGGAAATTTTCTCTCCTTATCTCACCACCTTTATGAGAGTGTACTTGGATGATTTCTCTTTATCTGGTGACACTTCGGTGCATCTGTACCATTTAAGGTGTTGTTTCTCGAAGTGTTGAGAATATCGTTTGTGTTTGAACCCGAATAAATCTGTATTCTCTGTATCCTGTGGCAAGTTGCTAGGACACATTATTTCAAAATAGGGGATTCAAGTTGATCTAGATAAGGTGAAGGCCGTAGTGGAGGCTCTTGCTCCTAAAACACCCAAAGAAGTGATGCGGTTTTTGGGCCAAATCCGGTGGCATGGACGACACATGTGATGGCTTGCTCATTTGGCTACACCACTTAATCGCTTGATAACTAGTAGCCCGCGTCAGCTCGAATGGACCAAAGAGTGCCAACTTTCTTTCGACCGGTTGAAATCATTGTTAACGCATGCTCCCATTCTACAAGCACCCAATTGGGAATTGCCATTTCATGTCTTTGTGGATGCTTCCGATATTTCCATTGGTAGTGTATTGATGCAGCAGATGGATAAATGGTTTCGTCCAGTCTATTATGCGAGCCATAGATTGGCCCCAACAGAGCGTAACTATTCAGTTTTTGAATGAGAATGCCTTGGCTTAGTGTATTCGGTGAAGAAATTTCGACATTATCTGTTGGGACGACGTTTCACCTTCCACGTAGATCATGCAGCATTGGTGTACCTTGTGTGCCAACAGCATCTGGGAGGACGGTTAGCACGCTGGGTATTGTTGCTTCAAGAGTTTGATTACTCCGTCATACATCGACCAGGGTCAGCACACGTGCTTGCTAACTTTCTCTCTCGGTTGGATTCCGGTGAACTTCCAGAAGGAGTTGATGATACAACACCCGCTATATATGTAGCAGAGACAATACAGGCTGATCAATAGAAATTGTCGATACCCTCTTCTTATTATGACACATTGCTTCTGTTCTTGACTAGTGGATGTCTGCCTGGTACGATCTCTTCAGCTGCTCGACGAAGACTAGCCATGTATAGTCGATGATTTTGGCTAATTGTAGGGTAGTTATATTACATGGATCACTCAGGAGTACTACTCAGATGTGTCCCCCCACACGAAATTGCTTCAGTCATTACTATGGCCCATGTTGCCCCCCGGAGGATATTTTGCGGTTGACTTGACACATCCGAAGATTTTGCAGAGCGGATTATGGTGGCCCACTATGTATTGTGACGTGACCAAGTATGTACAACAGTGCGATGAGTGTCAGCATTCCGGTCAACCTTTACAGAGACATTACTTTCCTCTCCAACCAATTTTACCTCTTGAACCCTTTCAACAATGGGGCCTGGATTTTATCGAACTGATTACACCTTCGGCAACAGTCACCAATAATAGATATATTCTTACATTCACAGATTACGCCACTAGATGGGCCAAAGCATGGGCTCTTCGATCAACTACAGCTGTTGCGGTAGCTAAATGTTTGATGAAGGATATTTTTCCACGCTATGGGTTACCCTTGGAGATAGTAACTGATCAAGGTACGCACTTTGCAAATACGTTAATGCAAGTGCTTACTAAAACCTTCTAGATTGTGCATAAGTTCAGTTCCCCCTACTATCCACGCACGAATGGACTCGCTGAGAGCACCAACAAATCTCTGTTGCACATCTTAAAGAAACTGGTATTGGAATGCCCTGAAAGATGGGATCAATTCCTACCTGTGTATTATGGGCTTATCATACCACATACAAAGTGGCAACCGGAACAACTCCTTTCAAGTCGGCATATGGATTGGAAGTGATTGCTCCTATGGAACTGGTGGTTCCTAGTCTGCGGGTGGCCCTTGAACGGAAGCTATTATCAAAAGAATCTTTTCTCTTTCGATTGGAGGCTTTACGGTCTCTGGGTGAACAGTATCTTGAGAGTTTCCTGGTGTTGCAGGAAGTGCAGCTTAGGCAAGCCAAAACCCATGATCATTTCCTCAAAACCCCTGTGTTTACGGTAAACCAATTAGTACTCTTTTATAATGCTAAGTCTAATAGGTCCGCCGAAAAGTTTAAATTATGTTGGTTCGGTCCCTACCATATTACCGAACAAGTTGGACCTTCAACTTTTCGGTTATCCACCTTAACCTGTGTCCTACTGCCTAAAGCGATCAATGGCTCCAAGCTTCACCCCTATTATCCATCATCTCCGTCTTCATGATGTGTCATCGGTATTTTTATTTCTTTTCTTTTACAATTTTTCTCACTCGACTTCCTTTCTTGCCTCTGTGTTTCGGTTGACCGACTGACCGTAATAGTTGCGTTTTCCTACCTAATCATGATTAGTGGCCGCCTTCTGTGTCTTTGATTATGTCAATGTGCACATGTCACCATTATGTTGGTATATTTCCAATACTCCGTTATGATTAGGGTTCTTACCGCCTGATTTTTCCAATGTTTCTACTTAATCTTGTTCTTCCCGCACGTTGGGGTATACTCTTTTTTGAGGTTTATAGTGGCATTGTGGTTTATATCTTGCTTATGCCACTTGGTTATGGATTTACTTACCGATTGCACATCTTTTATGAGAGATTGTTTGGATCTAGATTGGTACTTATATCTTTGTTTTCTTTGCAGGTATAGGATCCAGATTGGAGCCTCAATTACACATTCATTCTCACCGTTATTAGCATTTGATCATTGATTGATATGTATTTGCCAGTGTGATTCTTGGCCTACGTAGATGGTGATTCCCACATGGTTTATTTGGTTCCAGAGTCCATTTTACAGAGGAGATGTTGCTGAAATTTCGACAGCTTTTATGCTAGAAGAGAGCTCTAGTGGATCTTGAAGCTTGTGTGATAGCTTTGGATCGTTGCTTATCTCCATTCACTTGGACTTGGTCACAGGTTGTTGTGACAGGTTGGAGCATCTTACAAGATTCACTCTTGAGTGGGAGGTGTATCACCACCGTGTTGGCATGCATTGCCATTAGTTTTTGGATTATATATTAGTTATTATTTTTTGTTGGATCAGTGATAGGTTACTCATTGTTCTTTTCCTATTGGTTATCTTGTTTGATTGCTCATTTTATAGGAGATACTCTGTTGAATTTTTCCCAGGATTCTTCACATCTACTTTATCAGTTTGGAGACTTGGTGAGTAGGTTTATGCTCATGGTTTTATGTGCATGTTAGATGCATGGTTATGTGACAGGTGGTTCACATGGTTCCTTCTCCATCGAGACATTTGTGATGTGAGTTATGCATATGGATATGCAGGCGTGATCCTATTGAGGATAGAGTATTGTTTCTAGTCTCTTGTTACATTGCTAGTCTATTGGATCGCCAACATGGTGTCTTCTCAGTTTGATGGCACTGACTTTCCGAGATGGAAAGCTCAGATGCGGCATACATTGGTTCGTGGATTACAGCTTGTGGATTCTATATATGAGTTTGTGGATTCTATATATGAGTATTGCATTATGGAAGAGACTACATGATATGTATGTGAGTCCATTGACTCATGTGAGACATAGACCACATCGACGACTTCGATGTTGGCATTGTGGTCATGAGAGCCATATTTGATGATGTTGCTTCAGGCAGATGTGACAACGACGTCAGAGACATGCATGTGATGCAGGTCAGGTAGTGATTTCAGGAGAGTCTATGGCAGTTGATTATGCCAGTGATGGTGATATCACTTTCTTCTATGGTTCATCTCAGGATTCCTCTTGCTCATTGGATAGCACACATATGGCTTGGTTGCTTGATGCATTACCCATTTTTCATGTTACACCACATCACGAGTGGTTTTATCGATTCTTTGGTGAGATTCGTGGATGTGTGCACTTGCCTGATGGTACGACATATGACATTGAGGGTGTAGGAGATGTATGCCTTATACTACCTAGTGGAGCATCACTTATACTTAGACATGTACGCTATGTGCCTTCATTCCCTATGAGCTTGATTTCAGTTAGCCAGTTACAAGAGAGCAGATGTTATGCATTCCTTGGTGAGCATCATTTTTACTTGCAGTTGGGACAGCTTATGCTTGTTAGAGGTGCCAGGATTGGGCATAGGTATCCACTGCAGGTACTTCATGTGAGAGACAGTCTCATCTCAGTGGGAGTTCAGCCTTATGTGTGGTGTGAGACTCGTCATGTCTCATTTTATCTACCCACAGATAGGTCTATGGACATTCATGATGCACATGTATGACAGGATTTAGATGCTCAGATGGATGCACATGTAGAGCATGTTTTGGATGCTCATGATGCTTATGTAGAGCATGATTGTTTTGATCATATGGATGCTCTTGTGGAGCACACTTTGAATGATCATTTGGATGCTTTAGAGCATAATATGGATGCTCATGTAGAGCATTGTGATGATACTCAGTTAGAGTTTGATCATCACTTTGACCTTGGTGTTGATGTTGTGCAGTTAGCTCATGTGGAGCATGATGATACACTTAGTGTGGTAGAGCAGGATTGCTCTCATGGTACACAGTGTGTGATAAAGAGCAGTTTAGCTCTCAGGATGCACGACCAGATATATCCTTGGTTGAGAGCATGGCTGATTTGGATGCTGAGGAGTCAGCAGTCATGCAGCCATTCTTGGATTTGCTCACGCTAGATGTTGACACAGATATGTCAGGACATGTTGTTCGTGATGATGGTGCTTTGGATGCCTTGGATATAGGCATGGTTGACATACTTAGGTTAGCTAAGATAGCACATGTTTCGTCAGCATTCGGGAGTCTGATGTTCAAGTTGTTATACTCGAGACCAGACATTGAAGTTGCTATTGGAGCATTTGCACTTGGAGTTGTTAGTTGTTCGATGATTGACATAGGCATAGAGCGAGTGGGAGCTTTGCAGGAACTTCATCACTTCTTGCATCAGTCAAATATGAGCTCGACTCTTGTCGATGCGAGTCTAGATCAGTTTGAGGTGCATGGATACACCTTGTTCGAGGCAGTTGGTGTAGGCTGATCAGTATGGGTTGAGATCCCGACTCTTCCTGTACATCATTGCATAGTCCTACATCATTCTTTGTATATTTTACCACTTATGGTCACATTGACCCTTAAGTGGGAGATTTTTAGGGATGTAAGGACCATGTGACCTTACCCCTATATTTATATATATACATCATACATAGAGCTTTGCCTCAAGAGAGATCATTATGTGGGTTTCAAGGCTCCCACGCATGTGTGCACGTCTTTCCTCTCTTCTCTCTCCCTCCATCTCCTCCTTCCTCCTCTTGTTCTGCACACTAAAGCCCTTCAATTCAATATCTTGTTGACATAGATATTTGAAAAGTTAAAAGTCACATAGAGCTTGACTCAAATTATTTTAGAGTGTCTTAGAAGTTTGAATTGGTCACAAGAAGTTTTAGTTCTTCCTTTGCGCTTTCCAAAACTTGGAAATGACTAAGATAAAGTATCTGACTCCTTTTAGTAAAGATCATTGATACCAAGTTGAATATGTAACTAAATAAAAACATCGGAGATAGGTGTTATGTCAAGAATCCATTCACTCTTTAGAGATGCGAAGTGCAAGTTGACTCATCCATTTGAGTTTGCTTCAAGCTAAGTAGTAGAACTCCAAAGGATAAAAAAAGATTTCATAGTTCTCTAAAAGAGTTCAAAACACTATTAAAGAGAAAGGAAGTAAGAATTGCTCATAGATTTGACAATTCCCAAGAAGTTAAAGCTAAGTCTTTGAAATGAGTGCCTTAAGTCAGACAAGGTTCATTTAGAATTTTCTTTAGACTAGTTCAAGTTGACCAAAGGTGTTGGTGTAGAGGACTAAGAGGATTGAAGACAAGAACAAGTAGAATGCAAAAGAAATAAGGGAAGAAAAGCACACCCTAAAAATTTCAATAAATGGTCCATTATATTTTCCCAAAATCCCTTGTAAAATCTCAAGAACCTTTGTAATTGCGCTAGAGGAGTCTTCTAGATCCATGACCCCTAAAGAATCTAACATTACCCTTGTACATTAGTAGGAACTTAGTGATTTATGGAGAGAGTGTCGGTCCCTTATGGGAAAGGACCAAATTTAGAGCACATGTAGATGAGTCACTTGTGACCCTTTTGTAAAGACTTTTTTGCCATTGTGAAGAACTAACTTTGAAAAATCTTGAATTCGCTTCTTCGTTTCTATGTATCTTCTTCTCCTTGAGCTTGTTTGTGTGTTTGAGGTGTGGAATGTGTTTCTAGATGTGTTGTCTACCCCTTCCCTATCTGTTTTCATTGTTTTGGTGTGTGTGTGTGTAGAAGTGGTTGTTGTTTCTTGCCACTCTACCTTTTGGTCATAGCATGAAGCATATATGTTTGATGGAGTTGAAAAACAAGTGGCATTGGATGCATCTCTTCGAGTGCTTTGAAATGAACCTGCTATTGACTGTATTCAAGTATTGGATCTCATGCTACACCAAGTATCACGATACACCAAGTATCTCCTGCTACACCAAGTATCACGATACACCAAGTATCTCCTGCTACACCAAGTATCACGATACATCCCAATGTGTAAGAGGTGTCATGTGAGGTAGATTTAGTCTAATTTGCATGCATTACTTGTCCGTTGCCTACATTAACTGTCACATGAGCACATGTCTTCATACACAATGGGGTTGAATTCAGGGTTGATAATTTAATGAGTATATCAATGCCACCACTATATGCACTTGCTTGACGATAGAGATTTAGGCTCCTTCATCGCAAGTTCGTAAGACATCACGAGCTTAGCTACACACATTTTTGGCATCATTTTCAGTGATGTTGGCCTCAATCAAGGTTCCTACATGATGGTTAAAGCGTAGTTGTGAAGGTACTGAGCATGAAGAAGTGATTCAATAGCTTGGCAAGTCAAAACTTCTCTTGCACTTGTTACTTCATACACTCATTGTGTGCGTTACAAGTTTTTAGGATTAGGTCAAGAGTGAAGGAGTTAGGGTTAGGAAGTAGGAGAGAGAGGTCATGTGGAAATAATATAGATAATTGGTTTCCAAAAAAATTCACAAAAATTTTCTATTTTTTGAGCCTCTGGCCTTAGCTAGAGTCTAAAAAAAAAAATTCACCACATTTCTATTCACTTGTTTTTTAGCAAGTATCATGGAGAGTGTGAGACGATCTGTATCACAGGTTGTGTATCTTTGAGAGCTCGAGGTTTAGCAAGCATTTGACTCCAAAAACTTGAAGAGATTATCTTTGAGGTGTACACTACACTGTGGAAAATCAAATTTGTGTTTGATAACTCACAAGGGATGACACGACATCGAGTATTGTGAGGTGCGAATAGGGAGAAATTGAAAGAAGTTTCTCGTTAGAGGCAGGTAGGGCTGACAAGGACAGCGCAAGGAGCACATGTTGATATATTTAGGTAGTGATGTGTGTGAACACACTAGGACCACCGGGGCACTTTTTTCCCTCTTTAGCAGGTTTTCTCCCCCGGCTTGTATATACGCCTATAGCCCTAATGGGTTAATTATCTTTGTACGTTCTAGTGGTAATACATTCACTAGTGTGTGTTGTGCTCCAAGCTTCTTCTTGTTCCTTGTGTTGTTTGCGTGATTCCACAGACATCTAACTCCAAAAATTGATATCAGAGCAGGTCGGTGCTTCATCTAAGGCATCATCGACACCCCTCCGGTCACAGTCTCAGAATTGCACGAAATTTGGTGAGCATACTCAGGGTGGTTAGGAGATCAAAACTGCTTCACTTTGTAGTGTCAAAATCACGATCTGAGCTCATTTTCCAAATGCATTATCACAATGCTTATATTTCTTCTTTTTGTACCAAAGACATATACAAGTTTTGGTTTTCCAATATAAGCATCTCAAAGTCTGCTACAAGTTTAGCACAACTTGTTAGGGTAGTTCTATTCAACTTTTTCAGATATAGTCACTTTTTTGCATCAGGGTATTTTAGTCAGTGGCAATGGCTGAAAGCACTGATGTATTCTGTATATTGGCTATTGAGGATAAGTTGGACGGTACCAATTACCCATTGTGGAATTATATGATGTGACATGTATTGGTTGCAAAAGGATTGTCGAACATTATGCAGGGTCTTGAAAAACATCCTATTACACCTACAAATATAGGAATTGAAGCTGGTGCAGATGGCATTGAAGATGTTGATATTCTTCAGATTCCTGTTCGTGCTTCCATTTCTATTGCACCTACTGTAGAGCAAATTCGTTGGGATGGTAGAGATGCTCAGGTACATGCATTGATAGCCTTGTCTGTCAAATGTGCCAATTCCTCACATTCACTCTTGCAAAATAACAAAGGATGCTTGGGATACACTTACCACATTGTACCAGGCTAGGAATGAGGAATGTGTTACTTAGCTCTGAAAACAGTTGGAGAGTGAGCACATGAAGGAAGGTGATTCTATGGACATTTTTCTGACAAAGATCAAGGATTTGAAGGAACAATTGGTTTTTGTTGATGAAGTCCTTCCTCACAGTTCACTTACATAGATTGTTCTGAATGGTCTTTCCAAATCATATGAGATTTTTGCTTCTACTCTTCATTTGATGATGAGGGGCAATCCAAATGCCTTAACATTTGAAGAGTTAGTTTTGGTTCTGTTGCAGGAAGATTAGTCTAGGTAGAACATGTCTGTTAAATATGCGTGTTGCAAATCAAGCTTTACTAGCTAGTCAAAAGGGCAAATGAAAATGGAGCTCTTCTACCAGTAAGCAAAAATCTGCTAATTCTACACAATCGAAGGAAGACAAAGATGAGAAGAAATTAGAAAAATATAAATTTTTTTTCAAATATTGTAAAGAAAATGATCATGTCATTAAGAGCTGTCCAAAATTGGTTGCTAAATAGGAAAAGAAGAAAGAGGCCAGAATGGTTGTTGCAAAGGCCTCTACACCGAAAATAGAGTCTGCTAAAGATGAGTCTGCTAATCTTGTGCAGAACGAAGAATGGACATTTACTACTATTTGTAGTTTTGACCCATCTTCTCATGAGCAGTGTATGTCTATAGTAGACTCAAATGTTTGGTATTTTGATGATGGGGCAACCAAACATATTACCTCATAGTGCAGTTTCTTCACTTCACTTGAGCTTGCCCCTACATGGAATATTGTCACATGTGCCAACAACTCCTCTTATCCTATCGTGGGAGTTGGTAAGATCATTTTGACTACTGCTGATGGTAGTTCTTTCACTTTGTCGGATGCTTTATTTGTGCCAAGGATCAAGAAAAATCTGTTATCAGTTTCTGCTTTAGCCAAGATTGGCTTGGTTGTGAAATTTATTGATGGCTTATGAATAGTTCATGATCTTTCAAATGGCGACATGGTTATTGCTTCTGGCATTTTATGACATGGATTGTATAAGCTCATAAACTATGAAAAATATGTGAATGATTTGGCATGTGCACTACATGATTCTCACGCTAGGTCAGATGCAAAGCTTTGGCATGCACACTTTGTTCATCTGAATTTTGCTAGTTTGCTACGCCTGCAAAAATTTGATATGGTGTCCTCTTTGCCCAAACTTGAGGCACCCGGTAAACATGTTTGTGAAGGCTGTATATTGGGCAAAATGAAGCATTCCTCCTTTCCAAAAGATGGTTCAGTTTGAGCTACTTCGAAATTGTAGCTTGTTCACAGTGATGTCTGTGATCCTATGCAGACACCCTCTTTTGGAAATTATCTTTAATTTGTGACTTTCATTGATGATTTTTCCAAGCATGCATGGGTATATCCACTCAAAGAAAAGTCTGAAGTCTTTATGTGCTTCAAATAGTTGTTGGTTTTGGTTAAAAATCTGTCAGCATGTAAAATAGGCACCCTCTATTTTGATTGGGGGGGGAGGGGGGGAATATATGTCTTCTAAATTTAATGCATTTCTGGTTGAACGTGGGATAAAACATTAGTGTACAGTGCCATATACACCTCAACAGAATGGAGTTGCTGAACGGAAGAACAGGTCACTCATGGAGATGGTGAGGTGTATGGTAAAGAGTCACGCTTTACCACATAGTTTTTGGCTTGAGGTTTTCATGTGTGCAGCATATGTACTTAACAGGTATCCCACTAAAGCGTTGTATTCTATCACTCCATATGAGGCTTGGCATGGTCATAAGCCATCTATTGCTCACTTGTGTGCTTTTGGTTGTCTGGCATATGCACTAGTGCCTGAACAACATCACATGAAATTGGATGATAAAGCAATAAAATGTATTTTTGTTGGGTACAGTTCTGAAAGCAAAGGATATTGTCTGTATCATCCACACACTAAATGCATTTTGGCTAGCGATGATGTTGTTTTTGTGGAAGATGCTATTCAACCTTTACTTTCATGTACGAAAGAGACATCTATTAGCTCCAAAGACATTTTATACTTTGTTGCCTCTTTTTATAGGTGGACACTCTAGTGCTGGTTGTAATGAGGTAACTTCTCAGCCTTTACAAGTTTCATGTGATGATGTAGACCATTCCATTTCTGATGCAAATCTACATGAGGCACTTGTTGATGAGAGAGTTGATATTGAGCAGGCAAAAACTATGCCAAAATGGCTGGTGCAGACTTTGCGTGATAGAAAATTAGATGCACCTTTGTCATATTGTACTCGTTTAGGCTCTCATAATGTTCTTTTGCATCAGATTGCTATGCTATGGCTGCCTCTAGTCACTTTGATGAGACTAAGCCTATCTCATTTGATGAAGGATAATATTCTGAACATTGGATGGTTGCAATGCAATCTGAATATGATGCTATCATAAAAAATGGTACTTGGTCTTTATGTGACTTGCCTCTTAGCAAGAAGTCCATTGGCACTAAGTGGGTATACAAGCTGAAGCATAAACCTGATGGAACAGTTGACAATTATAAGGCTAGGTTTGTTGCAAAGGGTTATGCACAGGAAATTGGCATTGATTTTGATGAGACCTTTGCTCCTACTTGCTAACTGACTACTGTTTGTAGCATCTTTGCACTTGTAGCTCATCATGGTTGGAATGTACATCAGGTGGACATTAAAAAAACATTTCTGAATGGTGACTTGCATGAATAAGTGTCTATTTTTCAGCCCCATGGCTTTGTGTAGAAAGGGCATGAAAACCAGGTGTGCACATTAAAAAAAGCTTTATATGGTTTGAAACAAGCACCAAGTGCTTGGTATGAAAAAATACATGCCTATCTGTTTGTACATGGTTTTGAGAATAGTCCAACTGAAAGCACCTTATATGTTGAGCGTGCTAATGATGTACTTTTGATCATTGTTGTGTATGTTGATGGCATGCTGCTCACTGGTCCACATGACATGCATATTGCTGACTTTAATACTCATTTGCATGCCTCATTTGAGATGTCTGATTTGGGGCATTTGCATCATTATTTGGGCATTCAGTTTATGCAAGTTGATGATGGAATGGATTTTTGTCAAATAAAACATGTTGACAAATTATTGCAGCATTTTGGCCTTGAAGACTGTAAACCTATTGCCACTCCTATGGAGACAGGTTTACGATTGAGTCTTCATGATGTTGGAGATGCATTTGATGTTGTTCTCTATCAGTAGGCTGTTGGATGCTTGATTTCATTATGCATTAATCGGCTAGATATTCAATTTACTATCTCACAAATGAGTGGGTTTATGCATTGCCCAGGTGTCAAGCATTGGCAGGCGGTTAAGTGCATATTTTGCTACTTGAGTGGTACCCAGCTACTTGGATTGTTTTATCCAAGGGGCATCACTACTGCCAGATTTAGATGCTTTATTGACAGTGATTGGGTTGGTTGCTATGACACTCATGTGTCCACTAGTGGCTTTTGCTTCATTCTTGGTAGCTCATGTATATCTTGGTTGAGCAAGAAGCAGCCTATTGTGGCCACTTCCAATTGTGAGGCTGAGTATAGGGCAGCTTTCACAATGACTGTTGAGTGTGTGTGGCTAGATGCCTTATGGCTGATTTGGGTGTTGGTCAGTCTTCTGCCACCACCATCTTCATTGACAATCATAGCGCATTGGCAGTTGCGAGGAACCTTGTGTTCCATGCTCGCACTAAGCACATTGAGGTGCATTATCATCATGTCAGAGAGAGGTTCTCTGCTGGAGAGATAATCTAAGCATATGTGCCCATGCACGAGAACATTGCAGACCTTTTCACGAAGGCTCTGCCTAGGGAGAAGTTTGAAGCTTTCTGCAAAGCTTTGAGCTTACTTCATTTTGTGGATTGATTCCACATAGCTTGGCACTTCCTTATACATGAGTGCCAGCTCCTTGTTCACCCCATCACTCCCAGGGGGGATTTGTTGATATATTTAGGTAGTGATGTGTGTGAACACACTAGGACCCGGGGCACTTTTTTCCCTCTGTGTATAATATTAGAATCGGTTTGACGTCTATTATTGGTTTATTTTTCCCAAGATTTTCTAGCTCTCTAATGATGATCCACAACAATTCCTGATCTCAATTTCATTCACCTTACTTTTCTTGTCCAATCAACCCTACTTATTTCAAGGAAAAATAGGGTTTGAATTTTTTGTTGGTAGTTCTTCTTTCTATGCCAGAATTTGTCTTCCCTTCGATTATTCATCTAATAGTTACTTTTAGTGGGAAATTATCACCATTCTGTTATAGAGTTCAATTTTTTCTCAATAATCAGGATCCTCACCCAAAATGGTAAAATTTAGGTCAGAATCACGATTTTGTGAAGTGTTTTGTGATAATTGTGTTTTTCACAATCTTGACTCAAAATCATGAAATTTTGTTTGGAATCTTGATTTTGTGAAGAATTTTGTGAGAATCATGTTTTTCATGATCCTCACTCAAAATTGTGACATTTTGGTCAGAGTCGCGATTTTGTGAAGAATTTTGTGAGAATCGTGTTTTTCACGATCCTGACTCAAAATCGTGAAATTTTGGTTAGAATCATGATTTTGTCAACAATTTTGTGACAATCATGTTTTTCACGATCCTGACTCAAAATCGTGAAATTTTGGTCAGAATCACGATTTTGTAAACAATTTTGTGAGAATCATGTTATTCACGATCCTGACTCAAAATTGTGATTTTGTGAAGAACTTGTGGGAATCATGTTTTTCACGATTTTGACTCAAAAGTGAAATTTTGATCAAAATCGCAATCTTGTGAAGAATTTTGTGAGAATCGTGTTTTTCACGATCCTGACTCAAAATCGTAGAAATTTTGGTCAAAGTCGCAATTTTGTGTGTTTTCCTACCAAAAAATTTTCTATGTCTATTTTTGTTTTTATTAACTTCAACAAGATTGCAATTTCAATAGAATACCATGCAATCAACCATGTAATCAAAATGTTATCATTTTTTTCATTTTAATCCCATTTTTTAAAATCACGATTTTGTTTAACTCATGATTTTACAAAAAAATTTAGCACGGTTCACAAAAGTTTTATAAAAAAAAGATTGGTAAGAAGTTTACCTTGCTTAAGCTCAGTCCTTTTTGCAAAATTTTTTATCTGTTGAGGATCACGATTCCTAGCTCTTCTTTTCTTCTCTCTCTCTGTCTCTCTCTCTCTCTCTCTCTCTCTCTCTCAACAAATGGCCAAAATTTTTTTAAGTCCTCTTTTTATACTTTCTGCTCATAATCATGATTTTCACCTTTTTTCATAGCCTTACCAATTTCTCTATGGACTTCAAGCTCTTTCCACTAATACTCCTTTGATGTTTACTATTTTTTTGTTATTTTCACAAAAAACAACTCAATTCTTACTCTTCTCTGAGAATCGTGATTTTTTGCAGAGAATCGTGTTTTTTCCTAACTTCAACCAAATTTACATATTTGTCAATTATCCTAGTTCAACATGTTTCCCTAATTGTTATCCATCAATTTCTTCTCCTTTGTTTTGTATTTTCTCTATTTTACCTTTTTTTCTTAATTGATTTTCAAATCTCTAAATAAAAAGTAAACAAATTATTTAGGGTTTCTTTGGATGTGCTTAAAAATTGATCATATTGGTTGGAAATTTTGCAACTTAAACTTAGAGAACAACATGCAATTCTTTACTTCTCAGTCCTAATAAAGTGAATGAAGTAATCTTATACAAAAGACAACACACTCACCTTTACATCCTTGCACACATGATGAATCAAAATGAAGTTTGGAAAAATGTTTGTTACAATCAAACTTGGAAGATCCAGCAAAGGTCCAAAGCTCCAATGACTGAAAGGTTTGCTTACTTCCTCGACAATGGTGCCAAAAGATGTTTATTGTCCTTTGGAGTTGTCCTCTCCAATCAGTATAGCATAAAAGATTATCACTTTAAACACCTTTAATGTGTCAATCTGGGAAGTATACTAAGACCACAACCCCTTCTTCATCAATGGAATCCAAGATTCATCAACAAACCCTAGTATTTCAGTTTATGTGAAATACTAGGGTTTCATATATCTTGAGCTAGAAATAAGCTTTTGAGATGATTCTTGTGCACAACTCATGCCATTTTTCATGTAGATTAATAATACGGATTCAAAAGCTAATTTGAGTACATGTATCATCAAGAGGAGAAAATCATGATTCTGATAAAATACACACAGTCAACTTCTTCAACAAATATAATGAGATTGAAGATCAGAACGAACTCCTATTATCATGAAATACTCAAAGAATAACTAATTAGCAAGACAAATCCAAGGGAACTTTAAAATTCATCAACAAACCAAGATGCAGGTCTAAAGCTCTCAAGTTCTCATTCAAGTCATCTCCATACAAAAAATGATCCTCCCAAATAACTCATAAATTTGTTGGAGTTAGACATCTACAGAAGCACGAGAACAATGCAAGGAAGAAGAAGAATCTTGGACCTCAACACACAATACTGAATGTATTACCACTAGAATGTACAAAGATAAGTAGCCAGTTAGGGCAATAGGCGTATATACAAGCCGGGGGAAAAAGACCTCCTAAAGAGGGAAATAAGTGGCCTGACAGTCCTAGTCTGTTCATGCACATCACTACCTAAATATATCAACAAATCCCCCCTGGGATGTGGTGCACAAGGAGCTGGAACTCATGTATAAGTAAGTGCCAAACTATATGGAAATCACTCCACAAAAGGAAGTAAGCCCAAAGCTTTGCGAAAAGCTTCAAACTTCTCCCTAGGCAGAGCCTTTGTGAAAAGGTCTACAATGTTCTCTTGTGTGGGCACATATGCCAAGCTGATCTCCCTAGTAGAGAACCTCTCCCTGATATAATGATAATGCACCTCAATGTGCTTAGTGTGAGCATCGAACATAGGGTTCCTTGCAATTGCCAATGCGCTCTCAGATGGTGGTGGCAGAAGACTGACCAACACCCAAATCTGCCATAAGACATCTGAGCCACACACACTCAACAGTCACTATGAAAGCTACCCTATACTCAGCCTCACAACTGGAAGTGGCCAGAGTAGATTGCTTCTTGCTCAGCCAAGATATACATGAGCTACCAAGCATGAAGCAAAAGCCACTAGTGAACACACGAGTGTCATAGCAACCAGCCCAATCAGAGTCAAAAAAAGCATGCAAATCTGGCGGTAGTGATCCCCCCTTGGGATAAAACAACCCAAGTAGCCAAGTACCACTCAAGTAGCGAAAGATGTGCTTAACTGCCTGCCAATGCTTGACTCCTGGGCAATGCATAAACTTGCTCGTCTATGAGGTAGCAAACTGAATATCTTGCCGAGTAATGCATAAGTAAATCAAGCATCCAACAGCCTGCTGATAGAGAACAACATCAAATGCATCTCCACTATCATGAAGACTCAGTCGTAAACTTGTATCCATAGGAGTGGCATATAGGTTTACAGTCTCCAAGGCCAAAACATTGCAAATGTGCCAATATATTTTGTTTGACACAAAGCCATTCCACCATGAACGTGCGTAAACTGAATGCCCAAATAATGATGCAAATGCCCCACATCAGACATCTCAAATGAGGCATGTAAATGAGCCTTGAAATTAGCAATCTGCTTTTCATGAGGACCAGTGAGTAGCATGTCATCACATACACCACAATGATCAAAAGTACATCATTAACACGCTTGACATATAAGGTGCTTTCAGTTGGATTGTTCTTAAAACCATGTGCTATCAGATAGGCATGTATCTTTCAAGCAGGTGGTGCTTGCTTTAAACCATATAATGCCTTCTTTAACCTGCACACTTGGTTTTCATGCCCTTTCTGCACAAAGCCATGGGGTTGAAAAACATACACTTCTTCATGCAAGTCACCATTCAGAAATGTTGTTGTAATGTCCAACTAATGTACATTCCAACCATGATGAGCTGCAAGTGCACAGATGCTATGAACAATAGTCATTCGGCAAGTAGGAGCAAAGGTTTCATCAAAATCAATGCCTTTTTCCTGCACATAACCCTTTGCAACAAGCCTAGCCTTATACCTCTCAACTGTACCATCATGTTTATGCTTCAACTTGTATACCCATTTAGTGCCAATGGCCTTCTTGCCAGGAGCTAATTCACATAAAGAACAAGTACCATTCTTCATTATAACATCATATTCAGATTGCATAGCAGCCATCCAATTTTTTGAATTTTGTGCTTCATCAAATGAAATAGGTTAGTCTCATCACAGAGACTAGATGCAACCATGGCATAGCAATCTGATGCAAAAGAGGCACTATGAGAGCCTGATCAAGTACGCTATGATAGAGGTGCATCTAATTTGTTGTCACACAAAGTTTGCACCAGCCATTTTGGCATAGTTTTTGCCTCCTCAATATCAGCTCTCTCATCAACAAGTGCATTATGTAAATCTGCATCAGAAATGGGTTGATCTGCATCATCACATGAAACCTGCAAAGGTTGAGAAGTTGCCTCATTAGGACTAGCACTAGACT
>CM035441.1:117216298-117278798 GCA_020310875.1 Ceratopteris richardii | reverse complement strand
TTCAAATTGTTTCTCTTAGTCCCAAGACGAGCTTGTGGACCTGGAAAAACTCTGTGATGGAATCTACTACTTTAAGAAGTTCCTCCTTGTATTTATCAACATATTCTTGAATTGTCGCATTTTTCTAACTCATGAAAAGTCAGGTGTCAACTACCCTAGAACTCTCATCTAGTGGCACAAAGTTATTATAGAACACGATTTTGAATGACTTCCAAGTTGTGAGCTTTTTCTTACCTTGTTCTATCTTAGGCCACCACATATAGGCAATGTCCATATGATTATATGTGGCATGCTGATGGCATAAAAAGAAGCACTACTCCCACTTACTGAGCCACTACTCAACAACATCAGTAGTATGTGCACTAGTAGATCCATGGTAACATGAAAGCTTAAGATTCTTAAGCTACCATCTAGCCTCTCTAATTGGGACACCTTCACTAGAGATTTCAAGGGTATGGCACTCACCCAAAGCTTCCAACTCCGTCTTTGTGACCCCAACATCCAGCATAGCTTCCTCTCTCTTAAAGCCACAAACATGCTCTAAGATAGTCTGAAGCGTGCTTTCTAAATATGATATTCTATTACTCATGGTCCCTATAGTGGCTATAGGATGCTCCACCATGTGTGTATCCTCTCTATGTTGAGATGAAGGTCCTAAGTCCATATTCAAGTGTAATCTCTTTTTTTCTTTTTACGTTTCTTTTATTTTATGTTTGTATATGTACACCTAATATGAATAGTGGTAGTAAGAAACTAACAAGGCATAAACTTTGCAAGGAAGAACAAAAAAACTAGCATTAGTATGCTCTTTATTTATGCATCAAACAATCATGCATAGAAAATTTGGAAATTTTGGTAGCATTTCAATAGCAAAATGATAATCTAAACAAAAAAACCAAAGTGATCTACACACACTTTAGCCATAAGTGTGCTTGCAGGCATAAAATAAGCAACAAAAGACCATAAGTCACTACACACCCTATACAAAATCCACATGCTTACAACACGGATATCAATTTTACATAAGAGCACTAAAAACTCTTGCTTTCTTCTCACCATGCTTACAATAAGATCATGCTACAATCAAATTTCACTAAGAAGAAGTGTAGAGTTTCACAAGCATATATACAAGCATACATGCATGTATGGAAGCTAAGCGATGGTTGATGCACAAAAAAGACTTAAAATGCAATTATTGACAAGAAAACTCATATATGAAATGAAGAAGTTCACTTGCAAAGGTGGTGCAGAGGCTAGAAGTGATCATCAACCAAGTTGGAATGGATCACCTTCGTACTGCAAATGGCCTTGTATAATGCTCCCAACATATGAACACCCAAGCTCAAATCTTTTTGCAATAGACTTGAAGAGGTAGCTAAAATGTGCCTTTTAGGTGTTTCTTGGATAAATCTCAAAGCAAAGATTCTACAGAGCTTTAAATCACTCAATTTGGCAGTCGGATGATGAAGATATGTTGATTTTAGTGGAAGATGATATTATAGATAATCTCTTTATAGAGAGGAAATGAAGAAACTTGGTCTCCCAAAGGGATCCCACCCCTAGAAGAAGCTGGGAGAGCACGTGTGATTGCTAATCAATCCCACATATAATGAAAATTGCACCTTTTTTGCATATAGATCTACTCCAAGAATTCTTCAAACTTATAACAAGAAGGAGTGAAGAGAGGAAGTGAACTCTTTCACTTGTTCAGATTCATATGAGCATTTAGGAGGTTGGGTAGACCCATTGTTGTTCTTCCATGGCTTGTCTTGGATGTCCCATGCAGATGGCTCCATTGGGGGGCTTAGGAGCTCCTTTGAGGGGGACCTATCTCCTTCTTTTTGGAGAACCAACTATTTGCACTCTCCTCGCATTGATGAATCCTCCCCCAAGATGATGTTGATTAGTTCCATGGTGGATGCCCCCAAACTTGCATGAAAAATTCATGTGAAGATCTCCTAAAACTTGATCTGAATGAATGTCAAGGCTCTCAAATCTCGCCAAAAGAAGTCACCCAAACTTAAGACTCAATATGATTTTCTATCCAACTCACCTCCCATCCTTTACATCCTCTTGCACCAAAAATAGTAATGCTTTGGAATTCTCTAGTGTGGACATGTGGCCATCATGCACACTCATTCCCATTATCCCTTAGGTATATTAGGATATCCTCAGATTTGTTCATAGAACATTATTCATGAGCATCATGAAAGTGGTGTTTTTATATAACCCTTGGGTTAGAGCCTTGGATATTGGCATTTATTTTTGGAATCCCTTAGTTTATTTAATGGGCTAGACCCTTGAAGTTGGAACCCAAGTTCTTGGTTTTAACCCTTGGCAATTTATTCAATTGAAGTCTCAATTGAAGGGTTTCTACCCTTAGGAATAATTATCATAACTTAAGAGAACCTTAGATTTGGGAGAAGCTTCTCCCAAGTGCCACCTTGACTTGTACGTGAAGGGAAGGCTTCAATTGAAATAGAAGCCATGTGATTAGCCTTGGAAAGTGTCCACATGAAGGACACTTGGAAGGACACATGGAAGAGTCTCAAGAAATGCACCCCTTGGATCTTTGGTATATATATGGGTGGATACATACTCACTCACTCTCTTGGTGGATATTATACTCTAGGAGGGAAGCTTTAGAGTGGTGGTAATTAGAGCCTTGCTTTTTCCAATTACAAGTACATGTCATACTTCTTGATCTTTGTGCAAGACACCATCTAGAAGCTTGGGAATATCTTTGCAAATTTCGAATTTCTATGGTAATTTTTTTCCTCAAAAATGGTGCTTATGCAAAGGTATCTATGTATTGGAGGTTGTGCTTGTGTGGGAGTGTTGTGACTCTTTGTAGATTTTTGCAAAAAGTTTGTTCAATTGCCCATAGGTGTCGATTGTTGGAACCCGCTTGAAGGCTTCTTTTGAGAGGCATTAAGATGGGAAGATGATCCCCTCTTAAGGAAATAAGGAGAACTATCCCCTCCCCCCAGCCATCGTCATGGGTAGAGAGGGTGCCCCCGGACTGATGTAAACATGCGGCAACATGCACCCAATAGAGAGAGAGTGAGATCATCTTAGTCCTCTCCCTTGAGAGTTGAGAGGACTATAGACAAGCCATCTTCTTATAGCCTTCCTCCGCCTCTTTGTCATGCTCTATGGGATAAATCAACATGCCATATAGAGCTTGAAAACAAATTCAAAATTACCTCTCATATCTCTGCATTGTCAAAGGTTCAGAATTTGAAGGCAAATTAAACAGGATATTCAAGGTCATACTTAATCTATTTTGCCCCAAACTTTTGGGGAAAAGGAGAAAAATCCCCAAAGTACTAGTGAAGAATTTGTTCAATATATTTTCAGGATGATACTCCTTCTAAAAGGAGTTTCAAAGAAGGTGTTCATTCACTTTGTGTGCACTCTTTTTCTCAACAAAGAGTGTGAAGATTTCAAAGATTGGTGGGTCAAGGAAGGTCCATAACAATTCCATATTGATCGTGGAGGAACGAGCAGAGTAGCAAATTGCCTAAGGCAACCCAAGCTGACCTACAACTAGAAGGACATCTCAAAGAAAATTGGGGAAGGACTCACTTTTCTCCCATCTATTTTTTCTTTGGAACTAGGAATGACATTTTTCATTTCACTTGATTTCCAAAGTATTCAATGAAGAAGGCCTATTCAAGAGATTTGGGAATTATTCAAGTCCCATTTATATTACCTACTATGTTAACTACTTAAAATTGAGCCCAATTTTGATACCCCATTCATAATAAAATTATCCTTAATAATAAATTATCAATTTAATATACTCAAAGCAAGAGATAATAATATATTCTAGTATGTGTATGAGTCAAAAAGTAAAACATTGGGATACAAAGAATTGTCTCAAAATCATGTGTAATTCCCATTTTTCCTGAATAGGCCTTGAAGGAGGATTCTTACGCTAGCACCATGTTGTTAGACATACCTAGACAAGAAGTAGATTATGCATCACAAGAAGGGGTTAGACAAGTAGAATATACTCTGGGTCTTCTTGAAGTAGGAGAACACGGTACACATGAAGTTAATATTTATAAAGAACTAAATGGGCTGGACATGAAGGTGAATGATATCCAAACGGATATGTTCATTTTTAAGGAGATCCAAAGTGAAAGGGAAGATGGAACAGATCTTGAATACACTCTGTCCAACTTTACTCCTACCTGCCCAAATGGGTCCCTTGTCAATTTGACGAAAGAACCCATCCATGAGTAAAGGTCTGGATGCTCCTTTACCAATCCAAAGTAACTTGTCTCTTACGAATAGAATTGAGGAATTGACTAAAAATCCTCTTCCTAATTCCATTAGGTTTAGAATTCTTTTGTTTGTGAAAGAATTGAAACCGCCTGAGTTCTTAGGGGAAGACAGAGACCGAAACAAAGATGCACTCTTGACATTTTTGGAAAAATTGCAATAATTACATCAATTGAAAAACACCCCTGAAGTCGATCAAGTCTTAGAAAAAGTTTTTTCTCTTGGGCCTAAGGGGTATAAATGCTGGATGAGCCTAAAGGAATCTCAAAGGATTCCTCAAACTTGGGACTGATTTGAGGAACTCTTTAAAAAAGAGTTCCTACTAGAAAATGAAGATGAGCAAAACTAGGAAGAGTGGGACAAGGTCCTTCAATGAGGACATCCCCTCTTCTTGTATATTTCTCATTATTGAGAAATAGTTCTCAAACTTCAAAACTTAGATGAATTTCATAAGGTTAGAGGTTTCATTTGTGGCCTTGACAAGCATATCGAACATGAAGTGAAGGGAAGTGCTCCAAAAACTTTAGAAGATGCTATAAAGTTAGCACAGATATATGAAGATCATGCTAAAACTAGAACACAACCATTTCATCTTGTCAAGGAAAATTGAAACTTTAAAAGAGGTAAATGGAAGTTAGGCACTTTCAAAAAGAAGACTTTAAGACTCCAAGATTCTCACGACCAAGACTAGAACCTTGAGTCTGAGAGAAAGCAAAGAATAAAAATATTTGCTTTGAGTGTCTAAACCTAGCAGCTCTTAGCCAAAATTGTCTAAAAGAGGGAAACAAAAAGCCACCGATGAGCATAAATGGAAGGAAAAGGTAGGAAGTTCACTTAGTCTACACTTTAACTCTTGAAAATGGTAAAGTTTAGAAAAAAGTGGAGGTCCTTCATGAAGATTGCATGCATCAAAGTTGTTTTTCTGATTCAATGTGGATCCAAAATCAGTTTGGACCTCATGAATTAGTCCAACTTCATGCTTGCATAAGAGGGGAAAAGTTCAGAGTCATGATAGATGGCCCGACCACCCATAATTTCCTTAACTACTCATTGGTGAAGAGATTAACGTTACCCCAACAGAAGTCTCCACATCAGTATATAGTGTCCATGATGCAAGGACAAGACAAGAAGGTTTGGGACACTATGATTTGTGATATGGAAATTGACTTTCAAGGATATAAGGATAAACATGACTTCCAAATCATGCATATGGAAAGAATTGATGTAGTCTTGGGTAGGGAGTGGCTTTGGGGCTTAGGAAAAACACTTAAAAGTAGTTATCTATTAAATTCTTTGGAATTTGAAAGGAATGGAATCCCTTACCTAATTCAAGGGGAACATGATGTGCCAAGTACCCCCCTTGATTTCAAGTATGGAACCAAACAAATTTGTAAATACCCAAAAAGTGGAAGTTTATATGATACTTCCAAGTGATGTAAATAATGTTTATGATATGAATCTAGTTCCATATGTCTCATCTCTTTTTTTTTATAACAAAAAGTTTAAATTTAAGTGTTTAATGAATCATTACCGCGATGTCTTTCCAAAAGAACTTCCCCATAGCTTATCTCCTCCTTGTGGGAAAGTCATGCTATAGACTTTCTCCCCCGAACTAAGCATATATGTAAACCCCCCTATCGACTCCCATATTCTCAACAAGCAGAAGTAGAGAAAAAACTAAATGAATACCTAAATAAGGGATTCATTCAACCTAGTCATTCACCCTAGGCAACGCCCATGCTCTTAAGTAAGAAAAAAGATGGGTCAATGAGATTTTGCATCGACTACTGAGATTTGAATAAGATTACGATCAAGAACAAATATAAAATGCCCCGAACTGATGATCTATTTGATCAACTAAAAAGGGGCTAATATATTTTTGAAGCTTTGATCTCTATCAAGGATACCATCAAATTAGGATTAAAACTAAAGATATTTCTAAAATAGCTTTTAGAACCAAATACAGACATCTTGAATTTTCAGTCACAACTTTCAGACTAACAAATGCCCCTGCTATGTTCCTGACTCTAATGAGCACAATACTAAGACATTACTTGGCAAAGTTTATAGTTGACTTCCTTGATGATATTCTTGTCTATAATCAAGGTATAGTTTCTCATCTAGAACATGTGGAAAAGGTTTTTCAAGTTCTAAGAAAGAACAAAATTTATGGAAAAGAAGCTAAGTGTGAATTCTTTTCAAACAGAAATCGGATATCTTCGTCACATTATATCTAAAAAAGGTATTCAAGTTGATCATAAAAAGGTCCAAGTTATTCTCAATTGGTCTCACCCTAAAACCACTATAAAGAGCTTCAAAGCTTTTTAGGGTTGTCAGGATACTATAGAAAGTCTGTGCCAAACTTTGCAAAGACCTTGACCCCTTTATTTGAAAAGTTAAAGGGAAAGCCTAAAATTCTTAACTGCAAGAAGTAATAGACCAAAAGTATGGAATGGCTTAAGAAAGTCTTAGCTTTGGCTCTAGTTCTACAAATAGTAGATCATAATGAACCATTTGTAGTTGAAACAGATGCTAATGATTTAGTAATCAGAGTTGTGTTGAATAAGAATAGTCTTTTGAAAGTCAAAAGCAGCTCAACAAAGTTATTCTAGCTATGAAAAAGCACTTTGCATGTTCTCAAGAAGTGGAGACATTACTTGTCTGGCACCAAGGTGACTAGAGTTTTTGATCAAGCAAGTATCGAATGGTTTACAAACCAATTTGAGTTATCAGGTAGAAAAGATAGATGGGTCGAGATACTTCAAGCATTTAGTTATGAAATTAGATATAGAAGAGGAAAATTCAATGTAGTGGCAGATGCATTAATCAGAATGCCAATGTTGAATTCTCTAAGTTTCATACAATTTTCTAATGACTTAGTAGAATTAATGAAAGGCAAATATCAAGAATATATGAGCCTTAAAAGCATGGAATAAAGCTTCTACTCGGGACACACACTTATCAACTCAAGATAAAATTCAAACACTATAGTATTCAAAATGAAAATGTGTTATACAAGGGAAAAGAATGTGTCCCTTGTGACTAAGAACTTAGAAGAAGATTTTTGTTTGAATGTCATGATGTCTTGAGTGCTAGACATTCGAGGATCAACAAAACTTAGGAATTGGTCAAAAGACAATTTTACTAACCTAGTGTACATAAATATGTGCATGATTATGTACTCAGATCTACAAAATGCCAAGTAAATAAAGCCAAAAGGTTAAAGATAGGATTTTTGTTACACCCCTTGGAAATTCCCAATGGAAAATGGAAAAGCAATTCTATGGACTTTATCATGAACTTACCTCAAAGTAAAAGAGGTCGCGTAGTTTCATTCATAGTTGCTTGATTGACCAAAATGTCTCATTTCATACAGTTAAAACTCCATAATTAGCTAAAATTTTTGTAGAATTTCTCTACTCATTTTATGCTTTGTCTCAAGACATAGTGTTTGATAGAGATAGAAAGTTTACTAGGTAGTTCTGGAAAGTTGTGTTTAGTAGGTTAGAAACCAAGTTAAACATGAGTATAATAGAATATCCACAAACATATGGTCAAAGTGAAAGGGTCAATTGAATACTTGAAGATATGTTACGACATTATGTATCTTTAAAAAAAAAATTGATTAGGAGGATTATTTACCATTATTTGAGTTTGCTTACAATAGTGCTAAGCGCTATGCAACTAAGCATAGTCCCTTCATGTTAATGTATGGGTTCTATCGAAGAACACTGTATGCTTTCGAATTGCAAAATGAAAAATTCCAAGCACCTAAAGATTTCTTGGAAGATATGAACTTTAAGCTAAAAATAGCCAAGGAAAACTTGAGGAAAGCCCATGATAGAGGTAAATCATTTAGTGACCCACAAAGGTGAAATATTTCCTTTCAGGTTGGAGAATAAGTCTATTTGAAGGTTCATGAGAAATCTGAAACATTGAAAACAAGACCCTATCCTAAGCTTTCTCCAAGGTTTTGTGGCCCTTTCAAGGTTCTCAAATAGATAGGAATTGTGGCTTATGAATTGTAACTATCAGATGATTGTTTATTTCCCCCAATGTTTCATGTAAGTAGATTAAAAAGAAAGCTGGTTGAACAAGAGAATCTTGTATCTTTTGATACAATACTCCAACCATTTTTCCCTTCATAATATCCCTTATGAGCTAGAGAAGATACTACACACATGAGATAAAAATATTAGGAATCATTTATATAAAGAGTGCTTAGTTAAATGGAGGGATGGGACAAAAGAAAGCACCACCTGGGAACGAGTAAGCTCCTTAAACAAAAGATTTCCCTCTTTTCCAACTTCTAGTTAGGAATGAGGCAAAATCTTTTTGATAGTGAGTCTATGATCAATGAGTCAGATCATGGTGCATGGGGAATACTCCACATATTATAGCAACACACATTTTCAAGGGAAAAAATGTTAAAGGGGGAAGGAATAGTAAATTCCTTCGGTTAGACCCTTGGATATTGGAATTTATCCTTGTAAAACCTTTGTTTATTTAATGGGTTAGACCCTTGAAGTAGGAACCCAAGTTCTTGGTTTTAACCCTTTGCAATTTGTTCAATTGAAGTATCAATTGAAGGATCTTTATCCTTAGGAATAATTATCCTAAGGTAAGGGAATCTTAGACTTGGGAGAAGCTTCTCTTAAAGTGAGCTTCTCTTAAAGTGCCAAGGCTTTAATTGAAATAGAACCCATGTGATTAGTCTTGGAAAGTTTCCACATGAAGGACATGTTGAAGGAAACATGGAAGAATCTCAAGACATGCATCCCTTGGACCTTTGATATATATATATATATATACATACATATATATATATATATATATATAGGCAAGTGGGAGTATTGATGAGACCAAAAGTCATGATAAAAAACTCATACTATCCATATCTAGTCCTAAAAATAGTTTTTGGGACATCTTATGCCCTAATTCTAATATGATGATATTGTGACCTAAGATCAAGCTTGGGAAAATACCTAGCTTGATGTAACTGATCAAATAGGTCTTTCAATCTAGGCACTGGAAACCTCTTTTTGATTGTTACCTTGTTTACTCCTCTATAGTCTATACATAGTCTCATAGTGTTTTCTTTCTTTTTGACTAGGACCATTAGTGATGCCCAAGGTGAGTTACTAGGTCTAATGAGGGCTTTTTCTAAATACCTGATAATGAGATACAATAAGCATATAAGGGGGCTTGCATGTAGGATTAGTGTTATTAACTACCTCAATAGCATGTTCAATGTCCCCTCTCTTTGGTGGTAGCCCTCTAGGAAGGTTAGTGGGAAAAACATCTTTAAATTCAAAGATTAAATCCTTAATCCATTTAACTACATAGTCTTGCAAACATGAATAATGGAAAGTCTTGTCCTTATTCACATTACTATCATGAAAATATACATAAGATTAGGTGCCTATACAATGCTCAAAATCATATCTATATAATAAAAAGATACGTGATATATGCTGAAAATGAAACAAAGTATCTAACTCTAAAGATGATATGAGAGGTGCACTAGGTACATTTCTCTCTCCTTGAATACAAAAGCTACTTCCATTCTTCAAAAAATGAAGAATGAAGGTGATTCCATGGATAGTTTTTTGACAAAGATCAAAGATTTGAAGGAATAGTTGATTTGTGTTGATGAAGTCTTACCTGATAGTTCACTTGTGCAGAATGTTCTGAATGGTCTTCCCAATTCATATCAGTCTTGCTTCCACTCTTTGTTTGATGATGAAAGGCAATCAAAATACCTTAACATTTGAGGAGTTATTCTGTGTTCTATTGCAAGAAGATCAGTCTAGGTAGAATAGTTCCATTATGCAAGTTGTAGATCAAGCTTTCTTGGCTAGTCAAAAGGGCAAAGGTAAATGGAGCTCTTCTACTAGTAGGCAAAAATTTGCTTTCATCGATGCTTTTTCCATACATGCATGGGTATAACCATTAAAAGCAAAGTCTGAAGTGTTTACTTCAAAAAGTTTCTAGTTTTGGTTGAAAATTTGTTAGCATGTAAAATGGGCACCCTCCCTTCTGATTGAGGGGGGGAATATATGTCTTCTGACTTTAATGCATTTGTGGCTAAACATGGGATAAAACATTAGTGTACAGTGTTGTATACACCTCGAGATAATGGAGTTGTTGAACAAAAGAATAGGTCAGTCATGAAGATGGCTAAGTGTATAGTCAAGAGTCAGGTTTTACCACATAGTTTCTGGCTTGAGGCTATCATTTGAATAAAAGAGTTCTCGTTTGAGAGAACTATGCATTAGAAGTTGCAGGTGTCAAAGTGGACTGTATAGAAGTACAATTTTAGACATAGGTGAATTGTTTGGAGTAAATCAAAAGATTTACTAAACCTTTTGAGAAAATTCAACTTGGAGAAGATGTGTAAACACTAGATGACACCTCATACAAAGTTTCATTGGAAAGTTTACACATTTGATTAGTCTATGAGTGGATTAAGTGAAGGAGACTTTCTATATGTTGAGTTTGTTCACAATTAGTTCAAAATTTTGGTAATCTGGTATTGGTCTACCAAAATTGGTTGAGGTTTCGAGTTGTTCTTGATATAGAGGTGCTCTAACATCAAGGATAATTTGTTCTTTTGGAGATTAAAACTCTCCATCAATGGTATCAGAGTAGTAGTTATCAGAATTGAAGAAAAGAGGACCCTGCTAGTTGTAGTTATATAGAAATCAACATTTGAAGGTTCAAAAGGTGAAAGCTTAAAGTGGAAGCTAGAGAAGGAGGCCTAAAGCTATCAAGAAGATCAAAAGGAACTACAATCAAAGTAAACATACATCTATTATTCACAAAGTTTGAAGAATTTATTGCACAAGTGAAGAAAGGATGGGAGATTCTCTTTAGATAGAGAAATCGGATAGAGAAAACTATCTTGCTTGGTCCATGAGGATGGAAGCTCATCTTATGAGCAAAGGTTTGATAGGATACATTACAGGTGAAGAAAAAAAAAACAGAATTCAGAGATCCTAGTGTTCCAACTAGGGATGAGCTCTCAGATTTGAAGACATGGATGAAGAAGGATGCTCATGCAAGGAGCATTATCTACATGGGAGTTAATGATTACTTGCTATCTCATATTAGAGGACCTGAAAGTGCAAGTGACATATGGAATGCTTTGGAAGAGAATTTCCAAAACACCACAAAGTCAAGGAAGGCATCTTTATGGGTAGAATTCACCACATTCAAGAAGAAGGCTTCTCAATCTAGTTTTGATTATGTAGCAAGGATGAAGGACATTGTAGATGCATTAGGAGCAGTTGATGAAGATATTGAAGAGGATAAATTGGTAAGACAAATTCTCACATGTTTGAGAGGAGATGAGAAGTGGAAGCCTTTCATTCTATCCACTAAATTGCCACTAGATCATTTCACTCCTGATTTGAATCAATTGCTGGGACATATGCTAACTTTTGAGCAGGATGTCAAAGGTGATGTTGATAAAAGTACATGTCAAGCAATGTATTCAAAGGACAAGAAGAAGATTAACAAAGGCAAGCAAAATTGAATGAAGATGATGGCACTACTAACCAAGTTAACTTCCTAAGAGGAAGAGGAGGTGGCAAAGGTAGAGGAAGAGGCAGAAGCAATAAAGATGGTGTCAAAGCTTGTTGGATTTTTGGTAAGACTAATCATTTAGCTCATGAATGTTGGCATAATAATCAGAATGGTGGAGGATATGATCAGAACTTTAATTTAAGTGGAAGAGGTAATAGAAATTAGAGAGGCAGTTTCAAAGGTAGAGGTAGTAGAGGTTTCTTTGGAAGAAATGCAGGTAGAGGCTTTCAAAGTCAATCCCACAATAATACCTGCTACAACTATGCTTTAGATGAGAAGGAGGATTCAACCTTAATTATGAATGCAACTTGTGAAAGACAAAGTGAAGATCAAAGAGTCTTCTACATTAGCTCAGGGTGTAGCAATCACTTGAGTGGCAATATAGCTTTGATGACTAATTTCAAGAATAAGGTGAGTAATCATGTGGTTTAAACAGGTGATAACATAAAGCACAATGTGAAGTCCATTGGATCAGTAAAAGCCAAGGATGGAAGCACTCTTTTGAGTAAGGTTCTGTATGGTCCTACAATTCGAAAGAATCTGATAGGTGTAGGGCAAATTGTAGAGAAAGGTTATGAAGTAAGCTTCACTAATGATGGAGTTTTTGTCGAAGACCCTAGCAATGGGTATAAACAAATTGTTTCAGGAAAGAAAGAAGGAAGGCTATTCACATTGAAGATTCAAGGCAATGTTGGTCATGCCTTGTTCACTTATGGAGGACATAAAATCTCTGAGTTAGATTTTTGGCATTAAAGACTTGGACATTTCAATGAAAGAGGTATTAAGGATATGGTTAACAATGGTTCAGTGCTTGGATTACCTAATGTTGTAGGTCAACATATGACATACAGATGTGAAGCATGTCAATTAGGTAAGGCTCATAAGCAATCATATAACAAGCATGGTTTCATGTATTCAAAGAAGCTTGAATTGGTACATACAAATGTGTGGGGGCCATCAAAGGACTTTAGTATTAATGGTTCAAGATATTATGTGATTTATGTTGATGATGCTACCATGTGGATCATTATATATGTGATTAAAGATAAATCAGAGGTGTTCAGTACAATTAAACATTATTATGTGTATGCAAAAAGACTCACAGGGCAAAAATTGAAGAGACTAAGGTCAAATGGAGGGGGAGAGTATTTCTCTAATGAGTTCAGTGATTACTTGTGGAATGCAGGTCTAAAAAGGGAACTTACTTGCAGGTACTCTCCTCAACAAAATGGTGTAGCAGAAAGGAGAAATAGAACTCTTGTTGAGTTTGCAAGGTCAATGATGAAGGAGAAAAATTGTCCCAATTAGTTGTGGGTTGAGGCTGTAAATGCTACATACTTGGTTAATAGGCTACCATGTAAAGCTTTGCAGGGTATGACACCTTATGAGGCATGGTGGGTAAGAGACCTACCTTAGATCATTGCAAAGTGTTTGGATGTTTGGCTTATGCATACTCATCTCAGTTGAGGAATAAATTGGAACCTAAAGCTGAAAAGTATGCTTATATGGTGAAAGTAGAGGAAGACCCTTCTACATATGAAGAGGCAAAAGGTAAGGAAAATTGGGAGAAAGTTATGCAGGAAGAGTATGATGCATTAATGGAGAATGAGCCATGGGATTTGGTTCCCAAACCAAATAGTCAGAAGATCATGGGATGCAAATGGGTCTACAAGACAAAGAGGTTTGCAGATGGAAGCGTGTCTAGGTATAAAGCTAGACTTGTTGTGAAAGGGTATGCTCAAGCATATGGTATAGATTATGATGAGACTTATACTCATATGGAAAATATGACAACTATAAGGACTCTCATAGCTATTGCTACATGTAAAGGTTGGAAGATATGTCAATTAGATGTGAGGAATGCTTTTCTGAATGGTTACATTTCAGATGATGTTTTCATGGAGTAACCAGAAGGTTTCAAGGATAAAAGGTATCCAGAGTATGTATGTAAGCTCAAGAGAGCTTTGTAAGGCTTGAAGCAGGCCCCAAGGGCATGGAACTATAGACTTGTGAAGTTCTTGAAGGAACTTGGTTTCCAAGTATCTAAGGCAGATAGAATCTTGCTTGTTAAAGCAAGTGATGATGGGTTCATTTACATCTGCATATATGTTGATGACATAATTCTTATAGGTACAGATGAGAAGGGCATACAAAGTCTTAAGAAGCAAATGGAGAAAGAATTGAAGATTAGTGACTTGGGAGACTTGTCATATTTCTTGGGCATGGAAGTTTCATATACTCAACATGGAGTATATGTGACTCAAGAAAGGTATTTGAAGAACTTGCTAATCAAGTTGAAAATGGAAGATTGCAAGATAGCACCTACTCCAATGGAGGTGAATAAAAGATTGAGCAGATATGGAGGAGAAGAATTCAAGGACATGAAGCTATATCAAAGTCTAGTTGGTAGTCTAATCTATGCTACATTAACTAGGTCTGATTTTTCATATGCAGTTGGTGTGTTGTCTCAGTTCATGCATTGTCCTAGGAAAGAACATTGGGTTGCATGACGAAGGGTGCTAAGATACATTAAGGGTACACTCAAGGAAGGTTTGTGTTATGGTTTCACATCAGATACAAACATCAAGATATATAGTGATGCAGATTGGGCAGGTAATCCTAATGATAGCGGATGAACCTATGGGTACTTATGTTATGTGGGAGATAAGTTAATCTCTTGGTGTTCTAAGAAGCAACATACAGTTGCTTTGTCATCCATAGAAGCAGATTACAAAAGAATGGTTGAAGCTGCAAAGGAGGTCATATGGTTGAAGACTCTCATGAAGAGTTTTGACATCATTCAGAGTACACCCATTATTCATGGAGATAATATGAGTTCATTGTGTCTAGCTGCTAACCCTGTATTTCATGCCAGGAATAAACATATGGAGATTCAATATCACTTTCTGAGAGAGAAGGTGATTGATAAAGAGATTGAAATCATACATACTTCAACAAAAGATTAGATTGCAGACATGTTAACCAAAAGTTTGGATGGACCAAAGCTACAGAGATTCAAAGACATGGCAGGTATAAAGAAGATGGAGAAAATCACAATTGATGATTGAGGGAGAGCTGTTGGTGTAGAACAATCAATAATTGGTGATTAGGACAAAGGATTGAAGTCAAAGAATAAAGAAAAGATCAAATTTAGAAGCATGAAGATTAGTGAATGAAGACTTGTATATACATGTACACTAAACTTGTAATTAGCTCACCTATACCTTTTTTATGGTTACAAGTTTGTACATATATGCCTATATATACAAGTAGAAAGTCAAGGCATGTAGGAAAGATGATGAATGACAAGTTGTAAGTCATTAGACACTTTAGAAGTGATGAGAATATGTTTCATCAATCAGATGTAATGTTTTCTTGAATAAGAGAAAAACTGCACCTCAATCTTTTGCTTACTGCTCCTTCTCTGTTTATCCTTTTTTGAAATGCTTTTGTATGAGTCTAAGTCTATAGTTGATTGACCTCTGTAAAAAATTTCAGATCCTAATTGTGATCAGGCTAAGAGAATTTTAAGTAGGAATATTTACATGTGTGAATGTGAAGAAGAGATGACTGTAGCAGGTGCAAATTCGATGATAAAGTTTTGGTCACATCTCCTTCCATAGTGTAAGATTTTGAGCAAGTAAGCACTCATTCTTTAAGTTGGAAGGTAAGATACCTATGCTAAAAGCATTTGAATAAACGAGTTCTACTTTGAGAGAACTATGCATTAGAAGTTGGAGGTGTCAAAGTCGATTGTATAGAAGTACAATTTTAGACATAGGTGAATTGTTTGGAGTAAATATCAAGATTTACTAAACCTTTTGAGAAAATTTAACTTGGAGAAGATGCGTAGACATTAGAGCACACGGTCATACAATTTTTCATTTGAAAATTTACACATTTGATTAGTCTATGACTGGATTAAGTGAATGAGACTTTTTGTATGTTGAGTTTGTTCATAGTTAGTTCAAAATGTTGGTAATCTGGTATTGGTCTTCCAAAATTGGTTGAGGTTTCGAGTTGTTCTTGATATAGAGGTGCTCTAACATCAAGGATGACTTGTTAGTTTGGAGATTAACACTCTCCATCAGGTATTCCCCATTGTTTCCACAAGGAGGTGGTCACAATCGCAACACTAGCACCCGAATCTAAGATATCTTTGGTTGTACCTTGGTAGGTGATTGGAAGATAAGTATTACCTTCTTTTTCTTGTATCTCCTGCAAGAACTCTTGAGAGTACTGTTGAATTGAAGTTCCATCATCCATGGAATCAGGAACATAAACTTCCATCGGTGGTGAGCTTTCTCTTTCAACATCTGATTGAGCCTATGGTGGTAAAGAAACCTGTAGCTTGTTTACCAACTGCTCTAATCTTTTTAGTAAGCCCTGGAAGTGCAAACCCAATTTGATAAAGTTTGTCTGATTGAATAATTGATTGGTCTCAAGCATAGATGTTGATCTCTATGGTATTTAGGGTATGATTCGCCGGAACGTGTTACCGGTATATATCAAGAATTCTTCATCAGTCTTTAATCTTCTATATAACTGGCTACTCCATTTCCCACAGACGGCACCAGTGTTAAACCATTACTGTTTAAAGTTAATTCAACTCTGGGTTCTTGGGATGGTTAGGGGTCTGTAAAATAGAGGCCCTGTTTGTATTTTCCCCAATCTACAGATTCATTATATCCAACTTCAAAGACTTTCACTGATTAACCCGAAAATACTATCTATCTGCGTATTACAACAACCTTCAGTATTAAGTAATTAACTGCGTCGTACAATATTCTCCACCATCAGACATATATCCAAGCAGTTCATAGCATCACGATCAATCCTTCTTTGCTTCTTGTCTAATTTAAATCATATTCATGTAGCCAACTTGAATACATTTTTTGAAGTTTGTTAAAAGTACAAGAGTCATACTTCACTCATGTCATGGTGCTTATGAACCAATTTATAATAGTCCTTTATGGAAACAAATTCAAATTCTTTATCATTTAAGACTTTTCTTGATTCTTTACTAGAAATGAAAATATGCTAATGCAAGGATTAAGCTTTGCGAATAGCTTGTCTGAAAGATATAATTGTCAAATCTCCTTCTTCTTTAGGTATGCAATCAAGGTTATACTTTGATTTTCATGAAGCTCAATTATATATAAGTTTTAGATTTTGTCTCAAAGACCCATAAATATTTGCATAATTATTAAGAAGGTTGAAGTTGTACTTGTATTTGATCATTCAAGAAATGGTATTTTGATTCCTCATGGATCAATCTAACTCAAAGTGATACTTTGAACTAGTGGAGTTTTCATTAGCATGATCAAAGCTAATGTTTTCTTATTCTTTTTAGGTGCAACTTACTCAAAATAAATAAGGATTGAGAATCTTTATAATATCCAAAGGTCTATCACTTTGTATTTTAGCATGCCTTAATTTTGAATATTTTCAGCATTTATCTTTAACTAAAAGGTATTCCTTGAATTTTAACGTGTGAATGATACTTTATTCAACCTCACTTATTGGATTGTAATTCCTTGGACCATTATGTCTTAAGTTCTTGAATTAGATTTACCAATTTTTTGTCTTTTGAGTTACTTGATGATTATTTTTCAGTAATTCTTTCTTAACTTAACTTTGGTATCTTTATCTTTGAAAGCTACAATTCCAAAGTGCTAGCATTCTTTGGAGATCTTGGTTCACAGAAATTCTCCTGGTTAACTTGGGACCAATTCTATGGCCATGTCATGATTCTCTCCAAATGTTTTCTTCTAAGTACTTTGCATACTTAAAGTAAACTTTGGAATTCCTTGTGTAATATTCCATACTTAATTATAAACCTATACTTGTTTTATGGAATGCTTACATAAAGAATCATGACCTTAACTACTCTCATAATTAATGTAGAAAATATATGTACATATTGTCAATAAGTTATATATTAATTGTTTAGAATTTGTTTCTAAACTCTTTAGAGTTATTTCTATCTTATAACTTCATCTTATTTTTATATATGTGAAGAACCACACTATTAGAACCACCATGTGCTAGAGAGATGACTCTCCTCCTAACCTTATGCCTTTATATATAGCTCCTCAAATGAATGGTGACCTCTTGATTAATTGGAGTCACAGATGCATGTGTAATTGCTACCACTGCTTTTACACCTTCCATTAGATTCCACTAGTGATAGTTGTACTCACCACTTAAATCTCTCTAAACTCAAGTTAACTCACATCAACTTGAGTGGATGCTTCTAGAAGGCTCTATAGCTCTTTGGGCAAAATTCTCTCCCCATGCTCCCCATGGGGGTTGAACCCAAGACCTCCTCCTTCTCATCCATACGGATTAATCACTAGGCCAACTATGTTTGCTTGCTTTAGAAAGCACATGAATATGAAATTAATTCTAACCTCGAGACTTTGACCCTACAAGTGAATTATCAAACAATGTCTGATTTTAGATTTATCAAAACTAGTTTTATGCTTATGTCATAAGCTTACTCTAAACAATTTGTTCCCCTTGAGAAACATTTTGGTCCTAAAAAATAGATCTATATATATTATTTATAGGCATACCCCCGAGCCTCATGTTCTCCTCTAGAAGAACATGTTTTCATCTCTATGGTGGGATTCACCTTGCACTCTAAAAGAATCGAGGGGAATCTATTGTTTGATACCTGCACAAATGATTCAAAACACCATCTAGACTTGCACTAGACAAGCATGGTCCAATTTCAACCAATATGTACTTGATTTTTCACCCGACCAAAAGAGTATTTTGTCCAACTAGGTTTCAAAATCCTATGTAGAATGTAGGAAAAAGTGTTCCTTACACCTTTGTTCAACCTTTACCTAAACTAGACCAAAGAAAATTCCAAATGAGCTTTGTCTGACTTAGGACACTTTTCTCAAACAATTGAGAATTAAGTTCTTGGGATTTGTCAATATTATGAGTAATTTCTAAATTTTCTTTTCAAGAGTGTTGTAAAATCTATGAAATTCATTGGAATTGTGCTACTTAGCTTGAAGCAAACTCAAATGTGTAGATCAAATTACACTTAACATCTTTGAAGATTGAATGGGTTCTACACATAACCTCCTTTTTTTAATTCAATTACTTATTCCAACTGGCTATCCTTAACCTTTACTGAAGGGAATCACATACTGTATCTAAACCATTTCAAAAAGTTTTGGAAAGCAAGAAGGAAGAACAAAAACCCTATGCAACCAATTCTAAGACACTTAATCTTATTCAAGTCAAACTCTTATGTGACTCCAAACTTTAACTTTTATAAGTTCTATTTCAACAAAGCACTCAAAAAGGTTCTTGGAATAAAACTAAATATCATCCAACCACAATATACTAGCATGGTATCAACATCTGCGTGTTGACCCACCAAGCTTTCATTGATGACATTTCTTTTTTACTCAAAAATTTTAATGCTTCAACAAGGACTAAGTTTATCTTTTTGTAAGACTTTCTTTCTTGAAATGCAATTCTTATGCATTACTTTGAATCAAGAGATTGAGTGCACTGAGTTACACTCTTGGTGCTTTCAAACTTAACTTAGTCCATATAACCTTGGTTGAAAGGATCTTTACCCTTGAACCTATAATCGATTCAAAAAATTGATTTGGTGTTGTTTTATGGCTTCAATTATAGTCAAAATATGAGAGTAAAACTCTCCTTCATTTCTTTACCTTTCTTTAAGTATAGGTGCATTAACTTTATGTACTTTCCCAAGAAAAGGATGTCTTGATTGATGCTTTCTATGGATGATGAGTTCTTTATTTTTTTCCATCAAATAAGAGTTCTCAAAGCGATTTATTTTCCACTATGCCATACCAATAAATACTTTCTCCAATGCTCCCCATGGGGGTTGAACCCAAGACCTCCTCCTTTTGTCTCTGAGACTTAATCTCTAGGTTAAGTGGATTGCTTGTTTTAGAGAGCACACAAACATATGCTTAAGTCTAATCTCGAGATCTTTGGCCTTACATGAGAATGAACAAAAGATGTCTAATTTTAGATCTATCTAAAACATTCAGGCACTCATGTCAAGAGCTTACTTTATAACATAATGCCTACTCAACCAAGAGGTCCTTGTTGTAGATGAAATAAGGAAAAATCTATTTGAGATTTTCCACTTGCATAGGAAGTTCCCCAATTGCCATCAGTACCTCCCAAGAAATCTTAATGTAGTCAATGTGTCAAACCCCATTTATATAAAGATTGTCCTCAGACCTTAATAGGATCAAACATGCACCTATCAACATGTTGGCCACATTGCCCTCTATCAATGAAGTGGGGGAGAAGACGACACCAATAAAGTCACTTGGGCCCAAGACAAAGCTCAGAAGGAAGATAAAGTAAAGAAAATGTCTGATCCATCTAGATCAAAAATTGAAGAAGAGCTTCCCAAAGAATATGCATCAACAAAGGTACTTGGAAGACTCAAAAAGGTCGATGTAAAAATCTATGCAAAAAGAAAGTTGTTGAACTTGAAGATTCCCTCAATCAGATGCAAGATGTCAGTCCTTGCTTATGCTTTGAACCTCGAGTTAGAAGGATTTTAAAGAGCATACCATGACACACTCAAACACAGACCATCAATTGAGCATCATGAAAAATGCTACCCAAGAGAGGAGTTAGAAAAATAATATCTAGTTATGTGTCAACACTTGATAGAAACTTCTCAAAAGTTTCTTTAAAAATTTCCTTATGTTTCTCTTCCCACACATATTCCATAAGAACATTTCCAAAAGGTTATCAACACCCATCAAAAGAAAGAACCAATCTAAGTTATAAAAGACTCCACTAGAACTAGGACCCATCCAAACTAATGATCCAATTTCACAAGAGGATATTATAGTGCTAGACATGGAGGGTTCTTGCTAAGGTGAACCCTAGGAAAGGATCTTAGAACCAAAATGGAAGGATGAGGCCCAATCAAAAGCAAAACCTCCCTTCTTAGAGTTCCAAAGTTGTGATGCATGAATGTATAGTGACATACCTCTCAACAATCTTGTAAGTCCAACATCATCAAATGATGTGAAAAATTACTTCTAATCTTACCACAATACCTAGGAGATTATGAAAAATCTTTAGAGTGTAAAAAGACTACTACTTTGAAGCTAAACTTCCAAATGACAAAACCAAGAAGAGAGTCACACATTCATGGAATCCCTCTTGACAAGCGTTGGAGTTAGACGTCTATAGAAGCACGCGAACAGCACAAGGAAGAAGAAGAAGCTTGGAGTGCAAACACACAATATTGAATGTATTACTAGAGAATGTACAAAGATAAGTAGCCCATTAGGGCAATAGGCGTATATACAAGCCGGGTGAAAAAAACCTCCTAAAGAGGGAAAAAAGTGCCCCGGCAGTCCTAGTGTGTTCACACACATCACTACCTAAATATATCAACAAATCCCCCCTGGGAGTGATGCGGTGAACAAGGAGCTGGCACTCATGTATAAGGAAGTGCCAAGCTATGTGGAAATCACTCCACAAAAGGAAGTAAGCCCAAAGCTTTGTGGAAAGCTTCAAATTTCTCCCTAGGCAGAGCCTTCATGAAAAGGTCTGCAATGTTCTCCTGTGTGGGCACATATGCCAAGCTGATCTCCCCAGTAGAGAACCTCTCCCTGACATAGTGATAATGCACCTCAATGTGCTTAGTGCGAGCATGGAACACAGGGTTCCTCGCAACTGCCAATGCGCTCTGACTGTTAGTGAAGATGGTGGTGGCAGAAGACTGGCCAACACCCAAATCAGCCATAAGGCGTCTGAGCCACACACACTCAACAGTCGCTGTGAAAGCTGCCCTATACTCAGCCTCACAACTAGAAGTGGCCACAGTAGGCTGCTTCTTGCTCAACCAAGATATACATGAGCTACCAAGCATGAAGCAAAAACCACTGGTGGACACAAGATTGTCATAGCAACCAGCCCAATCTGAGTCAGAAAAAGCATGCAGATCTGGCGGTAGTGATCCCCCCTTGGGATAAAACAACCCAAGAGCCGAGTACCACTCAAGTAGCGAAAGATGCGCTTAGCCGGCTTCCAATGCGTGACTACTGGGCAATGCATAAACCTACTCATCTGTGAGACAGCAAACTGAATATCTAGCCGAGTAATGCATAAGTAAATCAAGCATCCAACAGCCTGCTGATAAAGAAAAGCATCAAATGCATCTCCAGCATCATGAAGACTCAAGTGTAAACCTGTCTCCATAGGAGTGGCAATAGGCTTACAGTCTTCAAGGCCAAAACGATGCAATAATGTGTCAATATATTTCATTTGACACAAAGCCATTCCACCATCAACTTGCATAAATTGAATGCCCAAATAGTGATGCAAATGCCCCAAATCAGACATCTCAAATGAGGCATGCAAATCAGCCTTGTAATCAGCAATATGCTTCTCAATAGGACCAGTGAGCAGCACGTCATCAGCATAGATAACAATGATCAGAAGCACATCATTAGCACGCTTAACATATAAGGTGCTTTCAGTTGGACTGTTCACAAAACCATGTGCAACCAGATAGGCATGTATCTTCTCATATCAAGCACGTGGTGCTTGCTTTAAACCATATAATGCCTTCTTTAACCTGCACACCTGGTTTTCATGCCCTTTCTGCACAAAGCCACGGGGCTGAAAAACATACACTTCTTCATGCAAGTCACCATTCAGAAATGTTGTTTTAATGTCCAACTGATGTACATTCCAATCATGATGGGCTGCAAATGCACAAATGCTCCGAACAGTAGTCATATGGCATGTAGGTGCAAAGGTCTCATCAAAATCAATGCCTCTTTCCTGCGCATAACCCTTTGCAACAAGCGTAGCCTTATACCTGTCAACTGTACCATCAAGTTTACACTTCAGCTTGTATACCCACTTAGTGCCAATGGCCTTCTTGCCAGGAGGCAAGTCACATAAAGACCATGTACCATTCTTCATTATAGCTGTTGGAGTTAGACGTCTGCGGAAGCACGCGAACAGCACAAGGAAGAAGAAGAAGCTTGGAGCACAACACACAAGACTGAATGTATTACTAGAGAATGCACAAAGATAAGTAGCCCATTAGGGCAATAGGCGTATATACAAGCCGGGGGAAAAAACCTCCTAAAGAGGGAAAAAAGTGCCCCGACGGTCCTAGAGTGTTCACACACATCACTACCTAAATATATCAACAAATCCCCCCTGGAAGTGATGCGGTGAACAAGGAGCTGGCACTCATGTATAAGGAAGTGCCGAGCTATGTGGAAATCACTCCACAAAAGGAAGTAAGCCCAAAGCTTTGCGGAAAGCTTCAAACTTCTCCCTAGGTAGAGCCTTCGTGAAAAGGTCTGCAATGTTCTCCTGCGTGGGCACATATGCCAAGCTGATCTCCCCAGCAGAGAACCTCTCCCTGACATAGTGATAATGCACCTCAATGTGCTTAGTGCGAGCATGGAACACAGGGTTCCTCGCAACTGCCAATGCGCTCTGACTGTCAGTGAAGATGGTGGTAGCAGAAGACTGGCCAACACCCAAATCAGCCATAAGGCGTCTGAGCCACACACACTCAACAGTCGCTGTGAAAGCTGCCCTATACGCAGCCTCACAACTGGAAGTGGCCACAGTAGGCTGCTTCTTGCTCAACCAAGATATACATGAGCTACCAAGCATGAAGCAAAAACCACTGGTGGACACACGAGTGTCATAGCAACCAGCCCAATCTGAGTCAGAAAAAGCATGCAAATCTGGCGGTAGTGATCCCCCCTTGGGATAAAACAACCCAAGTAGCCGAGTACCACTCAAGTAGCGAAAGATGCGCTTAACCGCTTTCCAATGCGTGACTCCTGGGCAATGCATAAACCTGCTCATCTGTGAGACAGCAAACTGAATATCTGGCCGAGTAATGCATAAGTAAATCAAGCATCCAACGGCCTGCTGATAGAGAACAGCATCAAATGCATCTCCAGCATCATGAAGACTCAATCGTAAACCTGTCTCCATAGGAGTGGCAATAGGCTTACAGTCTTCAAGGCCAAAACGCTGCAATAATGTGTCAATATATTTCGTTTGACACAAAGCCATTCCACCATCAACTTGCATAAACTGAATGCCCAAATAGTGATGCAAATGCCCCAAATCAGACATCTCAAATGAGGCATGCAAATCAGCCTTGAAATCAGCAATATGCTTCTCAAGAGGACCAGTGAGCAGCATGTCGTCTACATAGACAACAATGATCAGAAGCACATCATTAGCACGCTTAACATATAAGGTGCTTTCAGTTGGACTGTTCTCAAAACCATGTGCAATCAGATAGGCATGTATTTTCTCATACCAAGCACGTGGTGCTTGCTTTAAACCATATAACGCCTTCTTTAACCTGCACACCTGGTTTTCATGCCCTTTCTGCACAAAGCCACGGGGCTGAAAAACATACACTTCTTCATGCAAGTCACCATTCAGAAATGCTGTTTTAATGTCCAACTGATGTACATTCCAACCATGATGGGCTGCAAGTGCACAAATGCTCCGAACAGTAGTCATACGGCATGTAGGTGCAAAGGTCTCATCAAAATCAATGCCTCTTTCCTGCGCATAACCCTTTGCAACAAGCCTAGCCTTATACCTGTCAACTGTACCATCAGGTTTACGCTTCAGCTTGTATACCCACTTAGTGCCAATGGCCTTCTTGCCAGGAGGCAAGTCACATAAAGACCATGTACCATTCTTCATTATAGCATCATATTCAGATTGCATAGCAGCCATCCAATTTTCTGAATTTTGTGCTTCATCAAAAGAAACAGGCTCATTCTCATCACAGAGACTAGATGCAGCCATAGCATAGCAATCTGATGCAAAGGAGGTACTATGAGAGCCTGAACGAGTACGATATGACAAAGGTGCATCTAATTTGCTGTCACGCAAAGTCTGCACCAGCCATTTTGGCATAGTTTTTGCCTGTTCAATATCAGCTCTCTCATCAACAAGTGCATCATGTAAATCTGCATCAGAAATGGAATGATCTGCATCATCATATGAAACCTGCAAAGGCTGAGAAGTTGCCTCATTAGGACCAGCGCTAGCCTGTCCACCTGTAAAAAGAGGCATCAAAGTATCATACATGTCTTTGGAGCTAACAGATGTCTCCTTAGTACATGAAAGCAATGGCTGAATAGCATCTTCCACAAAGACAACATCACGGCTAACCAGAATGCGTTTAGTCTGTGGATGATACAGACGATAGCCTTTACTTTCAGAACTGTACCCAACAAAAATACATTTTACTGCCTTATCATCCAATTTTCTGCGATGTTGTTCAGGCACTAATGCATATGCCAAACAACCAAAAACACGCAGATGAGCAACAGATGGCTTGCGGTCATGCCAAGCCTCATATGGAGTGATGGACTGCAACGCTTTGGTGGGACACCTGTTCAGTACATATGCTGCACACATGACAGCCTCAAGCCAAAAACTATGTGGTAAAGCCTGACTTTTGACCATGCACCTCGCCATCTCCATGAGTGACCTGTTCTTTCGTTCAGCAACTCCATTCTGTTGAGGTGTATACGGCACTGTACACTGGTGTTTTATCCCACGTTCAGCCAGAAATGCATTAAAATCTGACGACATATATTTCCCCCCTCGATCAGAACGGAGGGTGCCCATTTTACATGCTGACAGATTTTCAGCCAAAACCAAAAACTGTTTGAAGCACATGAACACTTCGGACTTTGCTTTGAGTGGATATACCCATGCATGCCTGGAAAAATCATCAATGAAAGTCACGAAGTAAAGGTAATTTCCAAAAGAGGGTGTCTGCATAGGACCACAGACATCACTATGTACAAGCTGCAATTTCTGCATAGCCCGAACTGAACCATCTTTTGGAAAGGAAGAACGCTGCATTTTGCCCAAAATACAGCCTTCACAAACATGTTTTCCAGGTGCCTCAAGTTTGGGTAAGGAGGACACCATTTCAGATTTCTGCAGGCGTAACAAACTAGCAAAATTCAGATGACCAAAGCGTGCATGCCAAAGCTTTGCATCTGACATAGCCTGAGAATCATGAACTGCACATGCCGAATCATTCACAGATCTTTCATAGTCTATGAGCTTATACAGCCCACGACATAAAATGCCAGAAGCAATAATCACATCGCCATTTGAGAGATCATGGACTGTACACCTATCATCAACGAATTTCACAACCAAGCCAATCTTGGCTAATGCAGAAACTGATAACAGGTTCTTTTTGATCCCTGGCACAAATAAAGCATCTGACAAAGTGAAAGAACTACCATCAGCAGTAGTCAGAATGATCTTACCAACTCCCATAACAGGATAAGAGGAGTTATTGGCGCATGTGACAGTATTCCCTGTAGGGGCAGGCTCGAGTGAAGAGAAGAAACTGCGCTGCGAGGTAATATGTTTGGTCGCCCCACTGTCAAAGTACCAAACATGTGAGTCTACTGCAGACATGCACTGATCATGAGAAGATGGGTCAAAACTGCAGACAGTAGTAAACGCCCATTCTTCTTCCTGCACAAGATTAGCAGACTCTGTTTTTGGTGTAGAGGCCTCTGCAACAACCATTCCAGCCTCTTTCTTCTTTGCCTCTTTAGCAGCCAGTTTTGGACAGTTCTTTATAATATGGTCATTTCCTTTACAGTACTTGCAGAACAATTTCTGCTTTTCTGATTTCTTCTCATCTTTATCCTGGTTCTTCGATTGTGCAGCATTTGCAGATTTCTGCTTACTAGTAGAAGAGCTCCATTTTCCTTTGCCCTTCTGACTAGCCAGGAAAGCTTGATCTGCAACACGCATAATGGACCTGTTATGCCTGGACTGATCTTCCTGCAACAGAACAGAGACTAATTCCTCAAATGACAAGGCATTCGGATTGCCTTTCATCATCAATCGAAGAGTAGAGGCAAAACTCTGATATGAATCAGGAAGGCCATTCAGAACGGTCTCCACAAGTGAGCTATCTGGTATAACCTCATCAGCAGAAATCAATTGTTCCTTCAGGTCTTTGATCTTTGTAAGAAAACTGTCCATCGAATCACCTTCATTCATGTGCTCACTCTCCAACTGTTTTCAGAGGTAAGCAACACGAGCCTCATTCCTAGCCTGGTACAAAGTGGTAAGTGTATCCCAAGCATCCTTTGCTGTTCTGCAAGAGCGAATATGAGGAATAATGGCACGTTTGACAGACAAAGCTATCAATGCATGTGCCTGGGCATCTCTGCCATCCCAACGAATCTGCTCTGCAGTAGGTGCAACAGAAACAGCAGCACGAACAGGAATCTGCGGAATATCATCTTCGACACCATCTTCATCAGCTCCAACACCTGTATTTGCAGTACCTGTCGTTACAGGTGTAACAGGACGTCTTTCAACACCCTGCACAATGTTCCACAATCCTTTTGCAACCAGTACATGTCGCATCATATAAGCCCATAATGGGTAGTTGGTACCATCCAACTTATCCTCAACAGCCAACATACGGAATACATCACTGCTTTCAGCCATGGCCGGTGACTAAAATACCTTGATGCGGAAAATTGACTGTATCTCAAAAAGTTGAACAGAACTGCCCAGACGAGTTCTGCTAGACCTGTAGCAGACTTTGAGACGCTTAAACTGGCGAACAGAAACTGGTATATACCTTTGGCACAAAAGGACGAAATAGCCTGCACAAGCACTGCGATAGTGCGTTCGGAGGCCGAAACGAGCTCAGAATTTTGTGCGAATCTGAGACTGCAAACGGAGGAGTGTCCACGGCGCCCTAGAAGAAGCAACGACCTGCTCTGATACCAATTGTTGGAGTTAGACGTCTGCGGAAGCACGCGAACAGCACAAGGAAGAAGAAGAAGCTTGGAGCACAACACACAAGACTAAATGTAGTACTAGAGAATGCACAAAGATAAGTAGCCCATTAGGGCAATAGGCGTATATACAAGCCGGGGGAAAAAAACCTCCTAAAGAGGGAAAAAAGTGCCCCGGCGGTCCTAGAGTGTTCACACACATCACTACCTAAATATATCAACAATAGCATCATATTCAGATTGCATGGCAGCCATCCAATTTTCTGAATTTTGTGCTTCATCAAAAGAAACAGGCTCATTCTCATCACAGAGACTAGACGCAGCCATAGCATAGCAATCTGATGCAAAGGAAGCACTATGAGAGTGTGAACGAGTACGATATGACAAAGGTGCATCTAATTTGCTATCACGCAAAGTCTGCACCAACCATTTTGGCATAGTTTTTGCCTGCTCAATATCAGCTCTCTCATCAACAAGTGCATCATGTAAATCTGCATCAGAAATAGAATGATCTGCATCATCATATGAAACCTGCAAAGGCTGAGAAGTTGCCTCATTAGGACCAGCACTAGACTGTCCACCTATAAAAAGAGGCATAAACGTATCATACATGTCTTTGGAGCTAACAGATGTCTCCTTAGTACATGAAAGCAATGGCTGAATAGCATCTTCCACAAAGACAACATCACGGCTAACCAGAATGCATTTAGTCTGTGGATGATACAAACAATAGCCTTTACTTTCAGAACTGTACCCAACAAAAATACATTTTACTGCCTTATCATCTAATTTTTTGTGATGTTGTTCAGGCACTAATGCATATGCCAAACAACCAAAAACACGCAGATGAGCAACAGATGGCTTGCGGTCATGCCAAGCCTCATATGGAGTGATAGACTGCAGCGTTTTAGTGGGACACCTGTTCAGTACATATGCTGCACACATGATAGCCTCAAGCCAGAAACTATGTGGTAAAGCCTGACTCTTGACCATGCACCTCGCCATCTCCATGAGTGACTTGTTCTTTCGTTCAGCAACTCCATTCTGTTTAGGTGTATACGGCACTGTACACTGGTGTTTTATCCCACGTTCAGCCAGAAATACATTAAAATCAGAAGACATATATTCCCCCCCTTGATCAGAACGGAGGGTGCCCATTTTACATGCTGACAGATTTTCAGCCAAAACTAAAAACTTTTTAAATCACATGAACACTTCGGACTTTGCTTTGAGTGGATATACCCATGCATGCCTGGAAAAATCATCAATGAAAGTCACGAAGTAAAGGTAATTCCCAAAAGAGGGTGTTTGCATAGGACCACAGACATCACTATGTACAAGCTGCAATTTCTGCGTAGCCCAAACTGAACCATCTTTTGGAAAGGAGGAATGCTGCATTTTGCCCAAAATACAGCCTTCACATACATGTTTTCCAGGTGCCTCAAGCTTGGGCAAAGAAGACACCATATCAGATTTCTGCAGGCATAGCAAACTAGCAAAATTCAAATGACCAAAGCGTGCATGCGAAAGCTTTGCATCTCACATAGCCTGAGAATCATGAACTGCACATGCCGAATCATTCACAGATCTTTCATAGTCTATGAGCTTATACAGCCCATGACATAAAATGCCAGAAGCAATAATTACATCGCCATTTGATAGATCATGTACTGTACACCTGTCATCAACGAATTTCACGACCAAGCCAATCTTGGCTAATGCAGAAACTGATAACAGATTCTTCTTGATCCCTGGCACAAATAAAGCATCTGACAAGGTGAAAGAACTACCATCAGCAGTAGTCAGAATGATCTTACCAACTCCCATAACAGGATAAGAGGAGTTGTTGGCGCATGTGACAGTATTCCCTGTAGGGGCAGGCTCGAGTGAAGAGAAGAAACTGCGTTGCGAGGTAATATGTTTGGTCACCCCACTGTCAAAGTACCAAACATCTGAGTCCACTACAGACATGCACTGCTCATGAGAAGATGGGTCAAAACTGCAAACAGTAGTAAACGCCCATTCTTCTTCCTGCACAAGATTAGCAGACTCTGTTTTTGGTGTAGAGGCTTCTGCAACAACCATTCCAGCCTCCTTTTTCTTTGCCCCTTTTGCAGCTAGTTTTGGACAGTTATTTATGATATGATCATTCCCTTTACAGTACTTGCAAAACAATTTCTACTTTTCTGATTTCTTCTCATCTTTATCCTGGTTCTTCGAATGTGCAGCATTTGTAGATTTCTGCTAACTAGTAGAAGAGCTCCATTTTCCTTTGCCCTTCTGACTAGCCAAGAAAGCTTGATCTGCAACACGCATAATGGACCTGTTCTGCCTGGACTAATCTTCCTGCAACAGAACAGAGACTAACTCCTCAAATGATAAGGCATTCGGATTGCCTTTCATCATCAACCGAAGAGTAGAAGCAAAACTCTGTTATGAATCAGGAAGACCATTCAGAACGGTCTGCACAAGTGAGCTATCTGGTATAACCTCATCAGCACAAATCAACTGTTCCTTCAAATCTTTGATCTTCGTTAGGAAACTCTCCATAGAATCACCTTCCTTCATGTGCTCACTCTCCAACTATTTTCAGAGGTAAGCAACACGAGCCTCATTCCTAGCTTGGTACAATGTGGTAAGTGTATCCCAAGCATCCCTAGCTATCCTGCGAGAGCGAATATGAGGAATAATGGCATGTTTGATAGACAAAGCTATCAATGCATGTGCCTGGGCATCTCTGCCATCCCAACGAATTTGCTCTGCAGTAGGTGCAATAGAAACAACAGCACGAACAGGAATCTGTGGAATATCATCTTTGACACCATCTTCATCAGCTCCAGCACCTGTATTTGCAGTACCTGTCGTCACAGGTGTAACAGGATGTCTTTCAACACCCTGCACAATGTTCCACAATCCTTTTGCAACCAAAACATGTCGCATCATATAAGCCCATAATGGGTAGTTGGTACCATCCAACTTATCCTCAGCCAACATACGGAATATATCACTGCTTTCAGCCATGGCCGGTGACTAAAATACCTTGATGCAAAAAATTGACTTTATCTCAAAAAGTTGAACAGAACTGCCCAGGCGAGTTCTGCTAGACCTGTAGCAGACTTCGAGATGCTTAAACTGGCGAGCAGAAACTGGTATATACCTTTGGCACAAAAAGACGGAATAGCCTGCACAAGCGCTGCGATAGTGCGTTCGGAGGCCGAAACGAGCTCAGATCACGATTTCGGCACCACAAAGCGAAGAATTTTTTATCTCGGATTCACGCTGAGTATGCTTACCAAAATTCGTGCGATTCTGAGACTGCAAACGGAGGAGTGTCGATGGCACCCTAGATGAAGCGACGACCTGCTCTGATACCAATTGTTGGAGTTAGACATCTGCAGAAGCACGCGAACAGCACAAGGAAGAAAAAGAAGCTTGGAGTGCAAACACACAATACTGAATGTATTACTAGAGAATGTACAAAGATAAGTAGCCCATTAGGGCAATAGGCGTATATACAAGCCGCGGGAAAAAAACCTCCTAAAGAGGGAAAAAAGTGCCCCGACAGTCCTAGTGTGTTCACACACATCACTACCTAAATATATCAACAACAAGACCAGTTATTATAGTGAAGAAGATGAATTTAATAAATTATCTCCAATCACTTATAAGGTGTGATTATCAAGGCCATTGTAGACTCAAGTGCAATAGTAGTCATTCCTACTAGGAAATTAATGGAAAAATGGGGCATGCCAATCGAAATAGGGCAACAAGAACCAATTCAACTACTTAAAAGGGATTTTCAAGATCCCAAATATATCCCAAAGGCCAATCTTAAGGAATACGATTTTGATCCTTTTGGGTAGATTCACATTTTGAGTGCCATCAAAGTAGCTATTAATGAACGATGCTTACACATCTTTATGATGAAGATGGTGATGAATTGGATCTTTTCATAATGATTCTAGTAAAAGACCTAGTAGTTGAGCTAACTCCAACAATTGGTATCAGAGCAGGTCGTCGCTTCATTTGTGATGTAGAGAATGGAAGGAGCATCATACACTTGTGACCATCATTGTCTTGCTCCTTCCATTCTCTACATCATCTTCTTCGCCAACAGTAATCTTGCAGAGGCTGCTGCTCTCTCTTCAGAGCTCCAAATTGAGTGCAAGATGGCTCATTGGAAAGGTGTTAGCGTCTAGTTTATGCTTATACATTTTCATACATTTGATTCAGTAGATTGGGAGAAATCTGAGTTTTTCTGTCTCGGGGTCAATCTCTACGTATTCCTGAAAAATAGGAAGTGCCACCAGCGAATGTCTCATTCATTCCTATATCATATTTTGCTTATTCCTTATACTTTTGTGCATTCTATACACTCAACCCTATTTGTATCACTCAAATAAAAGGATCTTTTCTAATTGTAATCACGCTGGTCTCTATGGGCATTTGAAGTTCATTGTCTCTTCCATAGATAGTAAGTTTTTTGAGCTAGTTGACCCGCGAACCTATCTGTTTTGTATTGACTCATTCTCCTGGATGCTCCAAAGTACATAGTGTGTTTCTTTGCAATTATCACATGCTTTTTCTACCTTCTACAAGCTTCTCCAAGTTCTTTCAGTGGTATCAGAGCTAGATCAAGATGGGTGACGGCTTTCCCTCAATGATCGAGAAGCTTGATCGACACAAATACGCGGCTTGGCAAATCAGGATGGAGGCCTATTTGCAAGGTAGAAATCTTTATGGAATTGTAGCAGGTGATGAAGTTATGCCTATTCCAAGATCCAAAGGAGGACCTACACAAGAGGAGACAGATAAGCTCACACTTTGGTGCGCAGGGGATGCTCAAGCAAGGTCGTACATACTAAACTCTATCTCTGACTTTCTATTACCACATATTAGAGGATGCAAGACATCTCAAGGGACTTGGGATGCCCTCGAGACTTTCTTTTCTGCTAGTACCAAAGCAAGAAAGAATCATATTTGGAACGAGTTCAACCAAATGAAGAAGACACCTAAACAAACCATCACAGAGTTTGTTATCAAGGTCAAGGAGGTTGCGGATCAGTTAGCATCTATTGGAGAGCTGATTGAAGAAGAGGTCATCATGAGGCGAATTCTCAACGGCATTCGAAGTGATAAGCAATGGCAATCCTTCACGACGGCTTATGATCTCATCACGGATGTGCAAACTCTAGACTTCAACATCTTTCTTGGACAAATCTTCAATCAAGAAGCCAACAATAGCATAAAGGAAGGTAACTCTTATCATGGTAATTCAACTAGTGCTCTATATGCAGATAAGAAGGATAAGAAGCAGAAAGGCAAGAAGAAGGAAGAAGAGACCTCCCAAGCCAACTTCACAAGCAAGAGCAAGTGGAAAGGGAAGAAGAAAGGACCAAAGCAAGACAAAGCCAAAGGTCAGAATGTTCAACCCTGTGCCATATGCGATAAGACCAACCACACCACTCAGAATTGTTCGTTCAATGGGAAGACCCAAAAAGGAAGTGGAAGAGGTGGATATGGCAGCAATAGAGGTAGAGGTGGACACAACTTCAACAATAACAATAGAGGCTATAATAGAAGGGACTACAACAATTATTCAGAAGATCAACCACATGAAGACTCATTGCTTCTCATGAATTCAAGCCACAAAGAAGGTAAAGAAGATGATCATTTGTTCTACATAGATTCAGGATGTTCGAATCATGTTGCAGGCAACATTGCTCTTCTATCTAATTTGGAAAGCCCAAAACATAGACATGAAGTGCAAACAGGGGATGACACAAAGCACAATGTGGAGAAGATTGGTAATGTCAAAGCTTCCAATGACAGGACAAACATTCTATGTAAGGTTCTCTATGTACCCACTATCACTAAAACCCTAATAAGTGTAGGCCAAATAGTTGAAAAAGGCTTGCAAGTTAGGTTCACCCAACATAGAGCTTTTGTGGAAGATCCATGTCAAGGCTTCAAAAAGATAGCCTGAGGTGAGAAGCATGGTAGGCTCTTTAATTTTGAAGTAGGAGAAACCAGGAACATAGCTCTATTCAAATTTGGGTCTCAAACCCTGAGTGAGCTTGAAGTGTGGCATAAGAGACTTGCTCATGTGAATGAAAGAACCTTGAAGGATATATGCAGGGATCAAAGTGTTCTAGGACTGCCAAACATATCAAAGCAACACATGATCAACATGTGTGATGCATGTCAGATTGGGAAGGCACAAAGATAACCATTCAACCACAAAGGCTACATCCACAACAACTTATTGGACTTAGTACATACAGATGTATGGGGACCAAGTCAAGAACCTTCATTGGCAGGATCAAGCTATTATGTCTCATTTATTAACGACCATAGTAGATGGACTGTTCTATACTTTATCAAGAGTAAGAATGAAGTGTTTGATTTCTTCAAGAAGTATCTTGCACATGTGGAGAATCATACATGTAGATCACTAAAGAAGCTCAGATCTAATGGAGGGGGAGAACACTTCTCCAAAGATTTTGATGAGTTCTTGCAGGAAAAAGGTATCAAAAGGGAAGTGACTACTATGTACTCTCCTCAACTAAATGGAATTGCAGAGAGGAGAAACAAGACATTGGTTGGATCAGCCCGAACAATGCTTGAAGAGAAGAAGTTGCCACATTATCTATGGGCAGAAGCTATTTCAAATGTTGTGTACCTTGTCAATAGACTACCATCCAAATCACTTCAAGGTATGACTCCTTATGAAGCATGGCATGGAAGAAAACCTAGTCTTGGACATTGCAAGGTTTTTGGTTGTTAAGCTTATGTTCATGTACCATCACAAATAAGAGGTAAGCTAGATGAAAGGGCAACAAAGGTAGTGTTTATTGGATATGATTCAACTCAGATGGGTTACAGGTTCTTCAATCCTTCAACCAAGCAATTCACTACAAGTAGAGATGTTGTGTCTGAAGAACACAGGTCTTGGTATGATGAAGACAAACAAAAGGTAACACTACCATATGATCTTGATTCTGACTCTTATCAATTAGGAAGCAAGCATGATACATAGGTCCAGGATCCAAGAAGTGATACAGACGATGATGAGAAGGATTACAAGCTATGGGAGTCAAGAGGCAAAGCAAAGATGCAAGAGGTTGGAGAATGCTCCAAACAAGTACCTAGAAGATCAGCAAGAGAGAAGAAACAACCAGAAAGGTATGGATATGATTCCACATTTGTTATGAAGCATTCAATATACTTGACAAAAGACTCTATTTCAGAGGAACCCTCAACCTATGAAGAGGCAAAGGGAAACCCTAATTGGGAAAAGGCCATGAAAGAAGAGATAGATGCATTGAAGGAAATGGACACTTGGGATTTGGTTCCAATATCGCCAAATCAAAAGGTAATTGGTTGCAGATGGGTATATAAAGTTAAAAGAAACTCAGATGGATGAGTTTGCAGGTACAAGGCAAGATTAGTTGCCAAAGGATGCTCACAAACTCATGGTATAGGCTATGAGGAAACATTCTCACCAGTTGCAAAGATGACTACAATCAGGACATTGATAAGTGTAGCTGCTGCAAGGAATTGGAGACTCCTCCAACTTGATGTGAAAAATGCATTCTCAAATGGTTGGATAAGTGAAGAGGTATACATGTCACAACCACCAGGTTTTGAAAATCCTAATCAATAATTTTATGTTTGCAGACTTAAGAAAGCATTGTATGGGTTGAAACAAACTCCAAGAGCTTGGAATTACAAGCTGGTTACATATCTTTAAGATCAAGGGTTCAAAGCTAGCAGCTTAGATCCTTCTGCATTCATCAAAAGGGATCACAATGAGGTTATCTATCTATGTGTATATGTAGATGATATTATTGTGACAGGTGATGATCTATATGGCATTCAAAGGATCAAGAGACACATGCAAGAGGAGTTCAAAATCAGTGACCTAGGTGAGCTCACATATTTCCTAGGTATGAAGGTGATATACATAGATGAAGGAATGTATTTGACTCAAAGAAGATACATTCAGGATCTTCTTCTCAAGTTCAAAATGGAGAACACTAAACCTGCAGGTACACCTTTGGAGATGAATCATAAACTTAGTGTTTATGAAGGTGAGAAAATTGAACACCTAAAAGAATATCAAAGCTTGGTAGGTAGCTTGATATATGCTACTCATACAAGGGTAGACATCTCATATAGTGTGGGAGTGCTTAGTCAGTTCATGCACTCATCGAGAAGACCACACATGGATGCCACTAAGAGAGTACTTAAGTATCTCAAAGGTACAATCAATGAAGGTATATTCTATCCTTATTCTTCAGATTTGGATATCAAAATCTATTTAGATGCAGATTGGGCAAGAGCTAAGGATGATAGAAAAAGTACATCTAGTTACTTGAACATCTTTCCTCATATCATCAATTATTATGACCACTTTCTTAGTTTCTTCTTTGTTTTCATCACTCTCTCCCTCGTCTTTTCTCACTTAGGCATTGAAGCAATGAGGTTGCAATCCTCAATCTGATATTTCTTAAAGTATCTAAGAACTTTAAAATTTATTTTCTTTGTTGACTTACTATAAAGAACAATTAGCTCAATCATTCTCAATCTCTTGTTCATGGACTTAAAAAATAGCATGAATAGGCTCATCCATGCTATAAGATCAATTAGGATCCCCATATGTTTCATGTAATGCTCTTGATTAGAGTTGGGACCTTCCACGTAGAGACTTGGGTAGTCACTGAAAGAACTTGGAGAAGCTTGTAGAAGGTAGAAAAATGCGTTTCGAAGCGACAAAGTTTGGTATAGCCAATCGGCACAAGACCAGCCCTTGAGATTATGGAGACTCAAGTAGACCTTATAAGCATGTGATAAATGCAAAGCAACACACTATGTACTTTGGATCATCAAGGAGAATGAGTCGATACAAAACAGATAGGTTCGTGGGTCAACTAGCTCAAAAAACTTACTATCTATGGAAGAGACAATGAACTTCAAATGCCCATAGCGACCAGTGTGATTACAATTAGAAAAAATCATTTTATGGGAGTGATACACATAGAGTTGAGTGTATAGAATGCACAAAAGTATAAGGAATAAGCAAAATATGCTATAGGAATGAATGAGACATTCACCGGTGGTACTTCCTATTTTTTACGAATACGTAGAGATTGATCCCGAGACAGAAAAACTCAGATTTCTCCAAATATACTAAACCAAATGCTATGAAAATGTACAAGGATAAACTAGACACTAATACCTTTCCAATGAGCCATCTTGCACTCAATTTGGAGCTCTAGAGAGAGAGCAGCAGCCTCTACAAGATTACTATTGGCGAAAAAGATGATGTAGAGAATGGAAGGAGCAAGACAATGATGGTCAAAAGTGTATGTATATTGCTTCCATGTAATGTACAAGTAATTTCAAGTCTTTATATAGACTCTAGGAGTGTTCCACGACTTCTACAAGTGAAGTTTGAATTCAAATGAAGGTGGGAATGGTTGTTGGAGGGAATCAATTCACTTTCCTACAATCTAGGAAAAGTGAAGATCTAGTTTGATCTACTTTTAGGTGATTGATTGCTTGATTTAATGCAACTTTAATCACCACAAATTCGTGGGATTTGGGCTTTATCTTTCTACCTTTACATGTGTAAAGCTCAAGGCTTTTACAATGGTAAATGAACCATAAAAAATCTCTCAAAAAATACAATAAATGAGCATAAGAAAAAGAACTCTCCAACGGATATTCTTTCGACACGATAGCCTTTGACGTAGATCCACCTCAAGCATAGTGTAATCTTGATGTTCCAACAGCTCCCCCTCAAGCTAAAGTATGCTTGAGTCTTCATTCTCTGATAGATTGAATACCTGCCATAGCTTTGAATCTACAAAGCTTTATTCCATCAAGTGCCTTCGTCATCATATCTGCTACTTGCTTTTCAGTTGGAACAAAAGAAATGTCAATCTCCTTCGCCATGAGCTTCTCCCTGATGAAGTGGTAATGGACTTCTATGTGCTTGGTTCTCGCATGGAAAATAGGATTTGCCGCTAGATGCATGGAACTTACATTATCTCCAAATATGTGAGGTTTGGAACTCACAAGTCCCAAATCTGTATACAATGCTTTTAACCATATTGCCTCTTGAGTTGCTATGGTCAAGCCTCTGTACTCTGCGTCAGTTGAGGATAAAGCAACTATTGGTTGCTTCTTGGAACTCCATGACACTAGCTTTGAACCTGCAAGAGAAGAAGTATACAACTTCTTAGATGATTTTTCTAGTTAAAATCAAGTGCCTATCGCACAAGAGGGTCAAGATAACACTATTTTTAAACAAAATGGGACATATATCATTTTTTCATAGTGCTATTTGGATTGATCAACGTCCCAACAACATTTCAAAGGTTTATGTGCCATAACTTCAAGGAATTCCTTCGGAAATACATAGAAGTATGTCTTGAGAACTTATGTGTGTATTCTTATGAATGAAAGGAACATGTTCTGGAACCTTGGAGGAACTTTGACAAATTTTGCTTGTATAAAGTTATGTTTAAATCCCATAAAGTTCGTTTTTATGGTTCATCAAGGTAAAATATTTGGCATATAGTCACCAAAAACATATCATATCAAGAGATGATGAGAAATCAAGAGAACACTAGAGCTACAAAGAACATGAAATGTTGAAGAAGTCCAAGCTTTTATGGGACATTGGTGGTATTATAGAAGGTTCATAAACATGTATGCGACCACCACTAAGACGATATGTGGGATTCTAAAGAATTTTGAGTGGATGAAAGAGTGTGAAAACTCCTTCCAAGGACTAAAAAGACATCTCATATCAACATCTATATTGAAGTTCGTGGATTGGAACGAACCATTCCATATCCATGTAGATGCTTCAAATAATAGATTTGAACTCACTATTTGAGTGATTAGAGTTGTTGAAAGTGAGTCCCCAAGTGGAATTTTGGGTGAGAATCTCCTCTAAAGAGAGATGACTTTACATTCTAGTCTTTCCCCCTAATGTATGATAGGACCTTAAGTGCCCATGTTGGGTTTCATCTCCATTGTGGTTAATTTTTTAAGTCTTTCATCATTTTTTAGGCCTTTTAGGTGCATGTTCCTTATTTTGGTGGGTTTAAGTGCTTAAATGGTATGCCAAATGCTCAAAAAACTTTGATGGTCACTATGGGAATGCTTGGAGTGCTCTTACTCAAATCAAGATCCCCTAGAGGCAAGTAGTCTACTAGGACCATCTTTGAAGACACTTTACCGAATTTGTTCTTGCATGGCCCTTGTTTTCCCAAATCAATGCATCAACCTTGTAGAACAACAAGAGAGGATCAGAAGAGAAGATCTTTATAGCCTATGGTGTACCTTGTGCACTTTTATCCTCCACTATCCATCTTAGGGTTTCTTCCACGATAACAAATAGGAGAAGGTCTTCTACAATAACAAAGAGAGGGAAAAGGGAGGTATCCTTGTTTAACATATCTTTTTGAGAAAAAAAATACATATATTACTTTCGTTTTACTATTAATTGTAGTATTGCATTTCCCAATAGGATGGAGAGGACCCTCATGAGCCCCTCTTTCCAACGTCGTGTGAAGGAGAGGTTGGAGAAGATAATCCCATTTTCCTTATTGAAATTGATATTAAAGAAAAGAAAGTCTTACTTTGCCTCTCTAACATGCTCCATGCCTTCATGCCTTCGTAGATATCAATAACAACCTTGAAATGCTACTATTTTGTTCATTTCTTGTCCACTTACGAAGAGTTTTTTTTTTCCTTTCTTTTCTATAGTTTTTAGCGATATATTTGAAGGATGTTTTCTTAATTCTTAGTAAGATATTTGAAAGATGTTTAGAGATTATGATTGGCCTCCAATTTTCATATTTGTTCTTAATCTTTCTTGTAAACCAATTTTATGACTCCCTTCTTGATGAAAAAGAATAGTGCATTATAGTTGAAGGCATCTTTTCAAACTACCCAAAAGGAGGTATGAACTATTGAAAAATGGCCTATATGTCGATACTGATTGAATTGTTGGTGCTTTTAGTTAGTCGTTGAGCTTCAAGTCTCTTGCATTGAGAGATTTGGAGGTTCCTATTCATCTTTTCCTTTTGATGTTTGGCCATTGGCCTGCTCATTAAGCTATGCTTGAAAGATTGAAATGAACAATACATAGACCTTGAGGATACCTCCTATCCTCCACTTTAGAGGGGTTATGAATCATGTTACACTCCGGATTTGAACCCTAAACCTCACAATCTAGGGTCCAATGTTGTACCACTACACCATGGATCCTAGACAGCCCCTATGTGCGGATCTTTTGCCCATCCACTTCACAATTGTTGTTGTCAAGGTGCATCTTGACCAAAATGCCAACACTTGAGAAAAAAGATCGGCACTTTTGTTCATGTATGAAAGTTGCAAGAGAAAAAAAACGCCTCATGTTTAATAAAATAGTTCATTAACAAAAGGACGGCATTATTTGTCTTGGATGTCATTGTCGTGGCAAGGAGGCGACCTCTTCTCAAGAAAATGCATTGCAAAACAAGAAACGGAGCCCTAAAAGAGAAGTTGCATTTTTAATTAATTAAAAAAAGGGGGAACCAAGTACGTGTCGCAAAATGAGAGGATTAAGAAAGCGGATTTAGATATAACTGTTTTTCAAAATGCACCACGAGTTTCAGACTTATTCTACTTTTAGAACCAATCAAACACACAGCCCGCCAGTTCTTTTGAGAAATCAGCGGAAAAGACAAAATAAAGAAGAGAAAAGAGGTCACAGTTAAAGAGCGCCAATTTGTACATAAAAAGACAGCTATGTATGGATAATGGAAGTTTGCATCTCGATTCGCATTCTCATATGACGCATGAACTTTGCGTGGGCGTCTTCCTTTCCGAGAATGGACAAGGCTTTGACATCATCTTCCACAATCTCATTTTGTAGTAGTAGGTTGTTGAAGCATCTGCTCATTCGTGTGGACCTCTTGCCTTCGAGTGATGGATGACATAAAACAAATAAACTGAATGCGTATATAATTGACATGGTCAATATGCATTGTGAAAGCTTTTGATTCCTCATAAATACTATTGTCACTTACCGATGTTCTGAAGCTCGTCCCAACCAGTCTTGATACAAGCTACAAGCCTTAAAATCAAATCTGTCTAATGTCAGCCAAAATCCCACAACACAGTGTGTTTTGGGATTGCATAATTTGGAAAATTTTGATCTTTCAAACCTCACTAACTTAGGTTGCTTGAAGAATGTACAATCAACGATTAATAAAATGTAGAAGTTCTTTTTTAGATAATTATTTTTTATAAGTTTAGAAAAATGGACATGAGCTCCATACTCCCACTTTGAATGTGAAGTGACAATGTATGAGCCTTTATCCAAAGTTAGTGTCACACCAACTATGTAGATGCCTATCTCTTTAACGTGATTTCCTCAATATCAAAAGATTCTAACCCTTTTTCCATCTTTCAAATAAGCATACTCTTCCTTAAACATACTAAAAGCTCGCTCTCCCCTTTTTCATGACTATGACCTACAACTCAATACATCTGCTCATCTACTTTCTCATGTCCTTGGTTCAAGTAGATATACAAACTCGGTTTATGAACTAATCACTTGCAACTTTTAGAATTTATTATAGAAAAATGCACACTACTAGTAGTTGATGTTCAAGCATGCAATTCACCCAATAGAAGCACAAAGTACAAGCAGGGCTCAAAAGCATATGTACATGAGAATGTGCAAGGAATTTGTACATAAAACTTCGTAATCAAGTTATACTCTAAACATCATGCTCTAGTGCCCTTTCTAGAATCCATTTTATAGCCAATTATTAGGTTAATGGGGCACTTTTCATTCGTTGCACAACTAGAAACTTAAAATAATGGGAAATGTACATCACTTTCTTTGCAAAGGGTGTACTCTTATGCAATATCTAAAGTTGATCCACTCCACGCCACTTAGATCATATGAATAACTCTATCCATTGGTGATGCTAGGCTTCCAATTCATGTCCCTAAAGAGTTTCAAATTTCAATGTGCCAAAAACTTTACCGCTACTTATTTATGTTCACCTATTGCTCGCGTTAATAAGGATTTTTAATAAATGTCTCGAAGAAATTCTTGCCCATGGACACAAATGTTCTCTAGACAAAAGAGATATTCACAAAATTCTACCGCGAAGTTCACACATTCTAGTGAGCATGTTTACTCTAACTATGAGAAGTGTAAAGGCCATCATGTATCTCGAAACTCCTAGCACAAGAAGCTCATTATCAGTCCCTTAACTTGGGGTCCGGGGAGATCATCAGGTCATAATCTCTATTATGATCTGAAGTCTTTTGTGATAAGAAAAGAAGTTATCCACGATGATTTGTCACCGCCTTCGGTTTTTTTATTCAACTACACATCCAATCACATGTCTTAACAAAGTTTCTTTCCATAGAATCACACCTTAGTTTACACATATAGGACTTATTTTATTTGCGCCACCAGCACTAACACCATACAACCATAGTATTTAAATTCGGCATTGGTTCAAATGTCTTGCAGCAAGTAAGCCAACAAGAACATGGATTTTATTATGAGTACACTTTATGGGCTTTATATTTTACTTTCTATTTTTTGAGCTCATAAAGAAAGCCTCAGGTTTCCACTGAACTTCGTTTGCATGTTGACCTCCTTGAGAAGAGTCACTAGCTTTAAGAGCTGAAGACTATATATATGTATATATATATATATATACACACACAACGTAATGGTTGCCTTCTAATCTTAGTTAACAGCACTGAGAAAGGAATTCACTCCTAAATGAACTAGAACTTTTCTCTCACATGAAGTGCAGGTAGCAAAAACATGCAAGCTTCATGGAGGTGCATGCCGAGAAGCAACCTACAATATACTAAAATGAAGGAGTCCAAAGTCAAGTTAAGGGTTATAAATTCAAAGGGAGCAATTTAGCGCATGGATGTCGCTTGATTGTGGAGAAAACACCTCAATGAGGTTAAAACAATTGTTTGCCCTCTTGAATGTGAAGGTTTGGGGACTTTGCATGTATATTTCCCGTTGAGGAAACATGAATACCTCAAAAAGGGTTAGAGTACATACAGTTTTCCAAGAAAGGCTCAAACAAGCGCTTCGAAACATGATGAAGCTTCTTTCATACATAATAAATTGTCATAGTTGTAGCTGTACAAGCGCTTTATTGAAGGACAAACCCTGAAGTGTCGAAAGACGAGTCACGAGTTTCTTTGGATTTATTAAAAACATCAGGTGCACTCGATCGAAAGCCTCTCATAAACCTGCACACTCTCCAGAGTCCGAGTCTTCGCCCAAAGCAAGCATTCTGGTCACGTTACCAAAGTTCTACTGGGGATGAAAAGATGTGCCCCAATGCCCCATGTTCATCTTTTCTTTGTACTTCCCCGTTCATTTCACTTTGGACCTAGTAAGAAGGGATTCCCGAATCCCGTTGGGATTTGAACTTAGAAACCCCTCTTTTGCCAGCAGCTCTACCTACCAACCTGTCCAACTCTGAACGACTTTTAACTACCAGTCAAGCCGTTTCTCGATCAGCGAATGGTTTTGGCTTAAAACCTGCGCTCTTACTCTCAGTCTTTTCTTCTCAGTTCTTCTCAATTGTAATTTGTTACCTTCTTTGATTTTCGACCCTTTTCTTAATAGCCAGTCTTTTGAAATTTGTGGGCATACGCGCAAGTTATGTGTGAGCCTTTGACTCCAACACATGCGCCATATCCGACAATTACCCTTCTCTCTCTCTCTCTCTCTATCTCGCGCGCGCGCGATATACATGCACATTTTCATGGAATCAAACAGGTTTATAATATATATGGCGAAAACGCAAACTAAGAGTTCTCAACTAAATCAGAACTCACTTATGGCCACCCTTTTTCCCTGCACAGGAGTAATGATGTAGGTAGCACCTGTTGAACTCGTAAGCGGGATAAATTGAGGGTGTGTAAGTTCATAAGAAAAAAGAACCAGAATGAACCAGAATTAAAAACGGAAGGTTTAGAAGGCCTAAGACATAAATTAAACGGTCATAGAATAATCAGAGCCTTTCGTTGCATGTAAAATAAGTATCCAACGATCGTTCAGACATCCTCTCTCTCTCTCTCTCTCTCTCTCTGTGTCTGTCTGTCTGAATAAAGTAAACCAGTTTCCTTTTCCGTGTTGAGGAATCTATGAGTCGTTACTAGTCTCCAATATCGTGATCTTCTAATAGCTCGTGGCAACCAGTTTATCAGTTGTCTTCCAGAGTGGACACGATGCTCTGCAGGTTAAGAATGTGTTCGCGGTAGTTAATACTCTGCATTGAAAGTTTACTTGGCTTACGGACCTCTCGTCGAAAGCACGAAGTTCATACTGCAATACCCGAGCGATTAGCAATGAAAATATAAACGTATTAAGTCCTTCCTGAATCGCGTTTCTTTGAAACGCTCGCGTTTCGCATCAGAATTACAGAAAATGGAAGGCGACCATTCTGTGCGTTGACCTCTAATCTGCTATTGGTTGAATGTCCGCAACAAAGATAATTTCCGGTAATTATTTTCATTGATCGTTTACGTCGTGTAGCCTTAATCGGAAAGTCGTTTGTGAGTAGCTGCAATCGAGAGGCGTTCTTGTTAAAACTTAGCACTTAACATTGCTGTTTCCATTTCCGTTTCTTCACCTTTCGGGGACTGTAATTCATAATATCCTGATTCATGGATTTCGCCTTTTTTGTAATACTGATACTTCACGTCCGCGTTCTTAGAGAAACTACTGTTAATCCTCGCATTTCCAGACACAAAAACCTTGCTCAGGAGAAGCGTCTTACTTATAGCCTCACCTTCCCGATTCCAGTAGCAAATCATTTCTTTTATCATTAAAGTAAATAGCCCCTCATCGATACCCTGAATTACTATCTCTGGGCCCTTGAATGATGATTCGCCGTCTTATCTTGAATAAAAGCATCTGCATTCATCAATGTCGCAGGTTTGTTGGGAAGGTTAATACATCATGGAGGAAAAGCAAGAGATGGTTGACAGGGCTTTCATCGAATCCACCACATCAGGACACTCCGGAGAAGCTCGTGTAAGTTTCGCACCACTGTCTCTGTGACTGTTTGCCTATAATTATTTATGTCTTTCTCCGATTTATGTTTGTACATCTTTGTGATATGTTTGCATACAGGTATGCTTGTATGATTGAATGTGCATACACCTATGTATATGTGCACGGCGTGCACGCACGCGAGACGCGCACGCGCGCGCGCGCGCACACACACACACACACACACACACACAGACACAGAGAGAGAGAGAGAGAGAGAGAGAGAGAGAGAGAGAGAGAGAGAGAGAGAGAGAGAGAGAGAGAGAGAGAGAGAGAGAGAGAGAGAGAGAGAGAGAGAGAGAGAGAGAGAGAGAGAGAGAGAGAGAGAGAGAGAGAGAGAGAGAGAGAGAGAGAGAGAGAGAGAGAGAGAGAGAGAGAGAGAGTTGAGCTTCACTTAGCAATTCAAAAATTCCCGTTGAATAGTAGCATTGCAGGGAGAGGAAAAGGTGCATGCCTTAAGAAATTAAAATATTCCTGTAAAATAGTAGCATTATATGGAGAAGAAGAGTGAATTAAATAGAGAAGCTCGATATAATCTTCAAGGAATAGACATGAGAAGGTTCTTGTGAAAACTTGGGACTTTCATGCTCGAAAGCAGGACTGCTCATTTAACATGATTTGCAGGAAAAGGGTTTGATAAGGCTGTTATTACCAGAAAACGTGTGTGTTATTTAGGCATCAGTTTACGTGGAAACCAGTAATCCAGTTTTTTTGTTACCTGTTCATAGGCTGTGTTGGAACGCACAAATTATGATGATCTTTTCGACTTATGAAGGTATTTTACTGAAAAAGGAATCGATGTAGAAGCCAAACCATGGAAACATGAACAGTCCATTACACATATTACTGTTCACATCCTTATACGAGTTGTAAGAATGGTTGAACTGTATCCAAACAGATTCCTAATTGTTTATATGGTGCCACGTGTGATTGAGTTCCTATAATTATTTATATGGTGTGATTGAGTTCCTATGGATTGAATTATAGATTCAAAGAAAGCTTCGGGTCAGGCTTATTAATTACCTTTATATATCTACTAAAGGAATCTGAATTTAGACATGGAGAGGTGTGTAGACAAGGAATTTTTTTTGGTGTGATAGAGATACAAGCTAAGGCAAAGGTAATGATGCTGGTGAATAAACAACCACTGGGGCAAGGGAAGGTATCCTAATCCTTCAAGGCATCCAGGCAAGGCATACCGGGGTGACACCTCCTCCTAGGGGATGACCTCTTAGGTGAGCCCCTCCAGGGCGATGATTCCTCTTGGGCGACCTTCCCTTGGGTGACTCCTGCAAGACTGGGCGACTTCCTTACATGGACAAACTGCCACTGGTGGCGAGGGGGCCAGAGGGTGGGACTGTTAGTCGCCCTGATCCTGACACCTCCTGGTGACCAGCATAAGTGCCTAGGGAAGGACACCTGCTAGAATAACTGCTGAAATCTTAGCCACAACCTCCTTGCTGAACTTGGCAGTTCCACTCACTCCTAATATCTGGACTCCTATCCAAACATCTGTAACCCATCTGTCTATAAAAGGGGAGTAACCCAAGGCTGGAACACATAGACAGAAGGAGGGAGCATCGTGCCATTAGATCTTCTAACATAGTGTATTGGAGGAGCTCTGCAAGGTTTACTTCCGTCCATGAGGTACCAAGTCCTTTGTATTGTCTAATGTTGGCTTGAGTCCTTTGTAACCTTGGCTTGGGTGTTCCAAGTGTGTACCTGATGTTGTTGTATTTATTCAAAGTCAGCAAGTGGCACGATGCTCCCTCCATCTGTCTATAAAAGGGGAGTAACCCAAGGCTGGAACACATAGACAGAAGGAGGGAGCATCGTGCCATGCTCCCTCCATCTGTCTATAAAAGGGGAGTAACCCAAGGCTGGAACACATAGACAGAAGGAGGGAGCATCGTGCCATTAGATCATCTTCTAACATAGTGTATTGAAGGAGCTCTGCTAGGTTTACTTCTGTCCATGAGGTACCAAGTCCTTTGTATTGTCTAATGTTGGCTTGAGTCCTTTGTAACCTTGGCTTGGGTGTTCCAAGTGTGTACCTAATGTTGTTGTATTTATTCAAAGTCAGCAAGTGGACTAATTGAGCTTCTGGTTATGTGTCATCTGTTGAGTATACATCCAAGGAGTAGTACATTTTGCATTCCCTGCACCTAGACACCCATAGACTACTTCACCACCTACATTTGAAAATTTCGCATGCCTTGTGGGACATTGTATCTTGGATTCCAATCACATCTTGAGCTTGATATCTCAACACTCCTCCTCAAGCTCAAGGTCATGTCCTGTAATCCAAGCATCTTTCAAAACTTTTTCAGCTTCTCTTCTCCAGTGCTTCACTGAAAGTATGAGCAACTTGCTCACTTGTCCTCACATAAACAAGAGCAATATCACCTACCAATACCTTTTTCCTGATGAAGTGATAATGTGCCTCGATATGCTTTGTTCTGGCATGAAAAACAAGGTTTCGTGCTAATTGTATGCTGTTAGGATTATCACAGTAAATGGTAATAAACTTTTATACATTTACACCTAAATCTGTAAGGAGAATCTCAAGCCATGATGGCTCACATGCTTCCATTGTATCACCTCTATACTCAACCTTTGTGCTCGACAAAGCAACAATGGTTGCTTCTTATTGTTCGATGTAACATCACCACTCCAAAGTGAAAATAGAAAACCACTAATAGGTCTTCTGTCTGTAATGCTTCCAGCTCAATCTCCATCGATGTATCCATGAACTGACAATTCTGCACCAGCTTCATAAAACAATGCATAATCCAAAGTAGCACTCACAGAGTGTAAAGTGCGTCTCAAAGCATGTAAATGTGGTTTCTTGGAACTTGCATAAACTGACTCTGAACCCTCATAGTGTAGTAGCTTATATGCGGCCTTGTAATTTGTGAGATGTATCAAACTTCTCATAATTCTTGTATACAACATGTAGCAATTCCATATCCGACGGGTGTGGTTTAGCAGATGTGCCTTGTACTCCTAGGCAGATGGCCAGGGTTCAAGTCCCGCTCGGGGCTTGATGCCTCAGAGTTCCCCAAGATGGGTGCCTCTACCTTACGAGGTTGGGTGTGTGTGTCTTTCCAAATTCCTTGTACTCTCACAAGAAAAACAAAAAAGGGACATGTAGCAATTCCTGATGCTTCACATGAGATAGCATCCAACTTCAAATTATGATCTAATGGCATACTTTTGAAGCATACTCAAGGCATATTACTTTTGGGACAAGTTACAACCATATACATATTTCTATATGTTTTAAATTCTATGCCCAAAAAGTGACGAAACACACCAAGATCTTTCATGTGAAATTGTTGCATAAGAAGTTGTACTTCTTTAATGCTTTTTTCATTATCGCCACCTACAATGAAGTCATCAATATAGCCACAACTATGATGCCATCATCAACTTTGCATATAATGAGTGATCTACATCACACATAGAAAATCAAATCGAAGTTAAATAATCTACAATCCTTGCATGCCAAGCACGATGGGTTGTTTAACCTCATACAAAGCCTTTTTCAACCTGCAAACATATTCAAGATACTTTCAATCCTCATATCCTTGTGGTTTGTCCATGTATACTTCTTCCTGCAACTCACCATGTAAGAAAACATTCTGCACATCCACCTTATACAAAATCCATCCTTTTTGCTGGAGCCAATGCAAAAAGTGCTCTAACAATAACCATTTTAGCTACAGGGCCAAAAGTTTTCTCATAATCAATGCTATATGTCTCTGCATATCCTTTTGCTACCAATCATGCTTTACACCTATGTATGCTAGCATCAACATTATGCTTTATTTTGTAAATCCCCTTGCAACCTATGGGTTTCTTTCCTTGTGGCAATGGAACCAGCTTACATGTTTCATTTCCAATCCATGTTTCATTTCCATAAAGTGCAATCATCTCCTCATTGATAGCTTTCTCCCAATATGCATTTCCAATTGCATCTTCAAAACAAGAAGGTTCAACATCTTCTATTACCTTGGTCATGTAAGCACAATGATGAGCCATGTAGCTATCATATGTTAATCACTACATTGAATTTGCATCCTCCTAGGTCTTCTTGGTCTTGGGTCACTTCTTCTTGTTGTATCATCTACATGTGCCTTTCTTACCCTTGTAGTTTTATTTTGATGATGTATTACATAAGGAACACATGTCTATCAAAGATGCACAATCTATGCCAAAATGGATGCAAAAGACATTGCAAGCATTCTTTTGACAGGGTCATGTGATGAGAAAATCGGCATGATTATGGCTGATTTGTGTAGAGAGTACACATGTAGAAGCAAAATGAAAAGAAGAGTGCACTCACAAAATGAAGTGAAAGATTCAAAGTGAGTAGACCAAGAAATGGGTAAACTCACATGGATGATAAATGAGCTTGCCAAGAGCATTAAGTAGTCTCTCCAAGCTTCTAACCAAGTATAAAATGGGGGAGAGGCCCTCTGTGTATAGAGTTGGAGGAGGCTCTCCAAAGTACATCACATGTGGGATAATTCCCCTTGAGGACAATGAATACAATGGTAGAACAAAATGGCAAGGTACCCAAATACAATGAGATACAACTAAAATAATGAGAAATGGAGTGCCTCCTAGATATAAAATGGAGATGCACTCATATAGATACAAATGCAAATGAAGGAGATGAACTCAAGTCATCAAAACTCCCTGTTAAACTCCAATTTGGAGAAGATGAATGCCATAGAGGTCCATCAAGCGTTGGTACGGAACCGAAGGTAGAGCCTTTGCGAACATGTTTGCCAAATTCTTGTGACAGGTACAGTGTTGTATATTGATCTTTTGTCATATGAGCTTCTCACGAATGAAGTGGTACTGGATCTTGAAATGCTTGGTCCAAGCATGGAACACTTGCATTTCTTGCAAAATACCAATGTTAGATAGTAAACAATGTTAGATAGTTGGATGCTTATCTCTCGTTCATCTATTCCTATCTCCTACGCCAACTAGGCTTCTACTCAAGGAAAGCCTAGAGAAAGATCTTATCCAAATCTCCCCCTAGACCCATTATGTGTTGTTTTTTCTACAATAAATACATGCATTTTCAAAGTAAATGCTCATTACCAGAAGATGCGTCTCCATGCAAGAACTTCTCGAGTTTGAAGGATCACTACACAAAGGATTGTGCAAAGGAAGCTCTTCCACCAGTAACTGAGGTAAATCTTTCCCTTTGCATATGATCAGAGTTACCATTGTAGAGGACACCTAGTCCAGTGATCACTCTCCAAGTACCCAAGTGGTCCAACTCGAAGGACTTCCTTGGGTCATGACCAAGGGACAAAAACAAAAAGAAGTGGCTAAAGAGAAGGTGATCAATTATTGTACTCAAAAGATCAATTCTCACAACTCAAAAGATGCACGCAAGAATAATGTAGTCGGAAGTGCAGAACTCATGCAAACAATACCCAAGATACCTCCCAAAAGCACCAAACAAACTTCTCCTTTGCGTGAAGTTCGAGAAAAGGAGTAATGTGATACTTTCCTAGAACACCCCATCGACAAACCCTATGCACAATCTAAAGAAGGTACGCATGTTTTGCACACCAAAACTATGCAATCTGAGCCTCTCACATCAATTAAAGTTCTCGAGAATTTGTACCGACAGATATCAGTGTATGATTTACTTAGCATAAGTTCCAACTTCTGAAGTGAGGTTATTGCTGCCAGTAATAATCTCAATCCTACATTCACTAAAAGTGGTGAGTAACCTCCTCCTTCTATGCTTTCCACCTATGTCTCAAAGCTAGTCTCTTAAGCGCCTCTAATAGATTATAATAGCGTGAGATTAACTATGAGAATAAAAGGTACTAAGCGAGAGGTAATTGTAGATGAAGGATTAAGCATTAACCTCACGCTAGACTATACTATGACCTTGCTTAAACACAAGCCATCTAACGATGCTCATTTCACTATTACACAATCAAAACAATGTTAGCCCCTTAGGTATAGTAGAAAAGGTGCAAGTGGAAGCTGAGGGCCTAGTATTTGTACTAGATTTCGTGATAATTGCTTTACCAAAGATTAAGATGGGTTCTCTCTCTTCATAGGGAGGCCTTGGCTCAGACATAGTAAGGCTGAACATGATTGGGGTAGTGACACCATGTGGATGGCTGCTCCGGATGCATCAATGGCACAACTCTATCTCTAAGGAGGGGATGATGAGCTTCGGGGCATCATAGGTCATGACATTGGAAGGCACAAACATATACAACACTCCTCCAAAGGCGTGTATCATGGACATTGGTAATCTTCAAACCTTGAGACCTGAGGCAATCTCAGAGCAAGGGATGGATCAAGGGATAGATGCAAACCAGATGACCTAGGAGACATTCCATCATGGATCTCAGAGCTTCGGGGCATCATAGGTCATGACATTGGAAGGCACAAACATATACAACACTCCTCCAAAGGCGTGTATCATGGACATTGGTAATCTTCAAACCTTGAGACATGAGGTAATCTCAGAGCAAGGGATGGATCAAGGGATAGATGCAAACCAGACGACCTAGGAGACATTCCATGATGGCATCTCAAAGAATTTCAACCCTGCCTGGTGACACCACCCTCTACTTGGGCGACTCTACCACCACTACAGTACGACTCACATGCACCCACCTACTCGCTCTCTCATCAAGAGATGAATAGGGTCATTCGTCAGGAGATATGGCATACATACATACAGAGGACATGGGTGTGCCCTAGGGATACATTGCCACCAAAAATGCTCTATTACCATGAGCATTTTCTACATATATCAGACGAGGGCTTCATCGAGATTCCGAGATTCATGGAGACATACCTACCCCACCACCTCCGAGTCGTCATTGGGCAGCTCAGGGTTTCACCACATCAGCTCGAGATTGAGAGGGGTCGGTCCAGGGGAGTCTCCCGTGAGGAAAGGTGGTGCCCAGTATGCGAGACAGAGGTAGAGAGTGAGGAGAATTTTGTTATCATATGCCCAGCATACTTAGACCTGAGAGCGCAGTTCCATATAGAGGAGTCACTCCAGTTGTGCATGACTATGGGAGACCAGCGACGCTTGGGACTCTTCCTCAGAGCAGCATACGAGAGGCGAGAGCGGTCACTACAGCCCACACATCCGCCACAGGTGAGTACCCAGCAGACTATTACCGAGTTCTTTCAGCGAGCTGAGCTAAATTAGAGAGGTCCATCTATAGGGCTCACACTCCACCAGGCAGCAGCATAGAGAGCACGGCGACGACGACGCATGGCCGGATATCGTCGACCACGACTATATCAGGAGGACATCTCATGCATCAGGACAGCCTACGACCACATGATGGAGCATAGGCGTACCACCACCCCCTGAGTTGTCTTCCTTCAGGAGGCACTCAGACCACCACCGATGTACCACATACTACACCCACCTCCACCCATCACCAGTAGCTAGGGTGTTTTACTCACATTATGGCTCCCCCATGTATTAGGTGGCCACTATCTGCAGAGTCAGAGCCTCTGCAGAGTCGGAGCCACGTCTCCCCGGCCTTTTCCAGCCCTATATTACTTTGTGTAGCGATACACTTTTTATTTCATTTCATGTTCTACACAGGGTTACTACACTTGTACATGGTTTTTGTCTCATAGGCCAAGGTTGGCCTCCAGAAGACGTTAATATGACTTTCTTTTTTCTTCTTCTCTCTCTCTCTCTCTCTCTCCCCCCCCTTATCTCTCATGTTGTGTGCTCTGTTCTCTGTATGCTGGAATGAAATGAAGACGGCCCTCCTAGCGGGCCGTTTTTAGCCTACTAGGATGGTCTTGTTTTTTTTTTAACATACACAACATGTGAATGCATACGCAATGCGACATTGGTTTGCTTACATTGCAAAGGTTTGCAATGCATTGCGTATGCAACATTGTAAATTCCCTATGGAGGAAATTCCACCCGGTTGGTTGTAGGAGAAAGATCATACTATAAGAATGGATGACCCTCCAACCTTCACCAAAGAAATGTTGCTCAAAGGAAATGCATGCTGGGAATTGGTCAACCTAAAACCAATCAAGGAGATAAATGTGGGAGAGGAAGACCCAAAGCACCTTCTTTCTTGCCACATGGCTATAAGACTACCCAGAGTTGATCAAAGAGGTAACATCTTCCATATATGCTTTCAAGAATGTATTTGCATGGAGTTATAAGGATCTTATGAGCATTTTTTAAAAATTGTGCATCCACAATATTCCCTTCATCGAGGATGCTTGACCCATCCTAGGTAAAATTAATTGATTAAACCCAAAGTATGCTAGAGCGAAAAGAGAAGATACAAAAGTTAGAAGCAGCTTGGATCATCGTGCTTGTTGGTACTTGGAATGGCTATCATCAATGGCCATTCTCCAAAGAAGCAATCCAACAAAATAAGGGTTTGTGTGGATTTTCGTGTTTTTAATAAGGTAACCCTACCATATGGATTTCCCACCCCTTTCTCCAAATAAGTCAATAGAGGATGTGGTTGGTCACGTACTATACAACTTTATGATCAATTAGCTATCCATCGAGAGGACCAATAAAAAACAACATTCATCACACCTTGGGGAATGTATATCAACATCAAGATGGCTTTCAGACTATGCATGTGCCAACCACTTTCAATCGGATGGTGTAGCTCATATTTGGGAACCTTCTCTTAAAGTTCCTTCATATCTTTTTCTCAAATTTTCTAGGAGTAACCTGCACCATGCCAATGGAAATGTTCTAGACCACCTAAAACGGTTGGAATAAGTGTTTGGCATTGTAAAGAAACTGGTCTCAAGCTCGATCCCAACAAGTGCCATTTCTTGGTAACACAAGGAACTCTCCTCGACCATGTGGTCTCTGATCAGGGCATGTCTCTAGATCCATGATAAGGTTCTCTCTATCCTAAGGTTGCCTAGATCTGTAAGTGGCAAAGAAGTAGAAAGTTTCGTAAGCCACATGGATTACCATAGAAAATTCATCCGCATGTATATAGAAATTGCTCACCCTCTCTCTAAATTAATTAGTAGAAGTTTCCTTTTCCAATAATAAAAAATCCAGAATAAAATAAAACTGTGGTGTAGCAGCCCAAAAATCCTGATTTTGGAGAGCTAAAAAATAGGCCACAATGTGAAACCCAAGTTTGTCAGATCTTGGCAGGACAACTTATTAGATGACTGGTGACAATAGTCAAGGAATTGACTAGATGAAGTCAAACCTGCTGGTCTAGGAATAAAACTTCTTTACAAAACTTCTTGTGAAGGTTAGGTGTCAGGATAAAGACATTCTTGATTTTTTGTTTATTGATGAAATTAGACTTCAACTATTTGTATTTTTTGGGTTTGATATTTATGTGAGCTGTGACTCTTAATCTACTTAAATGGCATACATTCTGCAAACTTCATTGCTCATGTCATGGTTGTAGGTAATGAATCACATTGGATGTATTGATTGATAATTCTTCTGATCCTGTGTGTTCTATGTTGGCTTCTCTAGATTATTTGATCTATATTTGTAGACACATACCTTTAAAACTCTGATCACTTGCCAAAGCCATCTAATGACTTTTGCATCATTTACAATTTGATAAGAACTTTTGATTCACAACCTCTTTATGTTAGTAATATGCCACTAAAATATATGCCACTTTCTTGCCATACATGTATGTGCATGCATATATATGTCCATACAATGTGCATGCATGTATGTGTGTATGTATATATGTATGTATGTATGTATGTGTCTATGTATGTATGTATGTATGTATGTATGTGTCTATGTATGTATGTATGTATGTATGTATGTATGCATGCATGCATGCATGCATGCATGCATGCATGTATGTATGTATGTATGTATGTATGTATGCATGCATGCATGCATGCATGCATGCATGCATGCATGTATGTATGTATGTATGTATGTATGTATGTATGTATGTATGTATGTATGTATGTACGTACGTATGTATGTACGTACGTACGTATGTATGTATGTATGTAGTGTATTCCTATAGAGAAATACTATCGGAGGGATGCACAAGGGTGTTTTTATATCTCGACACTTTGGATTCCATTTTCAGTATCCTTATCTGCACTATGTAAGCCATAACAAGATTTTATGACTACATTAAAAGATGGTGGGATGAGATATTCCATGATCTTTACCTTCTTACCACATTTGACACCTTTCAAACTGACTTTTGGATTACATGGAACCATTAATCCGTATGTGCTGTGGCTCTTGGATCATTTACGATTTTGGATGCTGTGGTTCAAATGGGTGTTCAGAAATACTATGATTTTTGATAGAGGGATACAGTAGGAATGTTCACTTCCCTGCTGAGAGAGAGAATTTCATTTACAGCACAAAATGCACGGCCAGATGTTCAATCCACACTACTTGTGACCACTTTTACCATTCTTTAGGCTGCTTCTCACAGCACTACTTTGCATTCTCTTTAGAGGACATCATACATGTTTCTTGTACATTTGCAATAATGAAAACATGTTTTCCAAAAAGCGAGGTACATGCATGCATGCATGCATGCATGCATGCATGTATGTATGTATGTATGTATGTATGTATGTATGTATGTATGTATGTATGTATGTATGTATGTATGTATGTATGTATGTTTATGTGTGTGTGTGTGTATGTATGTATGTATGTATGTATGTACGTATGTATGTATGTACGTATGTATGTATGTACGTATGTATGTATGTACGTATGTATGTATGTGTGTGTGTGTGTGTGTGTGTGTGTCTGTCTGTATGTGTGAGTCTGTGCACATGTGCATGTATAATGCATGCATGCATGCACACACAATAATCAATATACAACATTTATATATGTATATACACATACACATCTTTGTGTTGGATTCATACACATGTTTATGTATACATTCTTTTTTCCTTCTTTTTTGATGCAATAAAGTGCCCATACATTCATTTACACAAGATAAAATTTGGACTGAATTGAAAGCCTATGCAGGTTGTCAATAGAGGCAGAATATGTCGTGTTACCATCAACATTGAGGCACTAAAACATATTAAGAACAGAAAAAGTACAAAGCATGTGGTCTTGAAGATTACAGTTGAAGGAAAGTCAAGGAAGATCTTACAGGTAATAGGTGTATGTTAAGAGCAGACTCTCACCTTGAGTTTGGAAAAAGTGGCTTTTATTTTTGCATAATTACATTCGTTGCATATTACATTTAAGCTTATAACTTAGTCACGATGTAGTCTAGCTAGGTAGTACTCTTTAATTTTTGCTGAATGTGGCCATGCAGTTGGAAGTATTTAATTTTGGCTCCCTTCCTCCACTAGGAGGAGCAGAAACTAATAAAAAAAAAAAAAGAAAACTTTAAGCTGTATATTTATTGGTGCAGAAGAGAGAAAGAAGGTGAAAAGTAGGATGACTTTCCATGGGGAAGGTCAAGATGGAGTTAGGACTTAAGGCACAGCTTTTGATCACTTAGACATTACAGAAGGGAGAGAAATCACACAAAATTGTTGAGGATGTCATGATATGAGAAGGGAGGTTGATCCAGAGGGAGAATCTATAAAGCCATCCAAGGCATCTGCTCTCCAACTTGAGGACTTTGGGGAGGCTGTGTTTTGTTTAATATCATCAAGGGATGCACTTCATAACACATGAGAGTTCATGAAAATCCTGGATGTCTTATTACTATCCATCATTGCATCTGAGTCTCCCATCATATTCTTTAATTGATTCTGAATTTTGCTTTATGAAGTTGTCAAGTTGTACTCAGCCAAGTTTTTCGTTCATGCTCATGATAACTTTGTTTGGAAATATGTTTTGTACGAAAATATTTGTGTACTCAACCAAGTTTTTCGTTCATGCTCATGATAGCTTTGTTTGGAAATATGTTTCGTTCATGCTCATGATAGCTCTGTTTGGAGGAGCAAGCAATGCAAATGAGCATCTCTTGATGCCATACAATAAAAATTTTGGGGATATTTCTCTTTGAAATTGTAAACTAATTTGATTCATTTGTTAAGAGCAATACTGATAGTACATGTCACGGTCAGAGAAATGGAAATATGAGTTTCCCAATTATTTGCCAAGTTTTTTGCATTCGTCTAATTTTTGTGCTCTTTTGACCTCTCATACTGTTGGTGCAGCCTCCATGTATCTCCAAAGCACATGGGGTCACCTCCTTCCATAGGTTTGCCCTCTTACAACTATTGTTTGAACTTTGTAATGAAGCTCTAGGATAAGGAATCTTCCATATCCAACACTTGAGAGAAATGAACATAACACATATCCTTTAACAGTTTAGCCTGAGATACTCAAGTGTGATTAAGGTGAATCAAAAGAGGAGAAATTTTCGGTTATTAATTGATGTGAGCAAAACATTCTGTAGTAGAGCACCCTAGATCGAAGCGTTCAAAATTTCATTCCAGTAGCTCATTGCAATGAAGGTAATTTATTTGTGGAAAAATAAATTATGTCTACGAGTACCAAAATGGATACACTTCTCAATAGCTAGATCTCAAAATTTAGCAATCCTAGAAAAGTGAGCAACATGTTTTTCTTACAAATGCAGCCTTGCAAATTGGCTAGTAACTTCCCACAATTTTGCATTTTGAAGATAAAATATTTCACCACTGGGTGATAGCATAGTAGGATAGGGATATGGCCTCTGCTCAAAAGCTATGCTTTGGTTATTTTAATACCATCTTCGGTTCCATATTCACAAATTACAAGGATATAATGTCTGCTTTCCTTGTTCAAGCCTTCCGCCTCTGATTCGTGAAGGTATGTGTGCATATGCTATGCACCCAAAGATTTTGCAATGATCAAAGCTAGGTCTTCTTCCATTCCATGCTTCATAAGGTGTCATCCCATCCAATGCTTTTGATGGGAGTCTATTTATTAGATAGGTGGCTACGGATACAACCTTTGCCTATAGGGAATTGGGCAACTTCTTCTCATTTAGCATTGATCTTGTAGCCTCATTATGGTTCTATTTCTTTTCTTTGTCACTCCATTTTGCTCCGGGGTATACTTGGTTGTAATCTCTCTTTTGATTCCTCTCTCTTGGAGATAAGAATCAAAGTCATGAGAGAAATATTCTTCCCCTCCATCTGACCTTAGCCTCTTCAAAGTCTTACCTATTTGATTGATTTTCCACAAGTGCTAGATATTTCTTGAAACAAGAGAACACTTCATCTTTATGCTTCATAAAATATAGTATTGTCCATCTTCTACAATCATCAATGAATGACACATAATACTTGGATCTAGAGATTGAAGGCTCCTTGCTTGTCCCCTATACATCTGTATGGACTAGCTCCAATAGGTCTCCATGAATGTATCCCTTCTTTGTGAATGGTTGTCTATGAGACTTGCTAAATTGACAAGCACTACATTTGTAAATCCTGTGTTGTTTGGAGATATTTGGTAGACCAAGCACACTTTAATCCCTACTGATTTGCTTCAAAGCCCTTTCACCTATACGAGCTAACCTCTTGTGCCAAATTTCCAATTCTGATAAGGTTTGACTACCATAATTGAACAATGCAATGTTTCTAGTATCTTGGAGCTCAAATGTAAATAGTCTACCTGACTTTTCTCCTCTTGCTATCCTCTTGAATCCCTGATGTGGATCCCCAACAAATGCTCCATTCTTTGTGAATCTGACTTGCAATATTTTCTCAACAATCTGACCTACACTTGTGAGATTTTTGGTGATAGTTGGCACGTACAATATCTTGCTTAATAGGTTCATGTTACCATCTGAAGTCTTCACATTGCCTATCTTCTTCACTGGATGCCTTGTGTGATCTCCTGTTTGGACTTCATGTCTATTCCTTAGATCCTTCAAGTCTGAGAGTAGAGCTACATTCTTTGCTACATGATTTGAGCAACCTGAGTCTATATAGAATACATGTTCATCTTCTTTACCTTGCTTCATGGTCATGTTCATCAGAAGTAATGAATCTTCTTGAGTGTGATCATCTTCATAGTTGTTGTAGTCTCTCCTTCCTGTGTATCCTCCTTGATAATTATTGTTGTTGTATGAGTTGTTGTTATAGCCGTTGTTGTTGTTGAATCTACCTCTTAAACTTCCATAGCCTCCTTTGTTGTAATCTCTTCCTCTTTGGTTTCGAGGATTTCCGAAACAATTCTCAATAACGTGATTAGTTAAGCCACATATGGCACATAGAGAGGAGCTTTGAGTTCTCCCCCTGCTTTGTCTTCCTCTTCTGCCTCTTTCTCTTGAGTGTCTACCTCTACCTGCAAAGTTTGCTAGAGAGGTACTGCCCTATCTTTAGACTTTTTACCTTTGCCTTTGCTATCTTTATTCTTGTTCTTATGTGTAAAGAGAGCAAAGGATTGATTACTTTTTGAGTTGTCTCCATTCTTCATAAGCTTTGCCTCATGTGTGAACAATTGTGCCATGAGAGTATTGAAATCAGGAACCTACATGTCCATGTAGAGGTCCATGGCTCTGGTGCTTCCCATTTTTCATCTACCTATATTCCATTGATCACTTGCCTTACTATATGCTCTTCATCAGTGATCTCTCCAATGCTTCCAAGTTGATATGCTATGTCCTTCATTTTGGTGACAAAGTTAGTTACACTTTGTTTGGGCATCTTCTTAAGTGTGGTGAACTCCATCCGTAGTTGATTCTTTGTTGCCTTGGTACTTGATGAGAAGAATGCTTCAAGAGCATTCTAGGTCTCTTGTGAAGTCTTGCAACTCCTGATGTGTGGTAGTAAAATATTAGAATGCTTCAAGAGCATTCTAGGTCTCTTGTGAAGAAGAATGCTTCAAGAGCATTCTAGGTCTCTTGTGAAGAAGAATGCTTCAAGAGCATTCTAGGTCTCTTGTGAAGTCTTGCAACTCCTGATGTGTGGTAGTAAAAAATTAGAGATTGAGTTAAGAATATATGATCTTGCTATAGCATCCTTTGAACACCATGTGGTTAACCTCTCTTGTTCTTCTTGAGTTGGTTGTCCTTTGCTTATGAGGATTGGCATCATCTCATATTCAGATATGTAACAATAGAGGTTTCTCCCTTGAAGGTGAGCTTTCATTCTAAGTGACCAAGCTGAGTAGTTACCTCGATCCAATTTGTCTATGGATGAAGGAAATCCATCTCCCATGTTGATTTGTTGTTTCTCTGATACAGAATTGATCTACATGTCCTAGGAGGCCTGTGAACAGAATTGACCCCTCTGTACATTACATTAATATGTTATCAGATGAGGGTGAGCCTCTCACTTATAAAGAGGCAAAGTTATGTGAGCAGTAGAAGAAGTGGGAGTTAGCCATGCAAGAAGAGATAAAGGCCTTGCATGAAAATGATACTTGTGATTTGGTTGAGTTGCCCAAAGGTAGGAAGGCCATTCCCAACAAGTGGGTGTACAAAATCAAAACTGTTGATGGCAAACCCAAGTATAATGCAAGGCTGGTTGTTAAGGGATATGCCCAAAAAGAGGGCATTGGTGTTCTCTCTGGTGGTTAAAATGACCACATTACATGTGTTATTTTCTCTCATAGCTGCCTTGGATTTGGAATTATTCCAAATGGATGTTAAAACAGCCTTTTTGCATGGTGATTAGATGAGGAGCTGTACATGAAACAGCCAGAAGGATATGCCATTCCTGGAAAAGAGCATCTAGTATGCAAGCTGAAAAGGAGCTTATATGGGCTGAAACAAGCCCCGAGACAATGGTATAAGAAGTTTGATGCATTTATGCTTAAACATGGGTTCAAAAGAAGCCATGTAGACCACTGTTTGTACACTAAAAAGGATGAAGATGGAAGCCCAATCATTCTTGCTGTATGTAGATGATATGCTGCTGTCTGGGAAGAAAAAGCACTCTAAATGCTCTATAACAGCAGCTGAACTCTGCATTCTCAATGAAAGACCTTGGGAAAGCTAAACATATTCTTGGTATGTGAATAAAAAGGGATAGACAGCATACTTTGCATTTATCCCAAGAAAAGTACATTGAAAAAGTGGACATGCTAAGTTTCTTAGAGTGCCATTGCAGCCACATGTTAAGCTTTCCAAGGATGACTGTCTCAAAGATGATGAGGAAACCAACTACATGAAGAGTGTTCCATATGCATGAGCTTGTGGTTCACTTATGTATGCTATGGTTGCTACTCGGCCAGACATTGCTCATGCAATAGGAGTTGTTAGGAGCTTCATGGCTAATCCTTGCAAAGCTCATTGGGAGGCAGTCAAATCTATCTTGAGATATTTGAAAGGGACCCCAAAGGTAAATGTCAATGTTATGGAAAGAGTCCATTGGAATCGAAGGGATTATGTGATTCAGACATGGCAGGTGATGTGGACACTCGCAAGTCCACAAGTGGCTATGTAAGAAGCCATGGTTAGCCTGCTTGTGCACTGAGTTTGGGATGCTTGAAAAGGCACATGTGCGTGGATGTGATAGCTATAGTGCCATATGTTTGGCAAAGAATGCCATGTTCCATGCTCACACAAAGCATATTGATGTGAGATACCACTTCATCAGAGAGGTGTTAGAGGATGTGTTTATCACTTTGATCAAGGTCAATACTTCGCAAAATCCCAAGGCACAACATCAACTATGCATACAAATGGTGGGAGTTATTTAGCTTGAATGAGCTTCCTTTGTCCTTTAAGTAGAAGGTTGTTGGGGATAAGGGCCCAAAGCACTCTCTTTTTGTATATTTTGATCCCTCCATGTGAAAGCTCTCTCCGAGACCTTTCCAGACATATTTTTGTTATATTTTTTGGACCCCAAATTGGAGAGTTATAGGCATTTACATGATTTTTATGACTTTTGGTCATTGACCATGTGTGAACATCCCCAAATGACCTAAAAGTCACTTCTCAATAAGATTTGGTCCCAAATCTCTCATAACTTGATTGGGACTTCTTCAACTTTAGCTTTTCAATCTTCTTCTCTAAATTTTTGTGCGAATTTCTTTCTCTACATTCTCTCTCCTCGCACAAGCCCACTCCCTTGGTGTTTGCCCACTCTTGTGATGTTTGGAGCAACCGAGCACACCACCACTTAGTTCTTCGTGGCCTCTTTCAATGTTCACTAAGGCTCTACCTCCAGTTCTACTCTAATGCTTGGTAGACCTCTCCAACATTTAGCCGCTCCAAAACGGAGCTGCAGAGGGGGTGTTGATAACATGATTTCTCGTACATTTCCATTTGTATCCGCATGAGTGCATCTCCATTTTGTATCCATGAGGCACTCCATTTCCATTTCATTTCCATTTTATATTTTATCTCTTTTGTATTTGGCTACCTTGCCATTTGTTTCTACCTGTGTATTCAAGAAAAATTATCCTACATATGATGTACTTTGGAGAGCCCCTTCCAACTTTACATAAGGAGGGCCTCTCCCCCTGTTTGTACTTGGTTAGAAGCTCGAGGAGCCTTCTCCATTCTCTTAAAGTTCACTCTATTCCATGTCAGTTTTCTCATTTCATGATCTATTCACTTTTGAGTCTCACACTCTTTCATTTTGTGAGAACACTTTTCTTTTCATTTTCTTCCGTGCGTGTACTCTCTACATGATACCGTGCGTGTATCAGAGCATTAGGTGGACACTTTACTTTTCATTTTGCTTCTGTGCGTGTACTCTCTACATG
>CM035441.1:117193798-117203798 GCA_020310875.1 Ceratopteris richardii | reverse complement strand
CAAGACAAGACCATTCAGGTCAAACCTTCGGGTAATGGTCTTCCCTCCGGGACCATGTTGGTGTAGCTTAAGCAAGACCTTAATGGTCTTCCCTCCGGGCTTTTTAGGTTTTCTTTAGCGTAAAACCTTAAGCTAAAGTGTCTCGGGTAAGGTTTGAGCTAAAGTTGACAAAACAAGACAAGACAAGACCAACATGGTGTAGCTTAAGCCTTCATGGTCAAGCTTCTTGACTTAATTGCTCGCTTAAGCCTTCGTCGGGTTAGGTTAAGCGTTTTCGCTGTAGCCTGGTATTAGCTTACCCGTTAGGTTTTGGTAAACGCTTAAGCATTCCCTACATGGTCTTCCCTCTAGGACCATGTTGGTGTAGCTTAAGCCCTACATGGTCTCTTTAGCGCCTTTAAGGTGTAGCTAAATACCTATATCGTAACGGTAAACGCTACACCTTAAAGGCTAAAGCTTAAGCATTTTGGTGAAGCTATAGGTGTTACTTAAGCGAAAGTTTTCTTTAGCGTTTAGGTTTTGGTATTAGCTTACGCCTTTAGGTTTTCTTTAGCACCTAACCGGTAAACTTTGGTGCTTAATAGTAAACGTTTTTGGTTTTGCGTTTACCGATTAGGAGAGTTTACCTTAAGTAAACGTAAACGGTATTAGCTTAATCCTATCGGACCTTTATGGGTTTCGCTGCTATAGTGTTGTAAACGTAAACGCTTAAACGCAAAACCGTTTACCGTTTATGTTTACAACTCAGTCAACTCTCGCTCCTATTTGTATTAGCTTCTACGTTAGGTATTAGCAATACTTTAGCGTAAAACAAGACCATGTAGTAAAGAAGCAAAACCATGTAGTAAAGAAGCTTGACCATTAAGGTCTTGTCTTGCGCTAAAGAAGACCAACATGGTCTTGCTTAAGCCTTCGGCCCAATGGGTATTAGCTTAAGCCAATAGGTATTAGCAAAACCGCGTAAAACGAGACCATGTAGTAAAGAAGCTACACCATGTTGGTCTTGCGCTAAAGAAGACCAACATGGTCTTGCTTAAGCCTTCGGCCCAATAGGTATTAGCTTTTACGATTAGGTAAACGTTTACGCGGCGAAGTGGCTTTTACAGTAGTTATTTCAACGAGAAAACAACTGTTTTAGGCGAGAGAGAGAAAGCTCTCTCATCTGATATAATCTCATTTATTCATCTCCTACTGTCAGATTCGTTATCATTGCCCTTCCTCTTCCTAAAAAGCCTTTTAGGTTCAAGCGTTTACGTTTACGCATAGCGCGTTAGATATTAGCATAGCGCCTTTAGGAACAGAGCTAATACGTTGACTTATGGAGCTAAAGGTGACTGAGTTGTAAACGTTTTCTTTAGCTCGTTTACAAAGCCTAATGGGTAAGCGAAAACCGTAAAGGGAATCGGGAGTTGACCGTAAAGGGAATGGTAAACGCTTACTTTTAGGTTAAGCTAAACCGGTTAAGCAAGACCAAAATGGTCAAACCTCCGGGTGGGCCTTTTAGAGGCTGTTCCTAAATAAAGGTGCGTTAGTTTACCTTAAGTAAACGGTTTCGGCTAAAGAAAAGCTAAAGAAAACGATGTAGCGAAGACTAAAGAAAACCGTAAAGGGAATGGTTTTCTATCGCCCAAACCCGTTAAGGTGCTAAAGAAAACCTTAAGGGAAACGGACACTTTAGCGCCTTAACGGCTTAAGCTATTACCATGAAGTCAAGAAGGCTTAAGCGATTACGCTTTAGCCAATAGGTATTAGCTACACCATGTTGGTCTTGCTTAATAATACCATGAAGGCTACAGCTACACCATGTAGGCTACAGCGAATGCTTAAGCATATTAGGTACCTAAAGGCTTAAGCGTTTTCTTTAGCACTTTTCCTGCCCGGGAAACGCTACGCGCCTAACAATAAACGTAAATGCTTAATCGTGTTGTAAACGGAAGGTAGCTGGCTGGTCACAACCAACGTTTACAACACATTTTCTAAATAAACGCCGAAAACCAACCTTAAAGGCTTAAGCGTAATACCGGTTAGGTTTGTTTTCTAAACGTTTACTGTTTGTTTTCTAAATGTTTACTGTATGTTTTCTAAACGTTTACGGTTTGTTTTCACTTGAACGTAGTTAGTTTACGTTTACCTAACAGTAAACGCTACTATAGTGTTGTAAACGAAAACCGTAACGTTTACGACACAGTATTAGCTTAAACTTTCTAAAAGGCGCATAGATAGCTAAACCTATCCGGCTACTACACAGCATACTAATAATTTCTCCCACTATCCAAAGAACGTATGTGTATCATCGGGTCTTCTCATTTGTTTAGAAAAGCGTAATTAGCCGTTAGTTAATAATTCTTAATGGTAAACTTGTAAGGTGGATTTCATTACATGTAGGTGAAAAGTGCAGTGGGTGAATCGAAGCTAATACCGAAAACGTTTACAACACTATAGAAGCTAATACCTAACGGTAAATGTAAACTCATAGCACCTATGGAGCGTAGCTAATACATGTTGTAAACGTAGTTAGTTTACGTTTACAACTCAGTCAACATAGCAGCATATGGGGCCATTTACCTAACGTGCTAAAGAAAACGTGTACCTAATCGATATTAGCATAGCACCTATTGGTGCTAAAGAAAACTGAGTTGTAAACGTAAACGGGCTATGCTAATACCTAACGGTATACGGTCAACGGTGAGTCGGTGAATCGGAAATACCGTAACGATTATGCGTCAACGCTTAATCGTTAAGGGCCGATAGGTCAAAGCTAATACCGTAACGCGAAAACGTTTACTTATGGAGCTAAAGTTTCTCGGTTAGGCGCTATGCGAGGTATTAGCTTAACCGTTTACTTTAGGTAAACTAACCCACTGTAGCTTCACCTACATGGTCATTCCTTTCCAATAGGTATTAGCTACACCTGATACTCTAGGTATTAGCTTCACCCTAAAAGGTCAGGATGAAGTGTTTACGGGTAGGTATTAGTGCTAAAGAAAACCGTTTACCTAAAGGTATTAGCATAGCCCCAATAGGAGCTTACTAAAACTGAGTTGTTTTGGAGCTATGCTAATACTGAGTTGTTTTGGAGCTTACTAATACTGAGTTGTAAACGTAAACTAGAGAAAACCATACCCGATTAGGCTTTAGCGAAGAGAAAGTACAGAAAACCTAAAAGGCGCTAAAGAAGACGTTGTAGCCTTTAGGTAAACGCTACACCTAACCCGAAGGCTTAAGCGAGTGATTAAGTCAAGAAGGGGCGAAGCGATGAAGTCAAGAAGGGGTGAAGCGATGAAGTCAAGAAGCTTGACCATGTTGGTCTTGTCTTGTCTTATTTTACGCTAAAGTTTTCCGGGTGCTAAAGTTGACTGAGTTGTAAACGGAAAGCGCTAAAGAAAACGCCGCAAAACAAACCTTAACAGGCGCTTAGAAAACCGTAACGGTAAACGAGCGTTCGCCCGATTCCGAATAGGTATTAGCTTAACCGCTTAAGCCTATTGGTGTTCGCTTAACTTCTTAAGCCTATCAGGCTAAAGAAAACCATGTTGTAAAGGGCAAGGAGGGAAGACCATTAAGGTCTTGAGCTAAAGAGCCATTCAGTCAAGAAGGGGCGAAGCTATTACCGTTTGCTTTAGAAGCGATTCAGTCAAGAAGCAAAACCATGTTGGCCCGAAGGTTTGACCATGTTGGTCTTGTCTTGTCTTGTCTTGCTTAATATTACCATGTTGGTTAAGCTATAGCTACACCATGTAGTCAAGAAGCTTGACCAACATGGTTTTGTCTTGCTACAGCGAGCTATTACCTAAAGGGAATGCTTAAGCTATTACCTAAAGGGAATGCTTAAGCTATTACCTAAAGGGAATGCTTAAGCTATTACCTAAAGGGAATGCTTAATATTACCTAAAGGGCATGCTTAATATTACCTAAAGGGAATGCTTAAGCGAGCTATTACCATGAAGGCTTAAGCAAAACCCATGAAGGCTACAACGAATGCTACAGCTACACCATGTAGTCAAGAAGCTTGACCAACATGGGTTTAGGGTTTAGGGTTGTCTTGCTACATCGTTTTCTTTAGCACCTAAAGGGCTTAAGCGAAACTTACGCGTAAAACCTAAAGGGCTAAAGTTGACCGTAAAGGCATAGGTATTAGCTTAAGCCAATAGGTATTAGCTTACCCGTATAGGTTTTACGCGCAGCGTAATAGCTTATTCGTTTGCTACGCATCTATCATAAAGAAAACCATAAAGGGCAAGGAGGAAAGACCATGTAGAAGGGAAGACCATGTAGGTCTTGTCTTGCTACAACGTTTTCTTTAGCCCGTTAGGAGCTAAACTTCGCCCCAGAAGTTTTCGTTTTCGACATTAGCTCACCGTTGACCGTTTACGTTTACAACTCAGTATTAATAAGCTCCATAAGGTAAACGCTACGCCCCATACGGTGTGATAGTTGACTGAGTTGTAAACGTCAACTAACTACGTTCACAACACGTAAACTAACCCGAAAACCCAATAGGTAAACGCTTCATCGAAAACGTTTACTTATGGGGCGCTGCGGCTTAGCTCCGTTACCGGTAAACGGCACCATAGGGGCAAAGCTAATACCGTAAAGGTAAACTACGTTAGAAAACTAAAGTAAACGTAAACGATAAACGCTTCCATTCACCGTTGACCGTTTACGTGCTATGCTAATACCTTTAGGTAAATGGTTAGTTTACGTTTACCTAATCGTTTAAGCTATTACCCTAAAAGCATAGGGAAGATCATTACCCGAAGCTTTGACTAACATGGTCTTGTCTTGCTTAAGCTATTATCATTATTTTGCTTAAGCGTTTACCAAAACCTAAATGGTATTAGCCCGTTTAGGCTTAAGCTAAACCACTGTAGCTTCACCTACATGGTCTTCTCTTCCCAATAGGTATTAGCTACACCTAAAAGACGTTATCTTAGCTACACCATGTAGTCAAGAAGGGAAGACCAGACGCTAAAGAAGACGCTTAAGCAAGACAAGACCATTAAGGTCTTCCCTTCGGGACCAACATGGTTAAGGTAAGCGCAAGACCAACATGGTGTAGCTGTAGCCTACATTATTGCTGTAGCAAGACAAGACCTTAATGGTGTAGCTGTAGACTACATTATCGTTGTAGCAAGACAAGACCATAATGGTGTAGCTCTAGCTTACATTATCGCTAAGCCTTCACCATAATGGTGTAGCTGTAGCGTCACCTACATGGTCTTCCCTCTGGGCCTTTAAGGTAAACGCTTAACCTAAAGGTGAAGGCTTAAGCGTAGAAAACCTAAAGGTGGAGGCTTAAGCGTAGAAAACCAGGCTTAAGCGTTCGCGATGTTGGTCTTGTCTTGTCTTGTCTTGCTTAACTTAAACGATAGGTAAACGGGAGTTTACCTAAAGTAAACGGGCTAAAGAAAACCTAAAGGCTTAAGCGAATTAGTGCAACACCCGGTCTTCTTTAGCGCCGGGCTAAAGTTGACCGTAAAGGTATAGGTATTAGCTTAAGCCAGCGCTAAAGAAAACGCTTAAGCAAGACAAGACCATAATGGTCTTCCCTTCTTTACTACATGGTGTAGCTGTAGAAAGCAAGACAAGACCTTAAGGGTCTTCCCTTCTTTACTACATGGTTAAGCTGTAGCCTACATGGTGTAGCTGTAGCTTCACCTTAATGGTCTCTTTAGCGCATTCCCTACATGGTGTAGATGTAGCCAATAGGTATTAGCCCTTTAAGGCTTAAGCTATTACCATTCAGTCAAGAAGCTTGACCATGTTAGGCACGGAGGGAAGACCATTCAGTCAAGAAGCTACACCATGTTGGTCTTGTCTTGTTTTGCTACAACGAAAGAAGACCATTATGGTTAAGCTTAAGCGGCGATTCAGTCAAGAAGGGGCTAGGCGATTACGCTTAAGCATAACATGGTATTAGCTTAACCATGTAGTCAAGAAGCTTTCCATGTTGGTTTTGTCTTGTTTTGTTTTATGCGTTTTCGCTCTAATACCTAAACGATAAACAATCGCTCCTATTGGGTAAACGGTATTAGCTTCGCCCCATCGAGTTGCGTGTAAAGACAGAGAACAGGGGGTGCAAGGCCACCCCGCAGATTGATTGATTGATTGAACCTACTTTCTGTAGATGGAATGAAATAGAGTTTCTTCAAAGAAAGACTCACAACATTTAGTTTCTCATATCATACTCGACCTCCAAATGATTGATCTAGGTATAGTAGTCTAGACAAAATAAAGGAAAGGTATTCTTACTTACCTACGCGAGCTTTCTTTTTAAGCCCCTTCCACCCTAGCCAGCTTCCCATTCTGGTCTGTTACTTCACCTCAGTGCTCTCTTGCCCGCAAAACATTACGAGAACAGCAACGGCGACGGCGGTATAGCAAGGGGCGCAGCCTGCGTTGTAGCGGTCTTGACTCCCTTCGTTCAAAGATAAAGTGTTGATTGTCTATTCTTTAGGCACTCATGGGAAACTAATCTCTCCTAGAGGACACATGTGGGAAGTATTCTTCTCTAGCAATCCCAAAGTATTTAAGGGGTTGACCATTTTGTGTAACCATTGGGATGCTCCGAAAACACTAGAGTATAGGAAGGAAACACTAGTGTCAAAGCATTCTTTGGGAACCACATCCTATTCTTCTTGGGTGGATGACTCGCTCCATTCGACGCTGTCGTGTGAAAGTTCCTTTCATAATTTAAGAATTCAACTGATTTTAGGTGGTCCATCTCTATGTGGCATGACATCTATGAAAAACACGTAACCGACCGAATTACGTGAAATAGATAAATCGATCTGGCTAGGGCGTTCTTTAAAACTTAGTTGGGAAGACAGACTCCTCGATTGCGGTTGCGGGTTGGTTTGTTTTACTCTCTTGTATCCATAACCTTTCCGTAAGCTAGAGCGTAGCTTACCTTCTTTCCTTTCCTGAAAGCTGGCTGGGCGAGGAGGGATTCGAACCCCCGACACTGTGGTTCGTAGCCACGTGCTCTACTCCCCTGAGCTACAGGCCGTGTCTGTCTGGTTGATTGTGTTTACGCGAGGGGAGGACTGAGAACTGAGCCCCGACCGGGCCCCTGTGGAGGAGAGTTTTAAAGAAGACGGCGACGCTGCTAACTTTCTGGGCTGGCAGAAAGACCATGGACCCCCCACCCCACAGGCTTATCCATCATCAGATCACAACAGTTGGTGGCAACTCAAAAAGAAAATAAAACATAAAGAAATAAGACTCGATGTGCGGATATGATGGAATTGGAAGGCATGCAAAGTTTAGGTTCTGGTGACCTTACTCAGTCGTGGGGGTTCAAATCCCTCTATCCGTATTGGAACCTCAAGGTTATACAATCACTAGGCCTCTAGGGAGAAATCGAATGAGCGAAAAACGCTGCCGGAAATGAAATGCTATTTCCCCGGCCAGCAATACGAATCTCGGTTTTCCCCTTCCCATAACTTTCTCTTCTTTCTCAGCTCAATTAGAACAAATCCCCAAGTGGAAGGTGCCGCGTAGAACGAACTTCCGTCAGTTTCAGAATTTTCATCATCCGAAGAAAAGAAATGAATCCGAAAAATGATGAAAAATGGGTGGGTCTGTCTCCCAACAAAGAAATTTACCACTTCGCAAGCGAAGCTCACTGGAAGGTAATCTTAGTGTAGCAAGTCGACCTTCTTTTCAACTACTTTTGCTGCTTCGCCAGCTGCTCTGACTAATTCGCTTCAACGTTGACTAGCGTAAACGCTTATAAGCCAGTTTAGCTTAGCAAAACCGTTTACCTAACGTGCTAAAGAAAACCCTAAAGGCGCTATGCGTGTAAAGTTTCCCATTAAGGTATTAGTAAAGAAAACTAAGTGTGCGTAACGGTAAACTTTAGCTCCATAAGGTGCTAAAGAAAACGGTAAAGGAGCGGAGCTAATACATTAAGTAAACGTAAACAGTCAACGGTATTAGCTCCAAGTTTAGCTTAGCTTCGATGAATGCACCTTTTTTTCCCAGATTTCAGTTCTATATTATTATAGTAGTACCTAGAGGAGAGGTCTTTTGGTCGAAGTAGATCCCCTTTTTAGTTTCTTCAAATAGAAGAGCAGAAGGTAATTCGGGAAGATCTCTTCCCAAACTAACTGTACAAGCCCCTTACAGGGCATACAGCTGTCTAGATGCATGCCAAAATTCAATATTGAATAGATTGAATTGACGGGACCATTTTCTAGCATCCTAGGCTTTCTCTTTTTTTGCCTTCATCTGGTTGGCTTTTTCAGTCTTTTTCAAGAAGAAGAAAGAAAGAAATTGGCAACGTCATTCTACATAGGGATAGAGCGAGTTCTAGTCGTAGTAGAATAATCCCTTGCTTGCATGGGGTCTATAAACATAAACGTCAGTGTGAGTGACCACGCCACTTATTCGGTTGCTTTCTTTCTTCGATGACGGCCTATAGATAGGAGATGTATTAGGGCCCATTCCAACCCCCGCGATTACTAGAAGCTGGCTCTTAATGCCATAAATATCAAGAAAAGAAGCACATATCGCTTCGCCTATGCAAGTCCTTTGCAAGCAAGCTAAGGCGGCCTATCGAGTCAAACAAAACAAAGAAAGTCAACAGAATGTAAATTGATTGACCGTTATCGCTTCATATCACCATTTATAAGCCGTAGCTTACTTCGACCCTTTCTATTTTCTATAGAATCCCTGGAGCTTTCCTAGCTGCTGTGTTTCTTGTTGGTATTTCCCTCTTGAAGGTTGGTCATCTTGGCCTCACTTTCGAGAATCGTTATTAATACGCTTTCTTTGAACTCCGGCGCATGACACTCATTTCTGCTTTTTCAGCAGGTAGTACTTGTTTTGAAGGTGCCCTTATGGGAAAAGGCGTTAGGGCGGAGGCTATCACGTGCGAAGAGCACGTTACTATCCGTTCCCAAGCTCCATGGTGGGTAGGCAGTAAACCCAACTCCACCCACCAGAAGGACAGGTTGGGCGGCGTGAAGACGGAAGTTGGTGTAATGCTAGCCAGAGTGTGAGTCAACGAGTCCCGTAACAGGCTCCCCTCCGCCGCCCGCGGGGCATGCACGGGGAGATGCATGGGTTCAGCTACTGGGATCATGGTATGTCAGGTTCCAAAAGTGGTAGAAGATAGCGGCCCCCTACCATCCTCAAGATGTGGCGTAGCCATCGTATTCAGACATACGGGATTGAGTCTAGGGGCTGACAAAATGGCTGGAGCACGGGAAAATAATGATCTCCGCAAGAGCTTTGGGGGACTTCCTAAAGGCTCCGCCGTCAGGATCTTTTGCAAACCCCATGTCCGATATCGTATAGCAGAGACTAGTCGTATGGCGGGTATGAAGAGAAGGAGAAGCTTTCACCGAAAGAGAGAGATTGGATGGGTGAAAAAAAAGCTTTCGGAACATACAACCCAATGTCGCATTTTGAGTGAGCCCAATGTCGTCGTTCGGGCTTCTAAGTGCCCCAGGTCAACCCCAGCAGGCGGGATGGAGGAGAGATGGGGACGACAGGAGGGAAGAGTTTGGGGGGGGGGGGTTGGCAGGACAGGGCTACGAGGGGGCAGGTTTAGGGTTTCGCAGAGCTGCAGGGGTGGCGGGATGGAGCGGGACAAGGCAGCGACGGGCGGCACAGGGCTGCGGAGGTGGTGGGATGGGGCGGGACGGGCGGCACATGGCTGCGGGGGTGGCGGGATGGGGTGGGACAGGGCTGTGAGGGTGGCGGGATGGGGCGGGACAAGCAGCACAGGGCTGGGGGTGGCGGGATGGGGCGGGGGAGGGGGGGGGAGGGAGAGAGAGAGAGAGAGAGAGAGAGAGAGAGAGAGAGAGAGAGAGAGAGAGAGAGAGAGAGAGAGAGAGAGAGAGAGAGAGAGAGAGAGAGAGAGAGAGAGAGAGAGAGAGAGAGAGAGAGAGAGAGAGAGAGAGAGAGAGAGAGAGAGAGAGAGAGAGAGAGAGAGAGAGAGAGAGAGAGAGAGAGAGAGAGAGAGAGAGAGAGAGAGAGAGAGAGAGAGAGA
>CM035441.1:117141298-117191298 GCA_020310875.1 Ceratopteris richardii | reverse complement strand
AGAGAGGGGAGAGAGAGGGGAGAGAGAGAGAGAGAGAGAGGGGAGAGAGAGAGAGAGAGAGAGGGGAGAGAGGGGAGAGAGAGAGGGGAGAGAGGGGAGAGAGAGAGAGAGAGAGAGAGAGAGAGAGAGAGAGAGAGAGAGAGAGAGAGAGAGAGAGAGAGAGAGAGAGAGAGAGAGAGAGAGAGAGAGAGAGAGAGAGAGAGAGAGAGAGAGAGAGAGAGAGAGAGAGAGAGAGAGAGAGAGAGAGAGAGAGAGAGAGAGAGAGAGAGAGAGAGAGAGAGAGAGAGAGAGAGAGAGAGAGAGAGAGAGAGAGAGAGAGAGAGAGAGAGAGAGAGAGAGAGAGAGAGAGAGAGAGAGAGAGAGCTCTACGTACTTGAGTTCGTAATCTGAAAGATCCTTATGTTTGTTGGAGTCTTTTACACTTCCTTTTTCTAATGTGGCAGACAAAAGGAGAAGGTGACGATCAAGGTGTAGTTCCTATCAATCAAAGCTTTGCGTTTGATATTACAGATCTTAAGGTTAACAGAGTAACCCTAGTGAACTTCTACAGTGTTTCTAATATAACTGCAGCTAATGCTTGCTGATTGAGCCTTGATAATGATTTCCTTAGACCTTTTCTTTGCAGAGATCTACTTTAGTGGTGCATCTGTACAAACACGGCTTTTTTGGCAAGAATCCACTTGGGCAATCTAAACAAATTCTGGTCTCTGATCTCTTGAAAGATGAAGAAGGTAAAAAATTTGAGTAATGGTTCAGATGCCTTGTAATCTCATTGAATATCTCATCATTTGTATGGCTATCATTGCAAGTTTATGATAGGTTTGATGAGTCGCAAATCAGAGTGGTATGATCTTTATTCGAAAGACAAAAGCAAGGTTTTGCCTGGAAAGGTCTGCTGTGTCATGTTATTCAAGTTAAACTGATTTACTGTGCCTTCTTCTCATACGTTTGTTAAGACCTTTATTGTGCCATTTATTCCAGATTCTGATGCAGATTGGTGCTGGAGTAGCACAACCCGAGCAAAAAATACATCTATTTGTTGGAACTTGGAATGTGGGGAATGCTCAGCCTGTATGTTTTTATCTTTGCAGTTTTTTATCTGACAACAAGATTAAATTTTATTGAAAGAGAGAAATTACAAGAGAGTTGAGGAGTGTTGCAAAGCAGGCTCATGAGCCTATTGTTCCCTGCATGGGGAATCCACTTCCTCTTCAGTTTGTTGCCTTACCTTATGAATATAATCACATGATAGAATGGGGCTTTTCTTTGTGGTTCTACTTCTGTAGTTAGTGATACCCTTTTTGAATTCATGAAGTCTTTGGACACTGATGAGATTTCTTTATGAATTTCTAAAGTTCAAACACAATAACTAAGGTCCTTAGGATTTTGCAAAGACCTTTCACTTGCTTATAATCAAAATTCTTTCTTGTGTTCTCTACACCATGGGCATCTCTCTCCCTCTCTCTGGCATATTATTATATGCTATTTTTGGTAGCACATTAGCTTACACTACACCTGAAAGAGGGTCCCCTTTCCTGCACTAGATGGTGATGTTTTGAAGTTTTTCGGAGGATCCTTGAGCACTTCAATCCCGATTCCCCAGATGGGAAATCATCAGAAAGTTATCTATGGTACTTCAAAGAGAGATGATATTTGGGAGTTAGGTAGGTGGAGATTTTATCCTCTGGGAATTCAATCTCCTGGATAGGAAACCATCAGACAGTTGTGTATGTTTCTTCAGAGAGATGTTGCTAGTTCTTAATACTAGTAAGGTGTGACCTGTTAGACACTAAATAGTATAAGAAGTGTACTTAATAACGGAGGTACTTCACATGGTTAGTCTGTAAAGGATTAAAGAAAAAAAAATTGTTGCCAAGATTGATCAGGAAAGTCAAACGAAAGGCTAGATTGGAACAGCATTAGGCAAGTACTCTGCACATGGGACCACTGTGGAGCAGCAAGGACTACTATTGTGCAATTTGGGAGACTCCTCCAACTTGGCTGACTACCACTTGGGCAATTTTGCATTCAACTTGGGAGACTACTTCCACGTGGGAGACCACCACTTGGATGAGTATTGCAAGGTGGGCTACTGCTAGATCAGCATATGGGCCACTGCCTAGGGCACCACATGCAGACATGGGTCATCTCCTGTGTGACATGGGCTTCCATTTGAGTGGCTTGGACCACCAACATGGGCAAGTAACTGCTTGGGCACATCTCTCGCAAGGGCAACTTCAAGGTCCACCACTGCCATTGTAACTGCCCTGGCCACCTCTCTAGGCCACCAATTCTCTGACTTAGGCGATTGGGGGCTGCCCAAAGATCTAGGTCTCCCTTGACCAACCCAAAGGCTATATAAAGAGATGTCAACCAAAGTTGGCAATAGAAGGTAACAGATTGATATACATGTACGGGTGCATTTTGGAGCATTGGGTCTCAATCTATACTCTTATCTTGCTTTGCGCCAAAGAACGAGCAAGGAAGTTCCTACTAGTAGGTGTTGTTGAGGTTCTTTAAATATGGAATGGAGGACATTTGCCACTGTGCGGACACTCAGAGGGCTCCTTGGGGATTCCTTGGGGGTATGTTAGAGGACCTCCCAAGCACCTCTGAGGCACCTTGGGCATCTTGGGGGCTCCTTGTGGGGGCATGTTTGGGATGCCATTCCCCACCTCCAGGGACTCTCCACCCCTCCTCCTTGGCTTCTCTCCACTTTGTTTTGCACGATGGCTTGCATATTTATCTAGGGGTTGGAGTACTTTTGGGAGTTTTCCTTGAAGGGCCCAATTGTGTGCAACTATGAGGGGACCTCGTAAAATCATCAGACTCTTTGCCAACATCAGTGCATTCTTTCGATCTAGCCACCTCTACCTGCCGCCCAAGTCATTGGGTACCAACCACCCAACTCTCATTTAATGGTGGCCTTTCATTTTGGGCATTGGCAATACACTCTACATTTTTTTGTATTCAAAAGTGACTCTATGCTCGTACTTTAAATGTGCTCTTGCAAGTAGAGGGCATTTGGGCCTCTAGAGGCCTACTGTTTCGGCTTCAACGACTCTAAAAGCTCTTCATCCACATGCGTGCATAACACTTAGTATCAAAGCCATACCTCCTCTTGACCACTCGACAAGGAGGGCTCTAGGTTTTATAGTAGGCACTTAATAGAGACACACGAGATACATAATAATCACTTAAGATTAGGGAGAACACCTATAAGAGGAACACATAAAAGAGAAACTCACAAGAGACTCCACGTGGAGAAAACAATGCATTTTCATAGTGGCTTGCACCCACTTCTAGCGAGCTCCAGACTCAAGGTTACCCTCGCAACCAACACCTACTCGAAGGGACTTCCTTCTTAGGTAGGACTCAGGAGAGTTGCCACAAGTCTTCTATGAAGGTGCAAGAGTACAAGTGCTCCAAAAGCAATAAAAAAACCTCTACATACACACTATTCTCTAAGGATTTTGAGGCCTTTTCCAACTTGCGTAGCATCATGTTTATAGCCATGGAGGCACCTAGATATTTGGGAGGGATGGCCAAATATTCGGCTAGAGGAAGCCACCATGCTCAGGGGGTTGTGGTAGGCAAAGATACACTCTCCTCTACAGTTATACTGTAGTGCTAGTGGTGGTTCTAGCAGCTACCCTTGCTGGTTCTAGCAGCTACCCATGCAAAGTGTGGTCCAAGTTTCTAGGAGGTGGTTAGAGAGTGGCATGGGGTATGGCTCATGTGTGGAACCATGCATTGTACTCGCCCATGTCATTATAAGTAGTCACCCAAGTATTCTGAGTAGTCGTTTAAGTGAGGAGCTTTCCCATGTTTGGAGGTCGCCCAAAATAAGGTCCGATCATGAAGTTGCCCAAGTGGCTTGTGGTCCGATCTCCCAATTTTGTAGAAGTGGAAGATCAGTCCCCTATTCTTGGTGAAGAATGAGTCACCCACTTCTCATGACTGCGGGCGAGTAGCGTGAATGGAAGTTGGGGTAGTAGGAAAGAGTAATCAATGACAAGAAGAATAAAGGCGTGGGAACTAACCAAGGAAGAGAGACATTCGAGGAGTCCTATTCCACCGAGCATCCCAAATTTTACCCGTATGCGGTGAATTAGTGTATGGATCTAAGAGTATGCAAATGCATTTCTTTTGGGGTAAGGGGTGTCGACGAAGTACTTGACAAATACTCAACAAGGAGAACTCTAGCTTTTGCTTCACTTTGATATCTAGACTAGAATAGGAGACACAACAACATACTATAGCCGCTCAATAGAAGCACTCAATAGGCACTTAATGGAGACACACAAGAGATACATACTTCCTTCTTAGGTAGGAGAGTTGCCACAAGTCTTCTATGAAGGTGGAAGAGTACAAGTGCTTCAAAAGCAATAACAAAATCTCTACATACACACTATTCTCTAAGGATTTTGAGGCCTTTTCCAACTTGGATAGCATCATGTTTATAGCCATGGAGGCACCATATTTGGGAGGGATGGCCAAATATTTGGCTAGAGGAAGCCACCATGCTCAGGGGTTTGTGGTAGGCAAAGATACACTCTCCTCATCAGTTATACCGGTAGTGCTAGTGGTGGTTCTAGCAGTCGGCGATGCCAGGTTTGGTCCAAGTCTCTTGGAGGTGGTTAGAGAGTGGCATGTGGTGTGGCTCATGTGTGGAACCATGCATTGTACTCGCCCATGTCATTCTAAGTAGTCACCTAAGTATTCTGAATTGTTGCTTAAGTGAGGAACTTTACCACGTTTGGAGGTCTCCCAAAATAAGGTCCGATCTTGAAGTTGCCCAAGTGGCTTGTGGTCGATCTGAAAGGAGCCGCCACACCTATATTGGAGTTGCCCACACTTGTACAGGCACTCATGAAGCTTGCACTCTCCCATCTTGTAGGTGGCCCAATTTCGAGGTCGCCCATGTGGGGCTCGATAGTTGCCTTGTCTACTTGCCAGACCAATGTGAGGTTGCCCCATTGGTGTAACTCGGCCAACTTCAAGAATATGAGGTCGCCCCCTATGTTGTAACTCGCTCAACTTCTAGTGTGGAGTCACCTTTGTTGTAACTCGATCAAGGGCACCCTGTGCCAGGTCTAGTGCAAGTTCATTCCTCATAAAATTTTCCTCCCATAAAAACTATCTTCATATGTGGTCCATCTTAACTTGAGGTTTCAAGTTTGTTCGTGAACTCTAGCTAGTCTACACTTTGTTGGAAAAGTACCATGGCTTTTATCCAGACCTTTTGATAAATTTAGAGTTTTTGACATTCACGTGATGGATATGCAATCTTTGGGGTTTTCTTATTTATTGAGGGATTGACTTGTTCTGAAAAAGATTCTCTTTTCCTGAAGCTTCAGTTATAATTTTGTATCTATGTGCTTGGATGGTTGTAAACAGTTTTTTATGTGCCAGAATAATTTTAAACTTGGAATCTAATTAATTAAACAAATGTGATTTTGGTTCCTGTGTTAATGCAGGCAGACAACCTTTCTAATTGGCTCCCTGCCTCTTCAGCATATGATCTTGTAGCCATTGGAGCTCAGGCAGGTTCATTGAAACTAAGACAGAGATTCATTTGAAAAGCATCGATTGAAACCTAATTCTAATACAAGAATCTACTGATATAATGGTTGTTGGATGCTAAGGAATGTGATTACACACCCCGTGTACCATATACTGATTGTGCGAAAGACTGGGTTGCCCACTTGAAGTGAGTTGAATGATCTCCTATTGCTTGATTAGGATAGATTGATTATGAAAGGTTCTGCATGCCAGCAATCATTACTCAGGAATATATGCTATCATGTCATACAGATCAACATTAGGTTCTGATTATAAACTTGTTCATGGACTTTCAAGGGGTCAAATGAGATTAGTGATCTTTGTTCACATCAACTCACAGGCAAGCCAGGAATTTGTTTGACATGTTGATTTTGTTTCCTCTACTATTGTGATAACATTGATTGGGTGTTCTCATGCAATAAGTGAATCTGAAAACCATGCAGAAAGCTATCTCTGAAGTTCTAAATGGAAGTGAAGCAACTGGAGTTGGACATGTTGTATCAAACAAAGGTGGAATTTGTATCTCTCTGAAGGTGGGCGTGTGCATTAATGGATGTTTCCAGGCTCTAAACAACTAAATAATTCCTTTGACTTAACTTCATTTGGCTTTAGTTTTGGGATACCTCACTGTGCTTTGTAAATTGTCACTTTGCTGCTCATGAAGGACAATGCGAGCTCAGGAATCAAAATTACAGAGGTATGTGGGTCTCTTTAGTGAATTGAGTTTATTTTTTGTACAACATAAAGCAGAGTGAGATGCAGCTTTCTGTAAGCATATTGACAATTAAACAGCATGTCTACAAGTTTCTTCTTAACAAACACGTTTTGTCTAGAAACTTCATAAAAATCAGTGTCACCACCTATTTTTTCATGTCAGTGATATATCCAATCTGTAAATTCTGTGAGTCAAAGTGAATATAGAACAATACAATCAGTACTTTTTGACAATATGTTCTATGATCTATTGAAGAAATTCCCCAAATTCCTGAGCGTATGGAGCACTATTCAATGTGTTGTTGCACCTAATATGTGCATCACTCGACTCAGAAATAGTTTTGTGAAAAAATATATTGCAAAGTGAAAAAAAAAATTGTGAAGTGCTGTGGATGTCTTTCTTGATGTTTCATGGAGTTTTCATCTCTCTCCTAGCCCATTCTTTCATGCAACAAGCAGTCCCTGTAGATCAATGTTTTGTTCTGGTGCTCTATGTGGTGTGTCCTCTTAAGTGCAGTATGGACTATAAATGTCAATTTTGGGAGACTTGCTCTGGGGAAATGGATGGAAGAGGAATTCAGGAGATTGAGGAGGACATTGTGTGATTGTCTCACTGATATATTCCCTGGACTGAGGAGGATGGGCAAAGAGGAATGGTGATCTGCTGTAATGTAGAAGGGAAAGGACTAATGATGTCCAGTCTATAACTCTAAGCAAATAGATGGATTCCACTGAGGGGGAGATAAGCAAGATTGGCTGATCACAATAAGGTTCGACTTTCTGAAATCGACCAATTATAAGACTGGCTTGGTGTGAAATCACCGATTTAAAGACTGCTCAATGAAAATCCCTGATTTTGGTCACTTCTACACTAAAACTGGTCGATTAGCCCATGGGTTTGGTCGACTTGTCGACATTGGCTGGGTGAGCTTTTTGGTTGACTCCTAGTGGTACAAGTTGGATGATCGATTGGGAACTAGCTTTTCTGGTCTATGAGAGCTCTTCCCCCCATTTGAGAAGTGTGGAATCTCAAGGCGAAGATCTTCCCCGGTGCATCATGATGAGAGGACAGGGTGATGCCCCTGAGTACTTGGAGCTCACGGCTCAAGGCACCAAGGATCGAGGAAGGCTCTCTGTTTTTTAAAGGAGAGGAAGCTCAAGGAAAGCGATCCAGCTCTCATACCTATGCTTCACATACATTTCACACTTCAAATTTTCACTTGTCAAGGACACAATAGAGGTGGCATATAGGCTTGTGGAAGGACCCGCAAGGAGAGAGGATCTTCAGCAAACTGGTCTGTCTACAGAGGGTCGGTGCCCACAAGTGTAGCAGGTACCTTGATGGTGGAAGGTTCTTGTATCTCTTTGGGTTCTTTTAGAGCCCCTCCAGGCACGGTACTACCCGGACGAGGTTTGTGGGGCTAGTCTTCCGTCGGGTCCTTTTTACTGTACTCTCCCCCCTTGGCAGTTAGTTGTATGCTAATTAGTCCATTTACCCTTCAATTATCGTCTTCCTTGCAATTTATCCTTTGTATGGAGTTGACTCCCCATATAATTTGCCATTCTCCGTCCCATCCATTCTCTCGTGTTGTATGAGAGAGAACGAAGCAGTTAAGCCGAATCCTCTTCCTTTTGTGTCCTTTTTTTTTGGTATTTTTACATTTCTCTTTCAATCAGTACCCTACAGTTTGTGTGGTGTCTTTTCGGTTGTTAGTTTGTTCTCAGCAGCTCTGTCCCTCAAGTGTCAGTCCTGAGCAAACCACCCCATAACACCAAGAGTACCCAAATCAGAGGGTAATTGGCTGGTTCAACAGCCTCATTTAATTCCTCCATGTAGACTAATCATGTTATAGGAAAATCCTTTCAGTGAGGTAATTCCTGGAACATTTTGGCTCAACAATTGAATAACATTCATCATTTTTCATTACAAATCCAGCCCTGATTTGCTGCATATATGAGCTGTCCATCATGTTGAAGATTTTGAAAAGGTCAACTTGCAAATATGTGTAGTGCAAAATTACATGCAAGCATAAGAATGAGGTACTTCATTTTGGCTGTCCCTTGATGAATCTTACTTGAGTTTTATGGACATAATTCCTGAAAATGGCTGCGTTCTTGAATTCCTGGCTTTGTGAAGGATCTTCTTTAATATGGACGTATTTGTGATTTGCTGATCATTCATGATGGAACAATGGAGAGGCTTGGGAATCAATAGAGAAACTCTTTCCTTAGTAATGAGGGCCACTTAAAAGAATCCATGTGTTATGACATACCGACCTTATATTGTCTTTCAAATGCTCCCAATAATATGATATAAATAATTTCCTTTCACTGCACCTAATAATCAGACCATATTAGCGAAGAACTTTTCCATTTTCCATTCTCTAGAGTGCTATGAGAAGCTCTTCCTTGGGGACATAGTTTCTCAAACCAAGAGCTAAATATTTGGCATGTGGAAGGGTTCTAATGGAAACTTTTTTTCCTAGCATATCAAGTGTTGACAAACCAGTATAGATCTGAATGTTGATTGCAGAGTGCAATTAGATAGGAATATCTGGTATCCTTTCATTGTAGCTTTTGACTGACATATGTGGATGTCTTCTTTTGTTGGAGGATAAACACTCGTATGTGCACAACGAAAGCAAATGAACTCTCCTAGGATCCTGAATTTTTTCCGACATAGGCTTTGTGTTTTCTGAGTTTCTGTGAGTACATACAGAGAATGGAAATGAAACGTTGTAATCTTAAACTAGACTTAGAGAGTTTTCAAATGAGAGTAAAATCACTCCATTTGGATACTAGATGATGCCTCAAGCAGCTGCAACAAAAGTGATAAGTTGATCTCTTCACAGAGTATGAGCTAACTTCATAGACACTGTTCCCGAAACTTGTATCACTCAAAGTAGATCTTATAAGCTTTCCAACAAGACAAAAATCATTGCAAATGGATTCAGAATGAAGAAGAAACAACAATTATAAGGTCAAGGGGTCTACCAAGATCATCTAGAGAGATAGAGTATGCAAAAATGAAATTTCTGCAAAATATGCAAAAAATAACTAGTACGGGGTGTGTGCTTAAGCAAGGGGGCAGCTTGGGCACGTATTTCGAGGACTCTAAGTCATCCTATAACTCATTAGAGGCTTCAAAGGTCACATACCAATCACTTTAAGCAGTCAAAAAGCATATACATGTCAAAAGCTGAGGTCCAATCACATCAAGAGGTGACCGAAATCTTCTTTAATCAACTCTTTCCATTATAGACATGATTTGATGCTTCGAACTCGTGGAAATCATCCTCATTTGATTGTGGATGATGTGGAAGGTTCAATTTGGGGCATGCACCCATGCTCTTGAGCTTGAAATATAAAACTTTCAACACTCCCCCCTCAAGCTCAAGCCTTTTTCCTTCGTTGCTTCATCCTATGTCTCTTATGTTGATTGCTTCCTTTAATCCTTCAAGCTTTGTACTTTCAAGAAACTTTTTCATCATGTTTGCAACCTGCAGTTTTAGTGTTTACATACCTTATATCTAGCTTCTTTGCCATCATCTTTTCTCTAATGAAGTGGTAGTGAACCTCTATGTGCTCGTTCCTTGTATGAAACATGGGATAGTTAGCTAGGTAGATGCTTGAAATGTTGTCTCCATAAAAAGGAAACTCCTCCAGCGGGTTGCTTCTTAGAGCTTCATGAGATCACTTTTGTAACTACCATGAAAACATAACCTAATGTACTCCTTTGATCATCTTTGCTACCTGCCCAATAAACATCATATAACCGTTGACACTTAGATCATCATCATAAGAGTAAAATAGACCTTGGTTGATGGCTTGTATATCTAAGCACTTTTCTTGCTTCCATAAGATGATCATGAGTGGGTGCATGCAAAAATTGAGAGAGTACTCCTACTATGCAAGATCAGGTCTAGTGAATGTAGCATAAATAAATAAACCAATTATGCTTCTGTATAGTGTAATATCTTGTATAGCTTCTCTTTGACCTACAATCAACTTTGTACTGGGCTCCATGGGCTGCGAAAGCGGCTTAAAACCACTCATACCAAACCTGTATAGCACATCCAACAAATATTTTCTTTGAATCAAGAAGATGCCATTGTGTGCATAGATTACCTCTATTCTCAAGAAGTACTTTAGTGTTCCACGATCAGATATCTTAAACTCCTTTCCTAGCTTTGATGTGATATCTTTAATACCTGCAATATCACTTTCTGTGATGATCAAATCATCCACAAAGATGCATATGTATACCGTCTTGTCACCTTGCTTCTTCAACCTCTTTAACCAATCAAAAGCATATATATGTCAAAAGGTGAGGTCCAATGCCATGAAGAGGTGACCTAAATCTTCTCTAATCAACCTCTTTCCATTATGGACATGATTTGATGCTTCCAACTCGTGGAAATCACCCTCCTTTGATTGTGGATGATGTGGGAAGGTTCAATTTGGGGCATGTTCCCACACTCTTGACCTTGAAATACAAGACTTTCAACATCTTGTACTCCTGGATTTCTTGAAGAAGCTTGTTGATGCAGAACTGAAATCATCCTCCTCGAGTTTTCTTACTGCGGATTCTTTAGATTGCATGACAGTAATATATGCAATTGAAGAATTTTCTTACACATTCATTTTGCTCCTCTGGCATGATATGCTGGACTTCCGACTCACCAACAAAGAGGAGTTTAAACATCACATATTGCATCGCATAAGAGAGTGGTCTCATCTGATAATTATGAGATGAAGAAGAACATTCACTTCGACAAGCAAGAGAAGGCTCTTGAGAATATGTATATCTGCTCCTCTTAAGGTATATTGTTTCCTGAGCAACTGAGAATCGCTTTCCAATATCAAGCTTAATCTCCTATTTTATTTTATGGATGAAGAACTTTCACGTGCATTGTGACATCGTCATTCTGCATAGTATGATGCTTATCTTTCTGTATGAATGTTTTATTGCAAATTTATTTTCTCTGCAAGAAATCAATAACCTTTGTTTTTAACTGAAAGAAAACTTGTTCTGAAATGTTAGTGAACAAAGGATAAGCTAAGAGGATTTTGCTAAGAATCTCTTTTATGGTTACAGAAATTGTTGGAAACATTCGCGTGCAGAATACAAACACCGATATTTTGAATCAATTCCACCATGTTTTCTGGCTGGGTGATTTAAATTATAGGCTGAGTGATTGTACAACAAAGGACAAGCTTTCCACCTCAAAGTAAGGCCAGAGCAGAAAACCTTTTGTAACATGTCTGGAAATAAGAAACTTGGCAGTAAATTTTTGCATTACATGAGAGGAACTTGACTTGAATCACACATGACATTCCTATATGCAGCACAGGGAGATGGGATGTAATATCTGAGCACATTCGGCAGAAAGAGTTTGACCAATTGCTTAAAATGGACGAGGTTTGTATCAAGTTCAAAGCTCTTGCATTGAATGGATGCCTTCTGCAATGGATATGCATAAACACGTGGGAAACCTTTTGAAAATGCCATTTTCATATCATGATTTATGATACTTTAATTGAGATATGCAAGCATGCTTATGTATTTTGTATGTGCACCTTAGTAGGAATAAAGGGTAAAATAGTATGGCTTCGATGAACTGTGGAAATCGTAATTGTTCAAGGAGCACATACATGACTGTATTTCATCTTTTAAATCTTGGCTATGAATCAGCTCTACCAAGAACGACAAGCAAAGAGAGTCCTCTATGCATTTATGGAAGGAAAATTAACATTTCCACCAACTTTCAAGGTGATGATCCCACTCCATGCAGACAACGTCTTAATGAAGGACACCATTCTTCCTCTAAAATTCAAAAAAATAATCTGAACTGTTTCACACCATTTATAAACAGATGAAGCGAGATTCTGAAGATGCTTATCAACAGAAACGATTACCTGCCTGGTGTGATAGGGTGCTTTGGTCATCACTTCCAGGGTGTCATGTTGAACAGCTTTCTTATACATCAACTCCTAGCATAACAACTAGGTAAAACTTTCAGCTCTCTCTCTCTCTCTCTCTCTCTCTCTCTCCCCTCCCTCCCTCCCTCTCTCTTTTCCCCCCCTTCCCCCCCCCCCCCCCCCCCCCCCCCCCCCCCCCCCCCTCTCTGGGTTGTAGTTGTTAACTCTGTAATGAAAGGTTATATTTTTTTATTCCTGCAGTGACCACAAACCTGTTGCCGCAACTTTTTCATTAACAGCTTATGCTTTGCCTTGTGATTCGAAGGAAGATTTGGATGAGGATAACATGCGTTGGCATGTCCGGGTAAAGCTTTTCCCTGACAGAATTATGAAAGGCTCATGATTTACTCTACATGAGATATTTACTAATGAACCATATTGTAGTCAGTTCACAGCTCTTCGAGGGAAGAATCTGCGTGTATCAGATTTTAGCGGCTATTCAGATCCGTAAGTATAATTGCTCTGGATTGATGCCCCTAATTTGGCTCAATCACAACAATACACACCATCGTATGTATACAGAGCTCAATATTTCTTGAGGGAAACTGATACGAGAATTTGGCTCCATATGTGATAGTAGATGAATCTTGATTCTTCTTTTTCAGATTGATGAAGCTGTATAGGTACTTAGACTGATTGGATTTGAAGTTTGAAACTTGAAGAATACATACTTGTTCTTTTTGCATAATTTAATATGATTGGAACGTGGAACTTTCTGTATGCTAACAATGATCATAACCTTTTCTGTGATTTATATTATTATTATTATTATTATTATTATTATTATTATTATTATTATTATTCTTATTATTATTATTATTATTGTTATTATTTTTCACTGCGGGTTTTTTACGTCATCATTATATATTATGTTTCTAATCTTTGTAGCTAGTCTCTAGTATGTCTGAATCATCTCCATGCCTCTTAAGCAGTGCAGGAAGGTAGCACATAGCTTTGTATGAATGTTTGGCCATGTCTATCCATGCATGGATGCTTGTGTACTTCTATTGTTTTATTGCTTGAATAAATGAAAACCCTTTGTTTTATCTTTGTAGCTAGTCTCTAGTATGTCTGAATCATCTCCATGCCTCTCAAGCAGTGCTGGAAGGTAGCACATAGCTTTGTATGAATGTTTGGCCATATCTATCCATGCATGTATGCTTGTGTACTTCTATTGTTTTATTGCTTGAATAAATGAAAACCCTTTTTTTTCTGTACTTAAGCCATTCAATAAACATTGAGTCAAAATAAATCCTCTTTTTTGTCAAAGTTACACAACATGTAGTGGGTTTGGGGCAGGTATTTGATGTAGTTTCAGATTGTAGCTGTCCTCACTTGGTGGGTACTTTAGGGACGAGCTCTCCTTGGAGAAATATACTCCATAACACATCCCGTGCAAGATGGAATACCAAGGATTTGAAATGTATACAGATGAAGAAAGATTTAACCCTCAACATTAAAGATAAGGGATCAAAAGAAGGAAATCAACTGAAAAATGCCATATACAGCACACAGTATAAGATATATGGGATCCAGATGGAAACCAATTTATATGGCCCAGGAGGAGCCTGAAACCACCTTAATGCTGTACCCACTGTCGATTGTACATCAAGAATGTTCACTCACAAATAGAATAGGACCAAGTTGTAGTTCCACTTTTCCACTGCCACAGTAGGCTACCTGCTCAGGCACTCTCACTAGCAGGACTACACCTCAACTCACCAGCAGCACAGACCATAAGTTACTATTCATACAGAGAAATCTCACCAGCAGACATACACAACACAAGTACAACTAAGAAGCTAGGCAGTCTACACACAGTAGAGGAATAGTACAGTGCAGTACACAATCCTGGGGAAGAGTCAATTTTAGCAGGCAATATATAGCGGGACTAGCCTAGCACACTTGGAAGATTAACCCAACACACTACAAAAAATAACCCAAAACTCTACAAAGAATTGGCTTGAAATGCTACAACATCATGACGTTAGCAACAATTTTTCAATGTTGCTATGTTGCTAATGCGTTAGCAACATGTTGCCTTGGATGTTGCGAAAATGTTGCTAACAACCTTGGGGTATATGCTTTATGCTAGCCAAGATCACTCTATCCAAGAGTGTCCAAGGTAAACCATTTGTCAACTTTATGGAAAGGGGGGAAATGAGGCAAAGGATTATTATTCACTCAAAGGACTGGGAGCCCCAAGCAAATGCGAAATCAGCCTCCAAATGTGCAATGGATGGGGACAAATCAATCATTTCTCTTGGGACAACCAACCCTCCCAACAAATTTCTATCTACTATGTAAAAAACAAATATACACTAAGGACTTCCCAAGGGAGTTCCTTCCAGAAGTAATTTAGCTTCTGCCCCCAAGCAAATGCAAAATCAGCCTCCAAATGTGCAATGGATGGGGCCAAATCAATCATTTCTCTTGGGACAACCAACCCTTCCAACAAATTTCTATCTACTATGTAGAAAACGAATATACACTAAGGACTATCCCAAGGGAGTTCCTTCGAGAAGTAATTTAGCTAACCTCTACCCTCTGCGCATGATAAGGTGACTAGCTAGGAACAAGAGACCATTTTTTACTTTTGTCCACTCATCTTGGGCAATGGTGGTCCACCTCAAGAAATTGCTAGTTATGATGACCATGTCACAAAAAGAGAAGCTAGCGATACCAAGGTTGATTCTCAAAGAATTACAAAAGTGGAAAAGAGTTGTTCCATCCCATCTAATCAAAGAATTACGAAAGTGGAAGGGAAGATTTGTTCTATCCATGCAAACCAAAGGTGACAGAGAAGGTAAACAGCCTCCTCTTGCACCAAGCAAGGAAACTCAAAAATCTTCTCCACCGGGGGAGACTGGAAAAGGAAAGGGAGGATGATTTCCTTGAAAATCCTGTTGACAAGACCTTTTTGCACATGAAAGAAGAACTACAATACTTCCAAGGAGAAAATACCAAGAATGGTGCACGATGCAAACTTAGGATTTGACTCAAGACGGCAAGTAATTGAAACCGGTATTTTATAGATGTAGAGAAACTAGCTCAAGTTAAACCTGAAAAAGTATCACTTGTCACCAAAGGCACTTTGCTCTCCCTAGGCATGGACCCTTATCCCGATAAGATTTCATCCATGATGAGAATGCCAAGATGAGTGTGTGCGAGGAAAGTTTAGAATTTCTTAGGTCAAGCTCGCTATCGTATAAAGTTCATTGTCAGAAGTGGAGAAAAGATGATGAGCCTACTAAAAGCCAAAATAATACATGCTGTTGCAATCCAAAAACCTAGACTTCTGCCAAAACCCCATCAATAGCCTTCACATACTTTATGGTATGCTATGAAAAGTTATGAAAAAATGTTATCTTTGGTTATCCATGGGGAGAGAATGCACAGAAGTAGAAAGAATACAAGGCCACTCCTCCATGGAGGAGATTGGGGGGTGGAACCAAAAGAAAAGAGATAAAAAAATAACAGAGGAAGAAAAATCATCCGTCCCCTTTATTCGGGCTACCCCCTGATCTGCCCCTTCCTCACCGCATCCAGCTCCTCCTTCGCTCCCCTCTCCTTTCCCTCCCTTGCCCTCCTCCCTCCTCCCCTTGCTCCCTCTTCCTTCTCTCCCCGCACCAGCCCAAAAGCATCTTCATTTTGATTTTTAATTCACTGCAGTGGACAATTGTGGGATGTTGCTGCAATGGGAAGACCTGTTGATTTTGGAAAAAACTCAGATTTCCGCTTTGAGGGGAATGACACCTAATTGAGAATATTCCAAATGGCCATCTCGAACATATTATTCTGTCCAATTATGACAATACCCTGTAGCACACAATGAAAAATGCAAGAAAGAGAAGCATCATGACATCTTCTCTGAGATGGTGAGGCCACTAGGAGCGAACAATGTGGGCAGCACAAATTTCTTTTAAGATTTTTTTTCTTTTGTATCTTTTGTAGGAAAGCCAAGTAGGCAGTGGATGCTCTCTCTCTCTCTCTCTCTCTCTCTCTCTCTCTCTGTCTCTCTCTATCTCTCCCCTCCCCTTTCCCCATCAGGAAGCACTTTATGCACTTCATAGTCTCTGTGCACCTTATGCTCTATGCTCATGCATGGAGCCTATCTTTCCCTTTGGACATGTGGCCATGGTCGAGATTGCTATGGACTCTCTCTCTCTCTCTCTCTCTCTCTCATACTCACCTCCCAGCCGTAGAGCCGATACGGGTTCACCGTCGAGCCTGGGAGCCTGCAGCCAAGCGGGCAGCCATCTCCAAGGGACTGGTGTCCCATACCACCAGCCTCTCACCAATACGGGTGACAAGACTCTGCTGAAGGGCCAAGAGCCCAAGTGCCTCACCTGAGGAATCCCCCACAAATGAGCCCATGAATCCTATTTATAGGCTCAAATCAAGAGGTGGTCCAGTTCATACTAGGCGGCCAATTCATATTTGGCCGGACACTTAACTGTAGGCACCCATCCAAATGTCCTGTAACTTTGGGGACGTTCCTTCTCCCCCCATTAAAAAAAAAAGAAAAAAAAAAAAGAAAAAAAAAAGAAAAAAAAGAAAGTAAGAAAAAAAAAACCCTGCTTTTCTTCTTCCAAAAAGCACAGGATCTCAGGTTGAAGATCCTCCCCAGCACTCTATGATGGAAGGGCAGGGAAATGCCCCTTAGTACTTGGAACTGCTGGTTCAAGAGTTGGAGGACTTAGGAAGGCGATCTCTCCTTATAAAGGAGAAGATGCTCAAGAAACATATATCGTATGTACACAACAGGCAAGCAAGCACTTATCTTCTGAAGGACACCACAAAGAGACAACACACAAAGGGAGCGGAAAGACTGATAAGAGAGGAGAAGCTTAGAGCAAGGTGGTCTGGCTGCAGAGGGTCAGTGCCAAGAGGTCTAGCAGACACATTGGTGGTGGAAGGTTCTTGCCACTCTTTAGGTTCTCTTCGAGCTCCATGCAAGGTACTGCCCCGACCAGGTTGGCAGGGCTAGTCTTCTATTGGGTCCCTTCCACTCTTGCTTCTATTGTTGGCAGTTGTATGCCCCCTGCCGTTCCAGTCCACTTTTCGGAATGGACATCTTTTCCCTTTGGGTTATTGACATGTTCATGAAATTGGCAGCTCTCTTGTAACTTGTTTAGTTATTCCTCTTCCCCTTCCATTTGGTTGGAAGACCCCTTGTAATTTGTTTAGCTATTTTATTCTCTTCTGTATGTAGAACCTAAGTGAAAATCGATTTCTTTCAGAATATTCCAATTTTGTTCTTTTGTTGTTAAGTTTCCTCCCTTTCTGTATCTGTTCGAATTTGTTAGGTATTTCCTCATCACCTCTCTGCATGCATCCTCTCTGCCACTCACCCATCACCCCCGACCGCCCACACAAGCAACAGATTAGGATTTAGAAAAAGAAAAGATAAGTATTTTGAAAAGTATAGTAGACTGTTTGTGTATTACTCCCACATAGTTTAATAGTTAATACTATTTGCCCCCAACGAGCTTGCAAGTTTTCAAGACATGCAGATTACTCAAGGAGATTTCTTATGCAAAACCCTGTGCCATGATGTATATCCATTGTAGTGATCGTGGTGGATGCTTTTTCATGGCTTTGGAATCTCTATGTCATCTAGTCAGTGTTTGAAAGGATGATTCTGATGAGCTCACCTAATTGGTGCCGTTCACTGAATGCAAAGATAAATAAATGCTCTCTCTTTCAGCCAGTTGGATTGCACATGACATATGATGTTCTTTATAAACATTTTTCACAGGGGCACATTTATTTTTACGCTTTGGTTTTCTGTGTGTTCAGATCTGCAATGGAATTCTGTTATGTGCTCATAACTTTACCTTGCAACAGGTATGTTAAATTTTTTGGGCCAAATCTTTTTCAAGAAGTTAAAAGTAAAGTCAAGTTTCAAGATCTTAACCCTGTTTGGGACCCTCTAAAGGTACCATCACTTTTTGCAAGAATTTTGTATTATCATAGGTGTTGTAAACCATTAGGTGGGGAGTATCATTTTTTACGGCTTGTTTACATAGTGTCAACTTTCATTTCCACAGGATGTTCCAGTCATTGTTTTGAATACGTCAGCAATTGAGCGCCTAGAGAAGGAGTATATTTTTGTTCGAATCATTGATTTTGACTACACTTCACGAGATGACACACTTGGTAGGTCCAATTACGTGCTCATTGTTGTTTGCATGTACCTGCCCCTACAATCATACTCAAAAAAGAAGTGAAGAGTTCATTGTATATACATTTTTCTGATGGAGATTTAGAATCCTAAATTGTGCCTTGCTTGCTCTTTTACACATGCACAGAGAGAGAGAGAGAGAGAGAGAGAGAGAGAGAGAGAGAGAGAGAGAGAGAGAGAGAGAGAGAGAGAGAGAGAGAGAGAGAGAGAGAGAGAGAGAGAGAGAGAGAAATGAAATGAAATGAAATGATATATTTACGTCTTCAGAAGGCCAAAATGACCTATGAGACCAAAAGTTACAAAACTGGTGAATCTGATACAAAATCTGAGTACCAAAGGAAGTGGTATTGAAAATGAAAGATGTAAAATAGCTGGGAAAAGGCTAACACCAAGACTAATACAACAAAGGGCTGATACATAGGAGGGATGTGCTGATATACAAGGCTGGAGATCTATCCTTATCTGCACTGTGGGTGTCTGAAAAGTATAGCTCCAATCCTCCGCTGCAGTCTCCGTCGATACTCTGTAGCACCTCTCACTCTCGGTCGTCTAGATCTCCCTAGATCCACTGCTCGGTCTATGAGCGTGCCAGTAGTGGCTGTATGAATGTGGACAGAGCTCTGTACTAGATGCTCTATTGACTTCTCGTCTAGCTGCCTAGTGTCTGGTGTAAAGAAATCTGTAATCTGTCTCTCGGACTGTCTCCCTCCAGCTCTCCTCAGTAGAGTGTCTCTATGTCTGTGTACCTCTAGTAGATATAGTCCAAGACATCTCTGATCCTCAAAACTCATGACTCTAGATAGAGGCCCAAAACCCTCTCTGAATAGACAATGAAAACGGCCCCGTATCTTATAGTATACCGTGCAATGACATATGTAATGTAGCTCTGTCTTTGGCTCTAGGTGACATAGATGGCATATCCTGCTATCTGATGGTACCCCTCTGAATCTGCTAGTCTCAATCTGAAGCTGATGTGAGGATGTGCGCAACTGGCCAATGGCACAACGCAAGGCATGGGAAAGGTGTGTATCCATATAGCTAGGTCGAGTCACAAACCCATCCGTTGAGAGGTGTAGAAGATGCTCTCTATAGAAAGCCATCTTCGTACCCAACTCCTGTGTAGGCTCAATCCATGTCCTCCTGGTGTCTGATCCATGTCCAGCTGGATCAGATCCTGACGAATGAGTCTAGTAATCTCCACCTGCGTCAGGTACATCAGGGGTGTCTGTAAAGAGTACTGGAAAGGAGGCAGCCTGTCCATGGTAAAACCATGTGTTTGAAACCATGATGTCATCTGTGCAAACCAGCATGATGTATCCCCCTGCAGGGCTAGCGGGGGGGGGAGGGAGGGAGGGGCGGGGGGGGGGGGGGGGAGGGAGGGAGGGGCGGGGGGGGGGGGGGGAGGGAGGGAGAGAGGGAGAGAGGGAGAGAGGGAGAGAGAGAGAGAGAGAGAGAGAGAGAGAGAGAGAGAGAGAGAGAGAGAGAGAGAGAGAGAGAGAGAGAGAGAGAGAGAGAGAGAGAGAGAGAGAGAGAGAGAGAGAGAGAGAGAGAGAGAGAGAGAGAGAGAGAGAGAGAGAGAGAGAGAGAGAGAGAGAGAGAGAGAGAGAGAGAGAGAGAGAGAGAGAGAGAGAGAGAGAGAGAGGAGAGAGGGAGAGAGGGAGAGAGGGAGAGAGGGGAGAGAGGGGGAGAGGGGGAGAGGGGGAGAGGGGGAGAGGGGGAGAGGGGGAGAGGGGGAGAGGGAGAGAGGGAGAGAGGGAGAGAGGGAGAGAGAGAGAGAGAGAGAGAGAGAGAGAGAGAGAGAGAGAGAGAGAGAGAGAGAGAGAGAGAGAGAGAGAGAGAGAGAGAGAGAGAGAGAGAGAGAGAGAGAGAGAGAGAGAGAGAGAGAAATGAAATGAAATGAAATGATATATTTACGTCTTCAGAAGCCCAAAATGACCTATGAGACCAAAAGTTACAAAACTGGTGAATCTGATACAAAATCTGAGTACCAAAGGAAGTGGTATTGAAAATGAAAGATGTAAAATAGCTGGGAAAAAGCTAACACCAAGACTAATACAACAAAGGGCTGATACATAGGAGGGAGGTGCTAATATACAAGGCTGGAGATCTATCCTCATATGCACTGTGGGCGTCTGAAAAGTATAGCTTGAATCCTCCGCTGCAGTCTCCGTCGATACTGTGTAGCACCTCTCACTCTCGGTCGTCTAGATCATCCTAGCTCCAGTGCTCGGTGTATGAGAGTGCCAGTAGTCGCTGTATGAGTGTGGACAGAGCTCTGTACTAGATGCTCTACTGACTGCTCCTCTAGCTGCCCAATGTCTGGTGTAAAGAAATCCGTAATCTGTCTCTGGGACTGTCTCCCTCCAGCTCTCCTCAATAGAGTGTCTCTATGTCTGTGTACCTCTAATAGATATAGTCCAAGACATCTCTGATCCTCAAAATTCATGACTCTAGATAGAGGCCCAAAACCCTCTCTGAATAGAGAGAGAGAGAGAGAGAGAGAGAGAGAGAGAGAGAGAGAGAGAGAGAGAGAGAGAGAGAGAGAGAGAGAGAGAGAGAGAGAGAGAGAGAGAGAGAGAGAGAGAGAGAGAGAGAGAGAGAGAGAGAGAGAGAGAGAGAGAGAAGAAAGAAGAAAGAAGAAAGTGTTCTTACATCTATTAGGAGGCCAAACTCGGCCTATGAGACAAATCGATGTACATGGGTGTATCTTCTGTCTATCAGAGAAGATAAAAGTGCTGAAAAAGAAACTGGTAAAGCTGATACATATCTCCGTGAAATGCGTGTGGAGATACCCATGAAAGGGGGGGGTGTAAGGAGTGTGATATCTATGGAAGTCTACATGCAAAGGGGTAGTACAACAAACATGGGAATGCATCTGAAACGACTAACTAGCTCCATCCTGTGCTAATGGGCGGGTGTAAGATGTGATACATAGGTGGAGGTGGAGTCAGGGCCATCGTGATAGCTGCAACGGGATCAGCCATCATCTGGAATCGTCTCTCCTCCATGGCGCCATGGTGACGAGTCTGGATCTCTGCAATCTGATGTTGGTGATGTCTCGGGGCCCGATATCCTCTAGCACGGGGTCGTCTCCTAGCTCGAGCACCCTGAGCCTGCTGAAGAGTCACCCCTCTCGGTGTGTGGGCTGAGGGGGGGAGGGATGCAGCACGTCGTGGAATAAAGAACTCAGTGAGCTGACTCTGTCTCCCTCCTGTATGGGCTGCTACAGTAGGCTGGAGTAGGGAATCTCTGTGACTCTGTATCTCTAGTAGGGGGGAGAGAGAGAGAGAGAGAGAGAGAGAGAGAGAGAGAGAGAGAGAGAGAGAGAGAGAGAGAGAGAGAGAGAGAGAGAGAGAGAGAGAGAGAGAGAGAGAGAGAGAGAGAGAGAGAGAGAGAGAGAGAGAGAGAGAGAGAGAGAGAGAGAGAGAGAGAGAGAGAGAGAGAGAGAGAGAGAGAGAGAGAGAGAGAGAGAGAGAGAGAGAGAGAGAGAGAGTCATATTAACGTCTTCTGGAGGCCAAACTTGGCCTATGAGACAAAAGCCATGTACAAATGTAGTAACCATGTGTAGAAAATGAAATGAAATGAAATAAACACAAAGCTATCTAGGGCTGGTAAAAGGCTGGGGAGACGTGGCTCTGACTCAGCACATAATGGCCACCTAATACAGGGGGATCCATAATATGAGTGAGCAAAACACCCTAGCTACTGGTGATGGGGGGAGGTGGGTGTAGTATGTGGTACATTGGTGGTGGTCTGAGTGCCTCATGAAGGATGACAACCCAGGGGGTGGCGGTACGCATATGCTCCATCATGTGGTCGTAGGCTGTCCTGATGCGTGAGATATCCTCCTGATATAGTCGTGGTGGACGATATCCTACCATGCGTGGTCGTCGTGGTGCGCTCTGTGCTTCTGCCTGGTGGAGCGTGAGCCCTATAGAAGGACCTCCCTGATGTAGTTCTGCTCGCTGAAAGAACTGGGTAATGGTCTGCTGGGTACTCACCCGTGGCTGATGTGTGGGCTATAGTGACCGCTCTCGCCTCTCGTATGCTGCTCTGAGGAAGCGTCCCAAGCGTCGCTGGTCTCCCATAGTCATGCACAACTGGAGTGACTCCTCTAGCTGGAACTGTGCGCGTAGGTCTAAGTATGCTCGGCATCTGATAACAAAATGCTCCTCACTCTCTACCTCTGTCTGGCATACTGGGCACCACCTCTCCTCACGGGGGACTCCCCTGGACCGACCCCTGGAGCTGACGTGATGAGACCCGGAGCTTCCCAATGACTACTCGGAGATGGTGGGAAGGTATGTCCGATATGTGTAGAAAATGCTCGCGGTAATAGAGCATTTTCGGTGGCAATGTATCCCTAGGGCTCACCCACGTCCTCTGTATGTATGTATGCCATATCTCCTGACGAATGACCCTATTCCTCTCTTGATGAGAGAGCGAGTAGGTGGGTGCATGTGAGTCGTACTGTAGTGGTGGTAGCCTGTCTATGTCAAAGCCATGGTGGGCCAGCCAGTCTCGTGTTTGTGCATACCATGAGGAGGTGTCTCCTGCTAATGCCATATCACGTGATGCCTGGAAAGCAGGATAAGCAATGCGCTCTCTGTCCATGCTCCCAAGTCTGTGTAATAGGCATACTGTCTGGAACAGCGCCTCAACTAGCATCGGTGGTGCAGCGAGCTCTGCTCTAATGATATCATGTGGTACCGAAGGCTTGCTGCGGATAAGTCTGGCAATCATGAGGATCTATGGCCTCTCTAATGCTTTCCATACTGATGTCGCTAATCCCGGCCCCCATATGGCTGCCCCATACATGAGCGCTGGCGTAACCAAAGTGTCAAGGAGCCACCCCTTTGTGCGGGGCTCTTGAAAATATGCCTGGTGGCATTGTCTCTCCATCAAAGCTAGTGCTGCGTACCCACGTGTGATGCGGTCCCGAGCTGCCTGAGACATAGAGAAGACCCCTGATGCTGCTGTAAATGTCACTCTCAAGTAAACATATGATCCGACCACCTCGATCGGTCCACCTCCTGCTGTGAACAAACTATGTCTCCGTACCTGTGCAGATGTATGAAAGATCATGACCTTGGTTTTACCAAGGTTCACAGATAACCCTCTCTGTCTCCAAAAGTCATCTAGGCCATGTAGATGATGCTGTAGACCTTCTGCGGACTCTGAAACCAATACAATATCATCAGCGTATAAAAGAATATGGACAGTGGATCAGGGAGAGGGGGGGAGGGGGAGGGGGAGGGAGAGGGGGGGAGGGGGAGGGGGAGGCGGGGAGGGAGAGGGGGGGAGGGGGAGGCGGGGAGGGGGGGAGAGGGAGAGAGAGAGAGAGAGAGAGAGAGAGAGAGAGAGAGAGAGAGAGAGAGAGAGAGAGAGAGAGAGAGAGAGAGAGAGAGAGAGAGAGAGAGAGAGAGAGAGAGAGAGAGAGAGAGAGAGAGAGAGAGAGAGAGAGAGAGAGAGAGAGAGAGAGAGAGAGAGAGAGAGAGAGAGAGAGAGAGAGAGAGAGAGAGAGAGAGAGAGAGAGAGAGAGAGAGAGAGAGAGAGAGAGAGAGAGAGAGAGTTTTTGCGTCTATTAGGAGGGTGAACTTGGCCTATGAGACAAACCGATGTACATGGGTGTATCTTCTCTCTATGAGAGAAGATAAAAGTGCTTAAAAAGAAACTGGTAAAGCTGATACATATCTCCATGATATGCATGTGGAGATACCCATGAAAGTGGGGGAGTGTATGGAGTGCGATATCTATGATAGTCTATATGGAAAAGAGTAGTACAAGCATGAGAATGCATCTGAAACGACTAACTAGCTCCATCCTGTGCTATCGTCTCTCCTCCATGGCGTGATGGTGGCGAGCCTGGATCTCTGCAATCTGATGTCGTTGAAGTCTCGGGGCCCGATATCCTCTAGCACAGGGTCGTCTCCTAGCTCGAGAAGTCTGAGCCTGCTGAAGAGTCACCCCTCTCAGTGTGTGGGCTGAGGGGGGGAGGGCGGCAACACGTCGTTGAATAAAGAACTCAGTGAGCTGACTCTGTCTCCCTCCTGTATGGGCTGCTACAGTAGGCTTGAGTAGGGAATCTCTGTGGCTCTGTATCTCTAGTAGGAATCGCCCGAGCTGTCTCTGGTCTCTAGAGTCAATTATCTCTCGGAGGGTGGGCTCCACTGTAAATAGAGTCCTGTATCTGCCTTTGATGCCATCATATGCGCTACATCTGCATACAAAGTGCTCCTCGTCCTCCATCTCTACTCTGCAAATCCTGCATATCCGCTCCTCTCTAGGAATGTCTACGGCTCTGCCCGTATCAATCTCTAGTCTATGTGGTGAGACTCTCAATTGGCCAATCGCTACCCTCGAGCTATGAGGCATGTAAGTATCCATGTAACGTGGCCGTCGGATGAAACCGTCCGCTAGTATGTCTAAGAATTGGTCTCGATAGTGCGATAGTCTCGATCCCATGTGTGATGTGTGCCATGTCTGACTAATGTAGAGAGAGAGAGAGAGAGAGAGAGAGAGAGAGAGAGAGAGAGAGAGAGAGAGAGAGAGAGAGAGAGAGAGAGAGAGAGAGAGAGAGAGAGAGAGAGAGAGAGAGAGAGAGAGAGAGAGAGAGAGAGAGAGAGAGAGAGAGAGAGAGAGAGAGAGAGAGAGAGAGAGAGAGAGAGAGAGAGAGAGAGAGAGAGAGAGAGAGAGAGAGAGAGAGAGTCATATTAACGTCTTCTGGAGGCCAATCTTGGCCTATGAGACAAAAACCATGTACAAGTGTAGTAACCCTTTGTAGAAGATGAAATGAAATGACAAAGTATATCGCTACACAAAGCTATATAGGGCTGGAGGTGGGTGTAGTATGTGGTATATCGGTGGTGGTCTGAGTGCCTCCTGAAGGAAGACAACCCAGGGGGTTGTGGTACGCTTATGCCCCATCATGTGGTCCTAGGCTGTCCTGATGCGTGAGATATCCTCCTGATATAGTCGTGGTCGAGGATATCTGCCCATGCGTGGTCGGCGCGGTGCTCTCTGTGCCGCTGCCTGGTGGAGCGTGAGCCCTATAGATGGACCTCTCTGATGTAGCTCAGCTCGTTGAAGCTCGTTGAAAGAACTGGATAATGGTCTGCTGGGTACTCACCCGTGGCTGGTGTGTGGGCTGTAGTGACCGCTTTCGCCTCTCATATGCTGCTGTGAAGAAGGGTCCTAAACGTCGTTGGTCTCCCATAGTCATGCACAACTGGAGTGACTCCTCTATTTGGAATTGTGCTCGTAGGTCTAAGTATATTGGGCATCTGATAACAAAATGCTCCTCACCCTCTAACTCTGTCTCGCACACTGGACACCACCTCTCCTCTCGGGGGACTCCCCTGGACCGACCCCTCTCAATCTCGAGCTGATGTGATGAAACCCATAGCTGCCCAATGACGACTCGAAGGTGGTGGGGTAGATATGTCTGCATGTATCTGGGAATCTCGATGAAGCCCTCGTCTGATATATGTAGAAAATGCTCACGGTAATAGAGCATTTTCGGTGGCAATGTATCCCTAGTGCTCACCCATGTCCTCTGTATGTATGTATGCCATATCTCCTGACGAATGATCCTATTCCTCTCTTGATGAGAGAGCGAGTAGGTGGGTGCATGTGAGTCGTATTGTAGTGGTGGTAGCGTGTCTATATCAAAGCCATGGTGGGCGAGCCAGTCTTGTGTCTGTGCATACCATGAGGTGTCGCCTGCTAATGCCATATCACGTGATGCCTGGAAAGCACGATAAGCAATGCGCTCTGTGTCCATGCTCCGGAGTCTGTGTGATAGGCATATTGTCTCGAATAATGCCTCAACTAGCATCGGTGGTGCAGCGAGCTCTGCTCTAATGATATCATGTGGCACTGAATGCTTGCTACGCATAAGTCTGGAAATCATGAGGATCTGTGGCCTCTCTAATGCTGTCCATACTGATGTAGCTAATCCTGGCCCCCATATGGCTGCCCCATACATGAGCGCTGGCGTAACCAAAGTGTCGAAGAGCCACCCCTTTGTGCGGGGCTCCTGAAAATATGCCTGGTGCCACTGTCTCTCCATCAAAGCTAATGCTGCATACCCACGTGTGATGCGGTCACGGGCTGCCTCAGACATAGAGAAGACCCCTGATGCTGCTGTAAATGTCACTCCCAAGTAAACATATGATCCGACCACCTCAATCGGTCCACGTGCTTCTGTGAACAAACTATGTCTGCGTACCTGTGCTGATGTATGAAAGATCATGACCTTCGTTTTACCAAGGTTCACAGATAACCCTCTGTGTCTGCAAAAGTCATCTAGGCCGTAGACCTTTTGCAGACTCTGAAACGAGTACTATATCATCAGCGTATAAAAGAATATGGACGATGGACCTCCATACCTCAATGCCATCACCCCCCTGCTGCTGTATGCAGTCCACTATCTCATCAATGTAGAGACCAAAGAGGGTGGGTGAAAGAGGGCATCCTTGCTTCACCACGATAGTGCTAGCAAGTGGATGAGATAAGCCCCCCCCCCCCCCCCCCCGCCCCCTCCCCCACATCTGACTCTACTAGATACTCTCTCATTTAACGCATAGATCCCCCATATCATCTCCTCTGGAGCTCTGATGTCAAGTAGTCGTCTGAAGAGTCGTTCCCTAGGAACGGTGTCAAATGCTTTGCGGAAGTCTACAAAGCAACAATATAATCTCCTCTTCCTCACCTTTGCCTGGTAGATCAAGCATCTTAGAGTGAAGATGTGGTCAATGGTAGAGTAATCGCGTATGAAACCTGCCTGTCGTGGTGCCCTGATACCCTTCCTCTCAGCGAGAGTACTCAACTCTGTCTCTAGTACCGCCCCATATAACTTGGCAAATATAGGGCCAATCATGATCGTCCGGTATGTAGCTGGACCCATAGTATCTCCTTACTTATGAATGGGCACTATGGTGTGCTCAGTCCATGAGTCAGGGAACCCTTCAACCAATGCACGGTTGAAGAGGTGGGCAATGAGCGGGGCAAGGGTCATGCCTCCGTAGATTAGGTGCTGTGCCTGTAAACCGAAATGGTCATGGGCCCTGCCATGCTGTAGATGGGCAATAGCGTGTCCCACCATAGTGGGTGTGAAGAAGTCAGAGGTAGGACGTGAGCTATGTGGTCTGAGAGAGAGAGAGAGAGAGAGAGAGAGAGAGAGAGAGAGAGAGAGAGAGAGAGAGAGAGAGAGAGAGAGAGAGAGAGAGAGAGAGAGAGAGAGAGAGAGAGAGAGAGAGAGAGAGAGAGAGAGAGAGAGAGAGAGAGAGAGAGAGAGAGAGAGAGAGAGAGAGAGAGAGAGAGAGAGAGAGAGAAAGAAAGAAAGAAAGAAAGAAAGTCATATTAACGTCTTCTGGAGGCCAAACTTGGCCTATGAGACAAAAACCATATACAAGTGTAGTAACCCTGTGTAGAAGATAAAATGAAATAAAAAGTATATCGCTACACAAAGCTATATAGGGCTGGAAAAGGCTGGGGAGACGTGGCTCTGACTCTGCAGATAGTGGCCACCTAATACATGGGGGGATCCAAAATGTGAGTAAAACGCCCTAGCTACTGGTGATGGGTGGAGGTGGGTGTAGTATGTGGTACATCGGTGGTGGTCTGAGTGCCTCTTGAAGGAAGACAACCCAGGGGGTGGTGGTACGCCTATGCTCCATCATGTGGTCGTAGGCGATCCTGATGCGTGAGATATTCTTCTGATATAGTCGTGGTCGACGATATCCGCCCATGCGTGGTCGGCGCCGTGCTCTCTGTGCTGCTGCCTGGTGTAGCGTGAGCCCTATAGATGGACCTCTCTGAAGAAGCTCAACTCGCTGAAAGAACTGCGTAATGGTCTGCTGGGTACTCACCCGTGGCTGATGTATGGGCTGTAGTGACCGCTCTCGCCTCTCGTATGCTGCTGTGAGAAAGCGTCCCAAGCGTCTCTGGTCTCCCATAGTCATGCACAGCTGGAATGACTCCTCGATCTGGAACTGTGCTCGTAGGTCTAAGTATGCTGGACATCTGATAACAAAATGCTCCTCACTCTCTACCTCTGTCTGGCATACTGGGCACCACCTCTCCTCACGGGGGACTCCCCTGGACGGACCCCTCTCAATCTCGAGCTGATGTGATGAAACCCGGAGCTGCCCAATGACGACTTGTAGGTGGTGGGGAAGGTAGGTCTGCATGTATCTCGGAATCTCGATGAAGCCCGTGCCCGATATATGTAGAAAATGCTCGCGGTAGTAGAGCATTTTCGGTGGCAATGTACCCCTAGGGCTCACCCATGTCCTCTGTATGTATGTATGCCATATCTCCTGACGAATGATCCTATTCCTCTCTTGATGAGAGAGCGAGTAGGTGGGTGCATGAGAGTCGTACTGTAGTGGTGGTAGCCTGTCTATGTCAAAGCCATGGTGGGCAAGCCAGTCTCGTGTCTGTGCATACCATGAGGAGGTGTCGCCTGCTAATGCCATATCACGTGATGCCTCGAAAGCACGATAAGCAATGCGCTCTGTATCCATGCTCGGAAGTCTGTGTAATAGGAATACTGTCTGGAATAGTGCCTCAACTAGCATCGGTGGTGCAGCGAGCTCTGTTCTAATGATATCATGTGGTACTGAAGGCTTGCTGCGGATAAGTTTGGCAATCATGAGGATCTGTGGCCTCTCTAATGCTGTCCATACTGATGTAGCTAATCCTGGTCCCCATATGGCTGCCCCATACATGAGCGCTGGCGTAACCAAAGTGTCAAAGAGCCATCCCTTTGTGCGGGGCTCCTGAAAATATGCCTGGTGGCACTGTCTCTCCATCAAAGCTAGTGCTTCGTACCCACGTGTGATGCGGTCACGGGCTGCCTGAGCCATAGAGAAGACCCCTGATGCTGCTGTAAATGTCACCCCCAAGTAAACATATGATCCGACCACCTCGATCGGTCCACCTGCTGATGTGAACAAACTATGTCTGTGTACTTGTGCTGATGTATGAAAGATCAAGACCTTGGTTTTACCAAGGTTCACAGATAACCCTCTGTGTCTGCAAAAGTCATCTAGGCCGTGTAGATGATGCTGTAGACCTTCTGCAGACTCTGAAACCAATACAATATCATCAGCGTATAAAAGAATATGGACAGTGGACCCGTGTACCTCAATGCCATCTCCCCCCTGCTGTTGTATGAAGTCCACTATCTCATCAATGTAGAGACCAAAGAGGGTGGGTGAGAGAGGGCATCCTACCTTCACCCCGATAGTGCTAGCAAGTGGATCAGATAAGCCCCCAGGACATCTGGCTCTACCAGATACTCTCTCGTATAAGCGTAGATCCCCCATATCATCTCCTCTGGAGCCCTGATGTCAAGTAGTCGTCTGAAGAGTCGATCCCTGGGAACAATGTCAAATGCTTTGCGGAAGTCCACAAAGCAACAATATAATCTCCTCTTCCTCACCCTGGCCTGGTCGATCAGGCATCTCAGAGTGAAGATGTGGTCAATGGTAGAGTAATCTCGTCTGAAACCTGCCTGTCCTGGAGCCCTGATGCCCTTCCTCTCAGCGAGAGTACTCAACTCTGTCTCTAGTACCGCCCCATATAACTTGGCCAATATAGGGCCAATCATGATCGTCCGGTATGTAGTTGGATCCATAGTATCACCTGACTTATGAATGGGCACTATGGTGTGCTCAATCCATGAGTCTGGGAACCCTTCAACCCATGCACGGTTGAAGAGATGGGCAATGAGCGGTGCGAGAGTCGTGCCTCCATAGATGAGGTGCTCTGCCTGTAAACCGAAATGATCATGGGCCTTGCCATGCTGCAGCCGGGCAATAGCGTGTCCCACCATAGTGGGTGTGAAGAAGTCAGAGGTAGTAGGTCGTGGGCTCTGCGGTCTGGGAATGGGAGGCTGGTCTGAGATCTCGTATAGGCTCCGTGCATAGCTATGCCATGTGCTCGGGTCTTGGATAGGTGTCTGCTGTCTCCTCTCTCTCAAATGTCGCCATGGCACTACACTGTCTCGACTCATGAGCAAATGGTAAATATCCCAATACTGTCTCTCCTCCCAATCTCGCCGTTTGCGGCGAGTAAGGCTCTGCATGCGACGCTGTGCCTGTGTGTGTGTAATATCTCCTCTATGCTCTAAAATCCGTAGGTGCTTCTGCAGCTCACGACATTCTGCATCATACCAACGGTTTTGGGGCATGGATCATGTGCGTGGAGGGTGCATATGTGTGCGGTGTGGGAAGCTGCAGAGAGCTGAGTCCTGTAGGATGGAGGTGATATGTGATGTAAGTGTGTCCAAAGGTGAGAATGGATCGAGGGAGAGTAGGCGGGTGTGTAAATGGTGTGCATAAACGTGTGAGAGCTCGTGTGTGAAGTGTATCGTGGTATGTATCTCAGTGGGTGAGGGAGGGTCTAATGGAATCGAAGATGAGAGTGTGAATGTAATAAATGTGTGGTCAGCACCGAGTGGGCGTCGTCCAATACTAAGTGAAGGGATGAGTGAAGCTCCAGAGGTAGTACCCAAAATGTAGTCGACTATGCTCTCACCTCCCCCGTGAGGGAAGCAAGTAAATCCGCCTGAACCTGGCCATCGATTCATCCCATTATATATAACGAGATAATGTCGACTGCCTAGCTCGAGTAGATGTCTGCCATAGCCGGTGGTGTCCTGACCCGTATCTGCCGATACTCTGCTGGTGCTAATCTCAACCGGGTCTCTGGCCCTCATGAGATGCGGGTGATCCATGTCATATGCCTCGCAGTGATGCGATTGAGTGCGGCCATTGAAGTCCCCCATAAGGAAGACTTCACCAAGTGTGCTGTAATGTAGTATCTCATCTGAAAGCGCTGTGTATGGTGAGTCTCTATCTCGGATCGGTCCCCCCTGATCGTGTCCTGTAGTATCTCATCTGAGGGAGGGAGGGAGGGAGGGAGGGAGGGAGGGAGGGAGGGAGGGAGGGGGAGAGAGAGGGAGAGAGAGAGAGAGAGAGAGAGAGAGAGAGAGAGAGAGAGAGAGAGAGAGAGAGAGAGAGAGAGAGAGAGAGAGAGAGAGAGAGAGAGAGAGAGAGAGAGAGAGAGAGAGAGAGAGAGAGAGAGAGAGAGAGAGAGAGAGAGAGAGAGAGAGAGAGAGAGAGAGAGAGAGAGAGAAGAAAGAAAGAAAGAAAGTGTTTTTACGTCTATTAAAAGGCCGAATTGGGCCTATGAGACAAATCGATGTACATGGGTGTATCTTGTGTCTATCAGAGAAGATAAAAGTGCTGAAAAAGAAACTGGTAAAGCTGATACATATCTCCGTGAAATGCGTGTGGAGATACCCATGAAAGTGGGGGGGTGTATGGAGTGCGATATCTATGACAGTCTATATGCAAAGGGGTAGTACAACAAGCATGGGAATGCATCTGAAATGACTAACTAGCTCCATCCTGTGCTAGTGTGCGGGTGTAAGATGTGATACATAGGTGGAGGTGGAGTCAGGGCCATCGTGATAATTGCAGCAGGATCAGCCATCATCTGGAATCGTCTCTCCTCCATGGCGCGATGGTGACGAGCCTGGATCTCTGCAATCTGATGTCGGTGATGTCTTGGGGCCCGATATCCTCTAGCACGGGGTCGTCTCCTAGCTCGGGCAGTCTGAGCCTGCTGAAGAGTCACCCCTCTCGGTGTTTGGGCTGAGGGGGGGAGGGCTGCAGCAGCACGTCGTGGAATAAAGAACTCAGTGAGCTGACTCTGTCTCCCTCCTGTATGGGTTGCTACAGTAGGCTGGAGTAGGGAATCTCTATGACTCTGTATCTCTAGTAGGAATCGCCCAAGCTTTCGCTGGTCTCTAGAGTCCATGATTTCTCGGAGGGTGGGCTGCCCTGTAAATAGAGTCCCGTATCTACCTCTTATGCCATCATATGCGCTACATCTGCATACAAAGTGCTCCTCATCCTCCATCTCTACTCTGCAAACCCTGCATATCCGCTCCTCTCTGGGAATGTCTGCGGCTCTTCCCGTCTCAATCTCTAGTCTATGTGATGAGACTCTCAACTTGCCAATCGCTACCCTCGAGCTATGAGGCATGTAAGTATCCATGTAACATGGCCATCGGATGAAACCGTCTGCTAGGATGTCTAAGAACTGGTCTCGATAGTGCAATAGTCTCGATCCCATGTGTGGTGTGTGCCATGTCTGACTAATGTAACGCTGCCAAAGATCCTGTCTCAGCACAACATTCCTCTCATGACGAGAGAGGTGGATGTGAGGTGAGAGAGGTGGATGTGAGGTGAGTCTGGGTCGTACTGAAAAGGTGGCAATCTGTCCATATCTGACCACCTCAATCTGTCCACCACCTGCTGTGAATCCTTCTCCATTCCTCACCAAGGGGGAGGTGTGGAAGATCATGACCTTGGTCTTGCCAAGGTTTACTGTCAAGCCCTGCTGTGTACAAAACTCATCGAGGGCATCCAAGTGGCGCTGTAATCCATCGGGTGACTCTGAAATCAAGACAATGTCATCGGCATATAATAAAATGTGGACACCTGCGAGGTCTGCACCCTCTCCTCCAGCTCGGAGAATGTAGTCCTCAATCTCATCGATGTAGAGATCTAATAGAGTGGGAGAGAGTAGGCAGCCTTGCTTAACACCGATGGTGCTAGCTTGGCCTCAGACATACCTCCTGGACAGTGTACTCTCCCAGTCACCTGCTCATAGAGTGCATAGATGGCCCAAATCATCCCTGATGGTACTCCCAAGCTCTGAAGGCGTTGGAAGAGCCTCTCTCGTGGCACTGTATCGAAAGCTTTGCAGAAGTCCACAAAGCAGCAATATAGTCTCTTCTTCCGCACCCTTGCCCCGTCAATGAGGCAGCGCAAAATGAAGATGTGATCAATAGTAGAGAAAGCTCGCCGAAAACCTGCCTGGCCTCGTGCTCATAGCCCCTCAGTCTCTGCATATGAGCTGAGCTCTGCCTCAAGTATGGCACCATATAGTTTGGCCATGGTGTGGCCAATCATGATGGTCTTGTAATTCCCTGGATCCAGGGTGTCTCCAGATTTGTGGATAGGCACAATGGTGTGCCTAGTCCACTCCTTTGGGAAGCCCTCCCCTATAGCCGGGTTGAAGGCATGTGCAATCAACGGGGCTATAGTGGAGGCTGCATATATGAGATGCTCGCTCTGCAATCCCGTATGGTCTGTCGAACGTCCATGTCGCAGTCGTCCTATGGCCCTCTCAACCATCTTTGCTGTGAAAAGAGAAGAACTAGTAGGGCGAGGCTCAAGTGGCTGGGAATGGGAGGCTGCCCAGGCACCTCATATAATCTCTGAGCATAATCATGCCATGTGTGTAGGTCCCCAATAGGTGTGGTCGGGCGTGGCTCTCGTAGGGTACGCCATGCTGCAGCACTGTCCATACTCATGAAGAGATGGTATAGCTCAAGCACCTGTGCCTTCTCAAAGGCTCGCCTCTTCCGACGTGTGAGAGTCTTCATCTGTCCTGTGGCCTGTCTCTCTGTGATCTCTCCCAATGCTCGCTGAGCTCGTAGTCGGCGGTAAGTATCTCTGCATTCCTCATCATACCAACGATGTTGTGGCATAGTCCCGGGAGGAGGTGTGTGACCAGAATGGATGGTGTGTGGGAAGGAGGAGATGGCGGATGTCTGAAGAACTGATGCTATCTGTGAGGTGAGTAGGGATAGTGGAGTGTCAGGGTGAAGCAAGAGAAGACCCTTCTCGACTTGGGCCGCATATATGTGAGCTAGCTCGTGTGTGAAGTGGATGGTGGTGTGTGGGATGCGTGCTGCGGGTGTGCGTGTAGGGGTGTCTCCCTTGAGGGAGAGAGCGAGGTATGCGTGATCGGCCCCAATGGGTATGGGTGGGATGGTGAATGAGGTAAGTAGGTGAATGGACTCTCTAGATCCCATGACGTAATCTACTGAACTTCCCCTGCCATCTGTGACTGAGTGTGGTATGCATGTCAATCCTCCTGAGGTAGGTCACTGAGCCATCCCGTTATAGATAACGAGATTATGTCGAGAGCCTAGTCTGAGTAAGTGAGTGCCATAATGAGTGTGTGTAGAGTCAGCTGAAGCTCGAGCTGTAGACTCATCCTCTATGGTACGTAGTATCTGTGGGTCTTCTGGGTCAAATATCTCACACTGATCATTGCCTGTCCTTGCATTGAAGTCTCCCATAAGGAAGACTTCCCCTAATCCAGAGTACTCTGTAATCTCTTCTGACAAGCAAGTGTATGGTGACTCCTCCTCTCGGTCTATGATAGCGAATCGCGAGCTAGAGGGAGCAAAGTAGCATAAAGCTATGAAGATGATCCGCTCTTGTGAGAGCTGGAGTCGAATCCAAAGATATCTGGCCTGTGAGTCACGTGTGACTATCTGTATCCTGCTCTGAAGTCCATCTCTGAAGAGTATGGCTACTCCTGCTGACCCTCTGGTGGTGTGCTTGCGTGTACACTCTCTGTATGTGGACTCCCATTGGAAACCGTGGACTAGAGGTAGGCCCCGGTCCAGGCTCTCATGTGTCTCTGTGAGCATAATGATGTCTTTGCCTTTGCGCACCTCTTCCAACCTCTCTGGGTGTGTCCATAGATCTCCATTGCAGTTCCAAACTGCAAGGTGTATCTCCTCGAGTGTCTCACAGGCCGCGAATCCCTATGAGAGAGAGAGAGAGAGAGAGAGAGAGAGAGAGAGAGAGAGAGAGAGAGAGAGAGAGAGAGAGAGAGAGAGAGAGAGAGAGAGAGAGAGAGAGAGAGAGAGAGAGAGAGAGAGAGAGAGAGAGAGAGAGAGAGAGATGAGAGAGAGAGAGAGAGAGAGAGAGAGAGAGAGAGAGAGAGAGAGAGAGAGAGAGAGAGAGAGAGAGAGAGAGAGTCATATTAACGTCTTTTGGAGGCCAAACTTGGCCTATGAGACAGAAACCATATACAAGTGTAGTAACCCTCTGCACAAGATGAAATGAAATAAAAAGTATATCGCTACACAAAGCTAAATAGGGATGGAAAAGAAGGTGGGGAGATGTGGCTCTGACTCTGTAGATAGTGGCCACCTAATACATGGGGGATCCATAATGTGAGTAAAACACCCTAGCTACTGGTGATGGGTGGTCGATGATATCCTCCCATGCGTGGTCGGCGTCGAGAGAGAGAGAGAGAGAGAGAGAGAGAGAGAGAGAGAGAGAGAGAGAGAGAGAGAGAGAGAGAGAGAGAGAGAGAGAGAGAGAGGAGAGAGAGAGAGAGAGAGAGAGAGAGAGAGAGAGAGAGAGAGAGAGAGAGAGAGAGAGAGAGAGAGAGAGAGAGAGAGAGAGAGAGAGAGAGAGAGAGAGAGAGAGAGAGAGAGAGAGAGAGAGAGAGAGAGAGAGAGAGAGAGATTGACATCTACCAAAAGGCCAAACATGGCCTATGAGACAAAACCATGTACAAATTGTGGTCATCTCTATGTAGCAATGAAAAAGAAAAATACTCAGTGCAAAAAAGAAACTATTTAGGCTGAAAACAACAGGATGATGATGTACCTAGGAATGGAGTAGTGGAGATAAAGTAGGGGAGGGAGGGAGGGAGGGAGGGAGGGAGGGAGGGAGGGAGGGAGAGAGGGAGGGAGGGAGGGAGGGAGGGAGGGAGAGAGAGAGAGAGAGAGAGAGAGAGAGAGAGAGAGAGAGAGAGAGAGAGAGAGAGAGAGAGAGAGAGAGAGAGAGAGAGAGAGAGAGAGAGAGAGAGAGAGAGAGAGAGAGAGAGAGAGAGAGAGAGAGAGAGAGAGAGAGAGAGAGAGAGAGAGAGAGAGAGAGAGAGAGAGAGAGAGAGAGAGAGTCATATTAACGTCTTCTGGAGGTCAAACTTGGCCTATGAGACAAAAACCATGTACAAGTGTAGTAACCCTGTGTAGAGGATGAAATGAAATAAAAGGTATGTCGCGACACAAAGATATATATAAAGCTGGAAAAGGATGGGGAGATGTGGCTCTGACTCCGCAGATAGTGGCCACCTAATAGATGGGGGACATGTGAGTGAAAGTGTGAGTAAAACACCCTAGCTACTCGTGAATGGGTGGAGGTGGGTGTAGTATGTGGTACATTGGGGGTGGTCTGAGTGCCTCCTGAAGGAAGACAACCCATGGGGTGGTGGTGCGCCTATGCTCCATCATGTGGTCATAGGCTGTCCTGATGCGTGAGATATCCTCCTGACATAGTCGTGGTCGATGATATCTGCCCATGCGTGGTCGGCGCCGTGCTCTCTGTGCTGCTGCCTGGTAGAGCGTGAGCCCTATAGATGGACCTCTCTGATGTAGCTCATCTCGCTGAAAAAACTGGGTAATGGTATGCTGCGTACTCACCCGTGCCTGATGTGTGGGTTGGAGTGACCGATCTCGCCTCTCGTATGCTTCTGCGAGGAAGCGTCCCAAGCATCGCTCGTCTCCCATAGTCATGCATAACTGGAGTGACTCCTCTATCTGGAACTTTGCTCATAGGTCTACATATGCTGGGCATCTGATAAAAAATGCTCCTCACTCTCTACCTCTGTCTCGCATACTGGGCACCACCTCTCCTCACGGGGGACTCCCTTGGATCGACCCCTCTCAATCTCGAGCTGAATGTGATGAAACCCGGAGCTGCCCAATGACGACTCGAAGGTGGTGTGGTAGATATGTCTGCATGTATCTGGGAATCTCGATGAAGCCCTCGTCCGATATATGTAGAAAATGCTCACGGTAATAGAGCATTTTCGGTGGCAATGTACCCCTAGGGCTCACCCATGTCCTCTGTTATATCGCCATTTGTGCACCTCTCCATGAGATCCATCCATCCATCATTAACTTCCGCATCATTTTCTGGACATTTCTCTCTCCATATGGGATGAAGCACACATGCAGCTCCATGTAATGGAGAATGCATCATGTTCCATCTTTCTATGCATAGATTCTTCACATCTTCAAGTCTAGAAGAGTCAATTCCTTCCATATTTCCAATCTTCTCAACCATTCTATCTAAATTAAGCCCATTGTGCTCCTTTCTCTATTAGCCAAACGTAAGATCTTTAATATGGGAGCACAAATATGCACAATTTCCCTACAACTTCTCCAAAAAATGGGCTCAATATAATAGAAGAAACATGTTCTTCCTTTTCGGTTCTAGTGTACTCAATAGAAGCAATCATGCCACGCAATCCATTGTAGACTCTTTCATCAATCAAATTTGAGAGCATGATAAACATATAACCAAACCTTGTTTGGGCTGGTTTAACTAATTCTTTCTTGCTGAATTTTCTATATATAACAAGAATGGTAGGCTTCATGGTAACAAAAGTAACAACTTTTAAGCTTGAGCCAATATTGGATTCACCCATGGGAGTCCACATATATCTTCAAAAAGGGGATCAATGCAATGGCAAGTGTAATGAGTATAAAAAATATGTGGCTATTGCTCTTCAACCAAACATCGAGCTCTCACACAATTTGCTTCATTATCCATACATACTTGGACCACATTTTGTGGTCCAACATCCATAATGGCATTTTTGAGAATCTCAAAAATATATTCACCTGTTTTGATTTGACCAGAAGTGTCAACTGATGTCAAGAACATAGTTCCATAAATGCATGAGATCATAACATTAATGATTGCCCGATTTCTGGTATGGGACCAACCATCACAACATATAGTGCACCCATATGTTTTCCACTTCTCATGCAACTTGAGCAAATCATTTTCAATACATTTGACCTCCTCTTTCAAATGCCCATCACACAAATGATTATATGAAGCAACTTTGTATGAAAGGCCAACCCGTCCAATGGAAGTCACAAATCCTTGGAAGTAAGGACTCCTTACTTTCCAAAATGGTATATCCTCAGCCCAAAAAAAAAAACTACGCAAGGCTTTATCTGCATCCAAATGTGCTTTGGACTCCCAAGCCTTTTGCAAAGCTCCCTCATGCCCTCTTTTTCTTTTTCTTGCATTCCCTCCAAAGGTTTCAACTGATCCACATGCATGTATATAATTTTGATTATCAACTTCATATGCATCATCTTCACATTGGCTGACCATGAATCCATGCACAATTGAATCACCAGTGGACTCCATATGTACATAAGATGCATCACCACTTTCATTACCCCCCTTTGATTGCAAGTTCCTGCACACATCTTTAACATCTTGGGGAGCATTATCACATCTACTAACACCATATCCTTTCAAACCAAGGATATGTGCCCTTATCGTGTTAGCCCCTCCATCCCATACATGATCACAATATTTGCATTTGCATCTATGTTGACCTTTGGTCAAGGTCTTGATCTTGTCAACATAGTTCCATTCTTGTCCCGGTTTCTTTGGCATCTACAAGTAACAAGTCACCATAAACAAGTCAGTAAGTCATGTGTTCACAAATGCATAAATATGCATTAGACTCCAACGAGTGTAGAAGGATATGTGTGACATCATACATGTTGACATGTTGATGATCATTGATGCAAAGCCTATGGACGAAGTATTCCTAAATTCTAATAAAGATGCTACTAGATATGACAAAAAGAAAATATGTTTATATTATAATCATTAATGTGCATGCAATACATACGTAAGCGTGCCACATGCATGTCATATTATACATGCATGCAATCATCAACATTATACTTCCCTCTATTATACAGTCATGCATGCACTTATGTGCATATATTTGTCTCCATATGAAAGAGTAATCAGCATGCAAATGTTGGTGAGTCATGGCTATGGAGCAGCCTGTAGGCTGTAGCAATGTGCAACTACCTTGATGATTGAAGACCATGAAGGGCATGCTCCAAAATCACAAAGCTTGACCGCGAATATGTATGTATTGATATTCAGACTTCGGTCGACCATGCTCCTCAGTCTCTGCACACTCTGTAAAATCAGAAAATGAGAAAAGAATGACAACGAGTAGGTTTTGGTCAACTAGAAACCAGATCGAGCGGCGATTTCTTCATCCGTTGGGCAAAAAAACAAGGCCCATCAGTAATGCCTTCGTCACAGGTCCGCCAAAAACGTCCGTTACAAGCCCGCCAAAAAGGATCCAGACGCATCCGGAGTTAACACTAGTCTAGGCCATGTAAGTGATGTTTTATACCCCCCATAGACTCTGAAACCAAGACAATATTGTCAACATATAAAAGGTGGATCATGGTCCCTCGTACCTCAATGCCATCTCCTCCCTGCGGCTGTATGAAGTCCATTATCTCATCAATGTATAACCCAAAAACTGTGGGGGAGAGAGGTCATCCTTGCTGGCAAGTCAATCTGATAGACCTCTCGGACACCTCACTCTACCTCATACTCTCTCATATAGGGTGTAGATCCCCCATATCATCTCCTCTGGAGCCCCAATATCGAGTAGACGTCTGAAGAGCCTCTCCCTAAAAACAACGTCGAAGGCTTTGGAGAAGTCCACAAAGAAGGAGTATAAATCTCCTCTTCCTCAATCATGCCTCGTCAATCAGGCATCTCAAAGTGAAGATGTGGTCAATGGTAGAGTAATCTTGTCTAAATCTTGCCTGTCCTAGAGCCTTGATACCCTTCCTCTCAACGAGACTGCTAAACTCTGTCTCTAGTACTCCTCCATATAACTTGGCCAATGTAGGGCCAATCATGATCGTCCGATATGTGGCTGGATCCATAACATCGCCAGACTTATGAATGGGCACAATGGTGTGCTTAGTCCATGAGTCAAGGAACCCTTCAACAAGTGCATGGTTGAAGAGGTGATCAATGAGCGGTGCTAGAGTCATGCGTCCATATATGAGATGCTCTGCCTATAAGCCGAAGTGGTCATGGGCCCTGCCATGCTGTAGATGAGCAATGGTGCAGCTCACCATAGTGAGTGTGAAGAAATAAGAGGTAGTAGGGCGTGAGCTCTGTGGCTTCGGAATAGGGGACTGGTTAAGGATCTGGTATAGGCTCTGTGCATAGCTATGTTAAGTACTTGGGTCTCGAATGGGTGTCTATTGTCTCCTCTCTCTCAGATGTCTCCACTCTAGTGCATTGTCCCGACTCATGGCTTGTTTGTGTGTATCCCCTCTATGCTCTAATATCCTCATATGCTTCCTTAGCTCTCGGCAATCTGCATCATAACAAGTGTTTTGGGGCATGGATCTTGTGTGTGGAGGGTTTGTATGTGTGCAATGTGGAAAGGTGTGTAGAGCTGAGTCATGCCACCATCTTTGACATGAGTGTGTCCAAAGGTGACAATGGGTCAAGGGAGAGTAGGCATATGTGTAAGTGGTATGCGCAAACGTGTGAGAGCTCATGTGTCAAGTGTATCGTGGTGTGTGGCATAATGAGTGGCGTGTGATCTAATGGAATAGAAGATGAAAGTGTGAATGTGATGAACATGTGGTCAGCACCGAGTGGATGTCGTCCATTACTGAGTAAGGGAATAAGTATAGCTCTAGGGATGGTGCCCAAAATGTAGTATACCGTGCTCTCGTCTCCCCTGTGGGGGAAGCAAGTTCGGGCGAGCTAGACCAATGATGCATCCCATTATATATAATGAAATGGTGTCGGCTCCCTAACTCAAGGAGGTGTCTACCATACCGCGTGGTGTCTTGGTCCATATCCGTTGATACAACACTCGTCCTAGTCTCATCTGGATCTGTGTTCCTCATCATCTGTGGATGCTCCATGTTGTATGACTCGCACTGATGTGACTGGGTGCGGCCATTGAAGTCCCCCATAAGGAAGACTTCACCTAGGATGTTATAATGTAGTATCTCATCTTAAAGTGCTTTGTATGGTGACTCTCTGTCCTGGGTCGATCCCCCAAGGTCCTGTCCTACATATCAGGATCCGCTTGGTGGAAAGTAACATATGGCAATGTAGACCCAACTCTTCGGTGCTATCTCCATGCGGATCCACATGTATCGTGCCTCCTCGTCTCTACCCATGATATGGATCCAGCTGTGTATCTCCTGTCTAAATATGATGGCGAGACCCCCCGACCCTCGTGTTGAACTCTGTCTTGTCGTGGTCGTGAATGAAGATCCCAATGAAAGTATACAATGCGAGGTAGGCCCCGTTTAGGGCTCTCGTATCTCTCTGTGATGCATGCAAAGTCATGAGTATCTAGGATCTCCTCTAGTTAGTTTGGCCGTGTCCAAAGTGCTCCATTGAAATTCCTCCCCTGAGTGGTGACTCCCAATGTGGTGTTGCCTCATAGGCCATGTGTCCCTATTTGATAGGGTGTCCATCGATGAAGATTTTATCGTCATGGTAAGAAGCCTTCCTTCTCACCGTGCCTGTAAGATCTAGGGCATATGCTCGTCTATGTTCTATTTGCATCTTTGTGAGGTCCTCATCCATGAATAGGGTGCTTCTGGAAGAGTCCGTAGCGTTTGTCTCTTTTTGAAGAAGGCTATTCGCTCGTCCGTTGAAACCATGTTGAATATCAATGCTCGAGGTTTCGTACTATCTTTCCTTCTCCATGCCCGAGTAAATGGCATATTGCTATATCCCAATTGTCTACATATCTTCGATGCATCCATTTCTGCTGACGAGCCTTAAGGTAGACCTATGATTCTCACATGTAGACGTCGGGCTTGTCTTAGTCTCTCCTCTTCAAGTGTGTCTTGTACACGGATGTATTCATTTTTTCTTTATGCTTCTTTGACCTCTTTTTTAATGTTTTTACTTACTATTTCCACTCAACTATTCTGTGTTGCCTCCATCTTTGATATGATGTGTTCTTGCATATACATCTGCCAATCATTCTTGATTTCCTCTGTTAGGTCATCTAGCTTTGTGATCTCTCCTTCCTCTTTGGACATCTTCAAGTGAATGATTTCTTCTTGAGGCCTATGCGTCTCAACTTTCCATTCATCTCGGTCATCTTGGAGAATCTTGTTATGCTCTTCTAGGGCTCTTATTTTGCCTGTAACCTTCCCCATTTCTTGATTAAGTACTCTGTCTACCTCCTTTTGCCTCTCTGAGTGCGTTAGTAATCATGTCTTCAACTTCCTTTTTTTCAATCCGTGCCATGCTTCTTAAATTGTCTTCAAGTACTCTGTAAAAGGGCTGATGTAACACAGCTGGAACGCTAATTCGCGAACTTTGCAGCATAGCCCTAATTCGCGAACTCTGGAGCAGAACCCTAATTCGCGATCTCTGTAGTGGGGAGGGGGAGGGAGAGAGAGAGAGAGAGAGAGAGAGAGAGAGAGAGAGAGAGAGAGAGAGAGAGAGAGAGAGAGAGAGAGAGAGAGAGAGAAGAGAGAGAGAGAGAGAGAGAGAGAGAGAGAGAGAGAGAGAGAGAGAGAGAGAGAGAGAGAGAGAGAGAGAGAGAGAGAGAGAGAGAGAGAGAGAGAGAGAGAGAGAGAGAGAGAGAGAGAGAGAGAGAGAGAGTCATATTAATGTCCACCAAAGGGCCAAACTTGGCCTATGAGACAAAACCATGTACAAGTGTGTTCATCTAATAAGTGTATCGATGAAAAGAAAAGTACTCACTACAAAAAAAGAACTATGTAGGCTGAAAACAACAAGATGATGGTGTACTTAGCAATGATGGAGTAGTGGAGATAGAGTAGTGTGTGGGGGAGCGTGGCTCTGACTCCGTAGATAATGGCCACCTACTACATGGGGACATATGTGGGAGTAAATATGTATACCCTAACTGGTACAAATGGGTGGAGGAGGGTGGAGTATATGGTACATCGGCGATGGACTCAACACCTCCTCCTGGAAGAGGGAGACCCAAGTGGTGTTGGTGCGGTGATGCTCCATCATGTGATCGTGTGCTATCCTGATGCGAGAGATGTCCTCATGATGAAGTCGTGGTCGTCGGTACCCAGTCGTACGTGGTCTACGTTGCACTCTCTCTACCGCTGCCTCCTCGAGCGTGAGCCTTATGCCTCTGGGAGGCTGGTGTGTCTGATATGGCTCATGTCGCGGAAAGAACTGAGTAATAGTCTGCCGGGTACCTGTATGTGTCTAGCGTGTGCACTATAGCATCTGCTCTCATCTCTCATATGTTGCCGTGATATAGCAACCCACCCTCCCTTGGTCTCCTATGGTCATGCACAACTGGAGTGACTCCTCAATCTAGAACTGTGCTCGTAGGTCCAAGTATGTTGGGCATCTCATAATCAAGTGCTCGGTCTCTATCTCTGTGTGGCAAACTGAGTACCACCTCTCCTCTCAGGGGACTCCTCTGGCCCAACCTCTCTCGATCTTGAGCTGATGTGATGAAACTCAAAGCTTCCCAACGACAACACGGAGGTGGTGTGGTAGGTATGTCTCCATGTAACGTGGGGTCTCAATGAAGCCTTGATCTGAGATCTCTAGGAAATGTTCACGATAGTAGAGCATTCTCGGTGGCAATGGATCTCTCGGGCTGACCCATGTCCTCTGTAAGTATGTTTGCCATATCTCCTGACGAATAATCCTATTCCTCTCCTGGTGGGAGAGCGAGTAGCTGGGGGCGTGGGAGTCATAACGTATAGGTGATAGTCTATCTATGTCAATTCCATGGTCGGCCAGCCAATCTCGTGTCTATGCATACCATGAAGAGGGGACTAACGCCATGTCGCGTGATGCTTGGAAAGCTCTGTACGTGATGCGCTCTCTATCCATGCCGTGGATCTTGTGTAGTAAGCATACTGACTAGAAGAGTGCCTCTACTAGCATCGGTGGTGCAGCAACCTCTTCCCTTACGATATCATGGGGTACTAAGGGTTTGCTACGGATGAGTCTGGCAATCATGAGAACCTGTGGTCTCTCCATCGTTGTCCATGCTGATGCTGATAACCCTAGCCCCCATATGGCTGCTCCATACATAAGTGCTGGGGTGACCAAAGTGTCGAAGAGCCACCCCTTTGTGCGGGGCTCCTGAAAGTGGGCTTGGTGGCACTGTCTCTCCATCAAAGCTAATGCTACATATCCTCCTCATGAGATGTGATCCAGAGTTGCCTAAGACATGGAGAAAGTCCAGGAGGTTGCTCTGAACGTCACGCCCAAATATACATATGAGCTGACTACCTCGATGGATCCACCTTCTTCTGTGAAAGAACTCTGCCTCCTCACCTGCACTGATGTATGAAAGATCAGAACCTTGGTTTTACCAAGATTCATTGATACCCCTCTATGTGTGCAGAATTCGTCTAGACCGTGTAGATGATGATGTAGACCCTGTGCAGACTCTGAAACCAAGACAATATCATCAGCATATAAAAGAATATGGACCATGGTCCCTCATACCTCAATGCCATACCCTCCCTGCTGCTGTATGAAGTCCACTATCTCATCAATGTATAGCCCAAAAAGTGTGGGTGAGAGAGGGCACCCTTGCTTCACCCCGATGGTGCTAGCAAGTGAATCTGATAGGCCCCCCGGACATCTCACTCTACTTGATACTCTCTCAGGTATCTTTATGGTAAGCCTTTATGGGACTCTTGAGCAAACCAAGAGACTCGCTTCGGGTATGGGTCATGTACCCACTCGCCCAATGCTGAGTAGAAGCCTACTAAGGCTCAAAAGTTTACGAAAAGTAGAAAAGAAGATGAATTCTTGCTTTCAGCATGTGCCTCACATAGAGCATGCAAGGGTGCCTCCAAGCGTGCCAAACTGTAGAAGAGAGACTTGAGATCAATGCTTAGGAAGAGGAGTAGATACACCTTCGGGACACCTTCTACTCAAGGGAGGTTCTCCTTAGGGAAATACCCTGTAACATGCCTATGCGGAGAGACACTTCACAAATGCCGAACTCCTCAAGAGGGTATAACCTATAGGAAGAACAAAGAGTAGAAGAAAGGTTCATAAGAATAACCAAACAAAAAATTACATAGAATGTGTCACACAAAAAAATAGAAAATATACTTAAGATTATGACAAGAACACACAACCCGAGCCACAACCAAGTTAACATGCTTCTAGTTGCCCACTCCCAAAGTTCCTTGCTAAGCCACTCTTACTGGGAGGGCTCCATTTCTACCAGCCGTGCAAGTAGCAAGCAACAACAAGTGAATTAGACTCCAAGAGTTTAATGATTGTCAACATGCTCACAAACCAACATATAGCCTCATATAGCACAATATGCAAAGAAAGGATGATAAAACATAGAGGGAAGAATGCAACAATCAGCCAATTCACTCCCGAAAAACAACATTAGACATTCAAACGTATTCTATACACTTGCTTGAAACTTTACAACACACTGAATGACTTGGCGAAAGTCTAGCCCAAGACTCCAAGAATACACAACAAGGCTACCCACACTCATTGGGTACGTAGCCCAATCGGAGAGGTACAATAGAGAGAGAGAGAGAGTACTACAAGAGAGTACCAAACTCTTCTTCACACACAAACATATAAACAATAATCCTAAGTATTCATAGTGACGACTTGACCCTCGTCCAGTCAATCTCCCCCCTTAATGAGTGCCCAATGGTTGCTTATATAGGCACTAGGAGGCCATACGAGTGCCCAACGATTGCTTATATAGGTACTAGGAGGCTATATGAGAGACATTGCATGATCCAAAATGATCCTTTGAGGAGGGTAGAAATGCCCCGTGACATGGATCGCATGCCACAAAATGGCTTGGGAGGCGGCTTGGTAGTTACATATAGAGGGAAGTTACCCAAGTGGGCCACCTCCCCTAGTGAAGTAACCACCTTTGTTCTTATTCACCACCCCTAGCAAAGTAACCAAATTTGTTCTTATTTGTTGGAGACTCCCTAATTGGCCTACGACATTTCAAGTTGTTATCTTGATGTAATTTTGAGATTAGCCTAGTCCCATTGGGGAGGAATTTACCACCGGACCTAACCATCATGAGATGTGGGTCACCGATTCTAACGAGGTGAGTGGTTTAAGAAATGGGTCTCCCAGTTTTTAGAGTCACCCAATTGATGATGGCTTCTTGAGAGTCTCCCAATTTGCAAGGGCGAGTTCACATAAGCTAGTCACTCAATTTTCAAGGGAGAGTGGATGAAGAGGAGGTGACCTTTTGGGGAGGTCACCTAAGCAAAAAGGGACAGTGGCTTGGGATTTCCTAACCGAAATGGGTGAGTGGTTAAATGATGCCTCCAAATATATTTGGTGGGCAAGGGCGACCATATCATTGAGCCTGAGGAGGTAGGGGGAGTGGAGTTGCAGATTGGGTGAGCAATCTTTAAGAGGAGAGTGGGAGTGGAGGGCAAGAGAGTGAGGGAGTTGGAGGGCGAGTGGGTGAGGGAGTTGGAGGATGAGTGGTTGAGGTGGAGGGTGGAGCGCGACCATCCTTTTAGGCACAAGGGGTGAGTAGGATGACCAACATACACGACCCTTGCACACTTACTCATATGGATAGGGAGACCACAATCGATGGTGCAAGAAGGATGGGGCAACCACCCATGTGCTGCAGCATATCAAGGAAAAGGCTGCTTTTGCTTCAAGCACTCCATAGTGCTACAATATGAGCAAGTAAAGTATGCATGCGTGACTACTTGGAATGGGTGACCAACAACTCCAAGGGTGATTACCCCATGAGAATGGGTGATAAGTCTCCATAAGAGTGGGTGACTACTATTCATAAGATTGGCGGACTGCTCTCCATAAGATTGGGCGACTTCTTCAAGTATTCAAGGACCGTGGGTGAGATTCATGTATAATTGGTCGACCTCTTGGGTGATTAAGTTGCTCCAAGCAACCTCTGGATGATTTATCAATTGTACGTCCTCTTGAGCGATTAATCATCAGGAAACACCGAGAAGCACCATGGGAGATCGATAAATGTAAAGGGGCGAGTGCCTCTGTGGCACCTGGGCCATCCCTTTTGACCATTCTAATACTAGGGACAACTGACAAGGCAACTGCCTCAGCCTTGTACATGTATCACCACTCTTCTTCGAGACAAATTCTAGTTATCTTCCCCATAATATCTAGCCACTACCAAGTCTATATAAATGGATGTCCACTTCATACATGGACTCACGAGGAAAAGTGTAGAGAGGATAGTTCTAGACTCCTCTGTTAGAAATATAGTTATCTAGCTCTTGCACCCCTTCTAAGTAGAGTTGTGGCAAGATCCTCCTACACATGAGGGAGTCACTGCCAAAGGTGCTGGATTAGAGGGTAACCTTGGAGTTGGTATTGTAGGGAGGTAGTTTTACATACATCTTGCTAGAAGATCTATGTATCCTCTTTTATTTAAGATGTCTGTTGTGTGTTCCTCTCTTGTGTCTCTTTTTAGCTGTGTTTCTCTTCCCCTTAAGGGTTTCTGGAATATGTTCTTGAGGTCTATTGTGTTGTGAATCTTATGAGTATTCTGTCTAAGTGTATAGGCCTGCTCCAAGAGAAAGTGCAAACTGTATTCCCTGCATCCCACACACAACTTCACCACCTAAAGCACATAGCAGGTATTCGTTGCTCCCTTGACTGAACAGGTCAACCAAATGGGTGTTGTGAGCTTGAGGAATTTCATGAGTAATGGATGATGCTGGGTGCATGACGATAGAAAAGGCAAAGCAGCAAAGCAAAAGCTAGATATTATGGAACCAAAAAGGCTTCAAGAGTGAAAATCGTAAACAAAAAGTGTCTGTGAAAGGAAATAATGTACATATGACTGGGAATAAGTAAGAGGACGATGTGTAGAAATTATATGGGTATGTGCAGACAAAAAAATCTACAACCAGCCATGAAAAATAAAAAAGGGGACAACTAATTTATACAAGTATGAATAGTACAAGTCTGAGGTCAAAATTAAACTGTGAGAATCATATGAACAATAGGAAAGCCTGAATGAACAGCAGGGCTAAAATCTAGAGTGATTGCAGTAGTATCAAAGTTCAGAATGAGGTGAACAGCAGATAATGAACAGAAAATGCTGACTTTTTTTTTGGGGGTGTGAAAGCTCACTTTATTGCAGTTGAAAAATTAAATATGAGGTCGTGAGTGGAGAACCACTCCCTTATCCCGAACTATAAATCTAAGCAACTAATATTATACTTGAAGTTTACATCATGTTCTATTGTTGACCTAATCCGGCAACAACAAAGTCTATATTTGTCTAAAACATGTTGGAGCCTTTGCTTCTCTTAAGACTTCAATACATCTATGTTTATCTTCAATGTGACCTTGCAAAACTGCCAAGAGAACTTTGGGATAGTTTGTCTCTTTCTAAACACATCGTTATTTGGCTGCTTCCAAATATTCCATAGGAAAACGTATACACATCTATAAATTAACCATTTCTGATCCTTGCGTGTACCAACCAAAAGCAAGAAGGTGCATTCTAATTTGGAAAGATTTCCTTGCCGTAAATCCCTCCAATCTTTATCCAAATGAGGGCCCAAATTACGTAATATATTCTCCAAGGAGAACCAAACCCCAAAAGTAGCCACCCATGTGCAGCAGTTACATGGTCTATAGAAGATAAGATAAGAGAGGACCTTCACATGTCATTATGTATATTTCTAACAGGTGTATCCTTTCTATTTATAATCAAACATCCCGAGTATTTATAGTTATATCCATTATATCCAAACTGATAATCCTTAGTTGAGAATGTAATTCCCCCATAGGTTTGCCTCATATGTTCTTGGATAGCTACACTTAGTAATTCATCTCCATAGTCTCATCTATTTACCCTCTTGGCATCTTGAATGTTCCATGAGACAATTCTTTTGTGGATCTAGAAACAGGATCCTTGAGATCAACTTTCACAAATGTAGGTGCAATGTTATGTAAGACTATGTCCATAGTTTCTGAAATGTTATTTAGATGAATATAATTTGACTTGATAAACGAAAAGTTGCATAATCAGCCTCGTCTCCAGACGATGTGGAGTAACCAAATTGGAATTTCCTTTCTTTTCTATTGATTAAGGCTTTTTTATATGTTGTCATTGTAAGACCATCATTACCTATCTCTTTTAAAATATTCCCTTCGTTCAAAGTATTTGGAGTGGGTTTATGTACAAGTTCTTTTCTAGTAGCTGAGGCTTCTCTTTGTGCATGAGCAAATGAATTCTCCCATTTCAAGTAGATAATGATTTTGTCAATATAAGAGAGATTAATCTCCAAACTTTTTGAATAACTTGCCTTAAAACTGATCTCTCCATTTATCAAAGTGGAGAGAGCATCTAGTTTTTCTCCACATGGATTAAGTGCTTAATTACCCTCTCTTCACCAGTTTTCTTTGATTGTGTCAAAATAGCTGACATTGGCCTTCCCTTTAGTTTGACCCATTTGCAATGGTTTTGGGTATTGTCTTTTGTTGATCTTATATAATCACAATAAAAGCAATTGCCAAATAATGCTAGCCAGAAAAAATCAAATGAATTTCACACTGTCCAAAACAATAGCAAGAAACTCATTTGTTATGAGTTCCGTTGTGTTAGCAATGATATATTATGATGGCTTGCACTACATATTATGGGATCCTTTACAGACAAACAGAAAACATGTAAATACTATTACGTTATCCAAAACCTGTAACATTAGGAAAGGTTGTTTTCTCCAAAAAACTATTATGGTATAATGACCATATGCATCGTATACATCATTGCATGCTATATATACATGATAAACTGAAAATAAAAATTAACATAATTTAAGAACACTTACTAATT